>CM069132.1:8965079-9071640 GCA_035221665.1 Okamejei kenojei | reverse complement strand
ATGTGAACTTGTAATTGTTTCCATCAATGTGCATGTCCAAATGTTTTTTAACATTGCAATTGTACCCACCTTACTATGGACCCAGCAGTCTGTTACGTATCCATGCCTCGGCCCTTTTAAATAATTTTCCTCTCAGCCTAATCTATGGCTCTAGTTTTACATTCCCCTACCTGTGGTATGCACCTTATCTACGCCTCTTTGCTTTTACATATCTCTACCAAGGTCAGCCCTCAATCTCTACGCTCCAGGGAACAATGTCCCGCCCAGGGGTGGGGATCCTGCGGCTTCCGGGGCCATTAAGTGCAGCCCTTTGAATGATCCAAATTTTGTCGAACAAATCCTTTTATTTTTTATTTTAGTAATATGTTTTTGTCCGTCTTTTATTGATTTTATTTTAATCTTAAAAAGAACGTTTTTAAATTACCAAAGTGGTAAAAGAAGATTCAATGAATAATCCCCCCGAATGACGACCACACTTAAAACATTTCGTAAGTCATGAGGGCTATTTTAACACCCTGTTATGTTCATGGATTTAGTTATAATGCGACCTCTAGTATGTTGTTACTCCACAAAAGCAGGTCACAACAGTCATTAAAAACGTTAGTTACTTTTAGAAATTAACAAAACATTTTTTAATTTTATTGAATTTAGTACATAGTAGTTAGATTTTTACAAAAAGTAATGTACATTATGATGTATATCCACTTGAAGTTTTTGGATGCAGGCCTTATTAGTAGGATGATTGCAGTTACACTTATTTACCTTGAGCAGCGCTTTTGCCAGTTTCTGACGCTCCCCGTGTGCGCGACTTTGGCGCCTTTCAGAGGGGGGGGGGGTTTATAAAAATGCTGTTTTTCGCCAGACCAATTCAAGTCGATCCATCTCAGGGGATTTTCGTCGCTAAAGAGAAATTTGCTCCGACATTTGTTTTATGAAGGTATTTTTTAAAATTACACTAGATTTATTAGCTAGAGTAATTTAAAAAATCATCTTCTAAGCCGTGAGCGCCGGAAAGGGAAGGGATTTTACGTAGGGGGAGAAAAAGAAAAGAAGGTCCACAGTTTATTTTTACATAAAAAACGTGGTTTTTGTAGCAGTTTATCAAATTTTCATGTTGCGAAATGGGGACGAAAAATATATACGAACCGGGTAGTATTGTTCCTGCCGATTTGAGTTAAATTCACTGACAAACCGCAACGTTCCTATCCACCGCATTCCACTTAAATCCCACTAGCAAGTTGATTTTAATTGGCCATTAATTTACAGGAATTAGACACTAAATTCCTCCATTTGGCCTATTATCATGAAAATTAGATTAAAAATCATGTTATAGTGTGAATTATTGTGTTGAATGTTATCTGGACACTTAGGCAATTTTAAATGTTTTATCTTTTCTTAGAAATGTGGATAGATGTGATAGATATAGTAATTAAATTTTTGTAATTAGCTACATTTGGGTAAACTAACTAATTATACGCCTTTAATTTCAGGTCTCCAAGTAAGATTGTTTCATATTTGTTTCAGATGCTTCAATTCTATAATAACTGAGCATTTCATTGTGTTCTTTAATTTTTAAGATAGTGTTGGCTTTTGACTGTCCTAGATCACAGCTTTTGAGTTATGTCATGGAAAGCCAACGGGAACAAGATGCTAATTTCAGAGTATGAATATGGCCATAACTTTTTTTAAAATTGAATGATATGAAAGTGAATTAGGTGTCAAATTACTCTTCTTTTTGTGCTTTATCTGTGGGATAAATTGCAGACTTGATTTTGTAAATCTCAAAATTTTGTAACATTGTTTTATTTAGATTCAGATAACTCAATGCGGCATGGAACTTGAAAGGTTTCCCCACCCCTGTCCACTGCCCAATCAGCCCACACCTTATTACTGAAGCTCTTAGTCCCTGCAACCTTCTGGTGTATCTTTTCTTGACCCTTTCCAGTTGAAATGACATCTTCCTACAGCTGGGTGGCCACAATCTGTTAGACAATGCTAAACTGTGTGGTTGCAACATGCTATCCCAACTCAATGGTCCTGTCCGATGAAGGCATGAATGGCAAATGCCATCTTCGTCACCTTTGCCTATCTGTGTGCCACCTTCAGGGAACTACGTACCTCGATTCCGAATCTCATCTTTGTGGATGACTCAAAAATTGGTGTCATCCACAAGTGGGCAGGGAGGAGATCACCTAAGTTACATGAGATCTTGATCAAACTGGCCAAGGGCACAGTGAATGGCAAATGGAGTGTAATTCAGATAAATACATGGTTGGATTTTGGTATGACAACAGGTAAGACAACGGGCTGACATTAGTAAGATTGAGACATGGGGAGAGTATTGTAGAACAGAGAGCGTTAATGCTTCAGGTACATCATTCTATGGAAGTGGTGGCAACGGGTAGGCGGGTGGTGAAGAGGATTTGCAAGTTTACTCACATTCAGTCAGGGTATTGAGATTAGGAGTCGTTAGAGGTTCTAACTGGGAACAGAAACAGGCCCTTTGGTCCATCTTGTCCATGCCGCCAAAGATAGACAAATAGGTTGCGGAGTAGGCCATTCGGCCTTTGAGCCAGCACCGCCAATTCATGTGGTAATCATGGCTGATCATCCCCAATCAGTACCTCGTTCCGCCTTCCTCCCATATCCCTGACCACTATTTTCAAGATGTCCATTTGCCTTGCATTTGGCCGATTCTCCAATCTCGATAGACTGATCCATGTTAAGTTCAAGGTGTCTTTTAAATCCTGTCTCCTTCTTGTGTTTGAGGCAGCAGACGTCTGCAGCAGGGTGATGCCATCCAGTTCGACATCCAAAAAGTGCCCACCTAAAAAGGGTGCCATGCTGCGGCGCTGCGGCTGTCTATATGTTGTTGTCGTTCACTGACGGGATCAGTTGACAGGGCTCACCACTGGGAGATCAACATGTAGCCCCTGTTAATATTGTTATAGTATCTGCCTCAACCTAACACTTGGCTGCTCGTTCCCGCTCCATCTGATTGATTTGCCCCACAGGTTAAATCTTGCTCCTCTCATTTTAGAAACATTTGAAACGTAGAAAATAGGTGCAGGTTGGAGGCCATTCGGACCCTTTGAGCCAGCACCGCCATTCATTGTGATCATGGCTGATCATCCCCCAATCAATAACCCGTGCCTTGCCTTCTTCCCATTTCCTTGATTCCACTAGCCCTAGGAAGCACCTTCCAACTCTCTTCTTAAACCATCCAGGACATGGCTCCACTGCCCTCTGTGGCAGGGGAAATTCCACAAAATCACAACTCTCCTGGGTGAAAAGTTTATCTCACCTCAGTCTTAAATGGATTCCCCTTTATTCTAGACTAATTTATTTAAACTTTATTTTAAACCTATGTGTAAGTTCTTGCTTCCCTACTCTACATAAGTAAAAGGACGCTGTTACATTGGCCTATCTATCCCTTTGATTTGTAATGCCACAATGAATATCACCCCAGAGGCGTTTGACTGTTGGCCGACACAATTTCCCTCCTACCTTATTAATGTTTCTATCATATCGTATCGTTAAAGTATCGGTCTGCTGCATCCCAAGAAATTAAAATCCTAGCCTGCCCAAACCTTTGCCTGTAGCTCAGGCCATCGATGAGAGGGGTATTACGGGGAGGGGTCAGGAGCCAGCGAGGGGGTCCCGGGGGAAGGGGAACTGGTGCTTGCGCGGTCTGCGTGGGGACTCGCAGCGGGCGTGGGCATCGCCGGTCGTTCTCCTCCGCCGGGATCAGAGTCTCCGCTTTTTCGTTTTTTGGCGACATCTCCGACTCCGAGCTGGGGGGGCAGCTTCCGGTCCCTCCGGAAAAATTTGTGTCCGGTATGGGAGGACCTTGCCGGCCATCCAGATTGTGCCAACAGCTCCAGTAAAGTTGCAATGGCGCAGGAAGGGGCCGGACCGTCCCACGGAGTGACAGGAGATGGATTACTAATCTGTGCGGCACCCGATGGCAGGAGAGCGTGAATCGATCTGTGCCATGGTGGTTTTTAAAGATTTTTAAACCGCGCTAACTTTTACGATAGGACCACCGTGGGAATGAAACTTTGCGCCACTCGCAGCATAGG
Source organism: Okamejei kenojei (assembly GCA_035221665.1). Classification (NCBI taxonomy): domain Eukaryota; kingdom Metazoa; phylum Chordata; class Chondrichthyes; order Rajiformes; family Rajidae; genus Okamejei; species Okamejei kenojei. The sequence goes on along the minus strand of CM069132.1, from coordinate 9,067,558 downwards.
AGAACGGTGAGTGAGCTGCAAAAAAATCATACACTATTGTGTACCGTTTCTGTGCAATAGAAAAACCTCGCAAACCGGAAGATAACAAGATCAGAGTTTTAGTTATGTATAGATGTAGAAGAACTGATAAGGGGCAGGCCATCTAGAGGGGGTATTGTTGTTTGAGGATGGTTTAGTTAGGATTTTGTGCAGAGACCCTTGGGGCACAGTGACCATAATATGGCGGAATTGTGCATTAGGATGGAGTGGGTGACACAGGTTTAATTCAGGAGACTACGTTACCTGAACTTAAAGAAAGGGACGTTGCGGTATGAGATGGGAATTGGTAGGATAGACTGGCAAATTATACTTAAAGGGGTTGAAAGCGGAGCTTAATGGCAATAGGTTTAATGATTGCATGGTGAATTCCAGAAAATTGTTACCCTGTCTGGCGAAAAAAATAAAAACTGGGAAGGCAGCCTCAACTGTGGTGATGAGGGAAATCAAGGATAATGTTAAATCCAAGAAGGGCTAATAAATTGGCCTGAGGAAGACAGCAAAAACCGGCCAGGACTGGGAGAAATTTAGAAAACTCAACAGAAGAGGACAAAGGGGTTCATTGAGAGGGGGGGGGGAGGCCATGACAGAAAGCTTTCGGTAAATAGAAATAATTGATTGTAAAAGCTTCTTAGTATGAAAAATGAAAAGATTAGTGAAGACAATGTAGGTCCTTTACAGTCGAGACAGGTGAATTTTATTAAATGGGAACATGGAATGGCCCCCAGAACAGTTAATAAATAATTTTGGTTCGTGGTCTTCACTAAGGAAGACATGAACAAATCTCCTGGAAATACTAGGATTTCGAGTATCTAGTGGGAGGGAGGAACCGATGGGAATCACTGTTAGTCAGAAAAATTGGTTTTTGTAAACTTTTGTTGGAATGAAGCAGACAAAGCGTCCAGTCTGATGGTCTGCGTCCCAGAGCTCTCGTGGATGGTGGCCTAGAAATCGTGGAGGCATTGGTGATCATTTTTCAATGTTCTCTTGACTCTGGATCATCCTGTGGACTGGAGGGTAGCCAATGTATGCGAATGAGTGGAGGTTGTGTTGGGCAAAACGATCGCCAAGCCTGGCTTGGGTTTCTCGGCAATGTAGCCAAAATGACACCGGGAACAGCGGTTGCAATAGATGAGGTTGGAGGAGGTTGCAGGTGAGGCCAGGGCGCAACACCTCCACTCCGTTCGCATATAGCAACTGATCTCCCGGTGGTTCAGCACTTCAACTCCCCCTTCCCATTCCGAATCGGACCTTTCTGTCCAGGGCCTCCTCATGGCCTGAGTGAGGCCAGAGCATTTGGAGGAGCAGCAGCCACCTCATATTTTGCTTGGCAGTTTACACCATGTAGGTATGATATTGACTTCTCCAATTTCCGATAGTCCTTGCGTTTTCCCTCCTTACCCTTTCCTTCACAGCTTACCACAAGGCTATTGGCTCCACCTCTTCCTTTCTTTCCCCGACATCAGTTCTGAAGGAAGGGTCTCGACCCAAAATGGTCACCTGTCTTCCTTCCATAGATGCGGCACACCCGCTGTGTTTCTCGGCATTTTGTTCTACCTTCGTTTTTGCCAGCATCGGTGTTCTTCCTTAACATAAAAGGGGCAGGCATTTAGGACTGAGATGAGGAATACATTTTCACCCAGTGAGTTGGAATCTGTTGGAATCTCTGCCACAGAAGGCAGTGGAGGCCAATTCACTGGATGTTTTCTAGTGAGAGTTAGATTTAGCTCTTAGGGCTAAAGGAGTCAAAGCATATGTTGAAAAAGCTGGAACGTAGGTCGATTTTGGATGATCTGCCATGTTCATATGGAATGGCGGTGTGGCTCGAAGGCGCTGAATGGTCTACTCCTGCACCTATTCTTCTTATGTTTCCAATGTAATCTAGGAAAGATAAGGCCCTTTGGCCAAACTTGTCCATGCTGACCAGTGATCTTCAGTTCTCCAACTGTTCTATATTAATCCCCATTGTCTCATCCCATCCCTACACACTGGGGGACAATATATTAGCAGTTTAATTAAACCTGCGAACCCGCATCTTTGGGGGGGGGGATGCAGAGCATCTGTTGGACGGGGTCAATACTGGTCAGGAACAAACCGAGGTCTCTGGCACTGTGAGGCAGCCTCTCTACCATCTGTGCCACGCTGCATGCCAACTCTCCACCACCTACCCTCCTACTACCATCAAGTTTTTTATCTGGATTGGCTAACTCACCCTGGATCCCACGTGATCTAACGTTCACGGAATAAAGGCTCTCATACGGAACCAATCCGGATATGTTCAACATCACAGTCTTTTCCCACTGATCGTCTCTGCTCTTCCAACATTGCCCACAACGGGCCAGCAACCAATTTTGGCCTCATGTCTTCTGTCTGAAACTGGGATTCTAACTAAGAAGTTTTGATCCCGCTGGGCTTAAATTACAATTTCTTTCATGTCAGCTATAAATTCTTTCATTGAATTTCTAGTTACTGCATTCTAGAAACCCTTCATTGAATTAATTGCCAAAAACATTATCTCAATTTTTGAGTAGTTGACCTTTGACTAGATGATTTGTGTGCAGCTTTAGTTTTGATCAGTTTTAGTTTATTGTCAGTGTTCCGAGTACAGTGATAAAAAAGCTTTTGGTTGCGTGCTAACCAGTCAGCAGAAAGAAGTACATGATTACAATTGAGCCACTTTCAGTAGGATGATTCAGTTGCCTGGTTAACATTGGGAAGAAACTGTTTCCCTGAAATCTGAAGGTTGTTCCTTTTTCACACTCTATACCTTTTTGTCTGATGGGAGGAGTAGAAGAGGAAAATGATTATGTTGCTGGCCTTTGCCGTGGCATGCGCGAGTAATAAATAGTCATGGAAGGAGGTTGGTATTGAGATGCGTTAGGCTGCGTCCACAATTTCTGAAAAGCCATCTAAAAAACAGCCACAACCCTGAGTCTGACAACCTATCCATCCGCAGCTGAATGCTATAAACAACCAGGAAAGAGGTGTATGTGCACGACCTACACTATTACGCATCTTGCCTTGGGCCACTGGATATCTTCACACTGCATTGTAGTGTCTGACTTTCAGAACATATTCACTGTCTCATGCATTTTAATTATAAGACAGTGACAATGGAAAGGATTTATTGATCAAAATATCTCATTATAGTGTCCATTCCTTAATCAGTGAATCTTGCTTTGTTCAAATATTTATTTGATGTATTTTTTTCTCTCCCTGACCCCAGTGCCCATGCCAGCGGGCAAGAGTGATTTGCTTGCATAGTCCTCTCCCGATGATTCTTTCTGATCAATTTGTGTCAAAAGCGGTCTTAATTGCACTCAGTCTGAAGAAGGGTCGTGACCAAACGTCACCTACTTCTTTTCTCAGAGATGTCCTGCTGAGCTACTCCAGCTTTTTGGTGGCTATCCTTTGGTTTTCAACCAGCACCTGCAGTTTCCTGCCTCACACTTTTTTGCATTTATATGGCAGTTGAGTTTGTTGTTCCCGTCAGTTGAAAGAATGTTCAAGGAGGCAGTCCCCAGATGACCTCAGGCTGGCGTGCTGCCAAATGCTGGAGCTATTTCAGCAGGTTTTCGATCGCTGAGTATGTTTTCTGCTCGTACCTCTTTCTAAGTCATTTACACCAGACCTTTCTCACACCGAGCACAGCTTCAATGTTGTGCCCTCACGCTTTCCCTTTGTCCCAGCTCCACCTTGGCTTAGTTTAGAGTATACAGCCTGGAAAACAGGCCCTTCGGCCCACGGGTCGACACAGGCCAGCGATCCTTAGACAGTAACGCTATCCTACACACACTGGGGACTAATTTACATATGCACCAACCAATTAACCTACAAACTGTACGTCTTTGGAGTTGTGGGAGGAAATGGGACGACCGGAGTAAACACACGCGGTATGGGGGGGAGAACGTATACAAACGCCGTTACAGACTGCACCCGCAGTCGGGTTCGAACCAGGGTCTCTGGCGCCTGTCAGACAGCAACTCTATTGCTGCATCACCGTGCGCTCCTCTTCCCTCCATACACAGAATGGTCTGCCTGCCCTCATAGTGTCATAAGAATAGTGAAATAGGCCATTCGGCCCATCAAGTACTGCCATTTCATCCTGACGGTATTCTATTTCTCCCCCTAAACCCCCTTTCTCCTGCCCCCCATTTTTTTTTCTATTCCATTATCCATCTATCCATCTATCCATCTATTCATCTATCCATCTATCCATCTTATCCATCCATCCAACTCACTTCTGGTCTGAGTTATAATTAAATTTGCGCAAATATTGCTACCTATTTTGCTAGGATTTTTTTTGACACCTTACCCACCTTTCTCTCTGCTCCAAGCCAGCAAAGCTTTGTCACCGTTCCGATCAGTGAAATACGTGAAAAGTTATGAAAGTTTAAAAACCATGAGATCAGCGATTGGTCTTTCACCGTCAGTCACCTATGGATGGATGGGTAACGTCCCTTTCCAGCATCCGCTGGAGAGTATAAATTACCCGAAGGCAGGCCGTGAAAACAGCGCGTGCTGATTGAGTCTGCAAGAGTGGAGTCTGGAAGCTGCAGTGTGGAGTCGGAAAATAGGGAAGAAAAACGCGCTGTTTGTGTGGCAGTCTGGGAAAAAGCCTGTGTGTGGTGCGCTGCTTGCTGCGGTGGGCCGGTGGACTCAGGACGCCTGGGTGGAGTCCCTCCCTCTCCCACCACCCCTCCCTCCCACACACCACCTTACACCCCCTTCCCTCCTCCCTTTCCCCCCTCCCCCTCCTACCCCACACATCCCCCTACCCCAAAACACCCCCTCCCTCCACACTACCCCTTCCCCCCCACACCTACCCCTCCACCTGCCACCCCTCTCCCTCACGGCACACCCCTCGCTCTCCCACACACCCAACCTCTCCTCCACACCAACACCCCCTTCCTCCCACACCACCACCCTCCCACCACCACCCTCCACCCGCCCCACACCACCACCCTCTCCCACACCATGGTGGAATATTGCATTGTGGAATGGGTTGTGTAAAGAGCTCAAACTCACACAGTTTGAAACACAAGCATCTTTATTATTCAGGTCATATTCTTGTATGCAAGCAGGTTTTTTCAATTTTTTAGACAATAGACAATAGGTGCAGGAGTAGGCCATTCGGCCCTTCGAGCCAGCACCGCCATTCAATGTGATCATGGCTGATCATCCACAATCAGTACCCCGTTCCTGCCTTCTCCCCATATCTCCCCGACTCTGCTATTTTTAAAAGCCCTATCTGCACTCTCTTGAAAAGCATCCAGAGAACCTGCCTCCGCCGCCCTCTGAGGCAGAGAGGCAGGTCATTACACATTCACACTGTTACAGACTAACTGGCAGGCAGTGGGCGAGTCCTTACACTATGAATGTTATAATTAGGTGGAGTTATAATTAGTAAGCATTCTAATTGGCTAACATGCAATAGCGAATCTACATCTCTTCTTGTATTAGATGAAAAGCCAATAAGGCATTACAACCACAATAAGTAAATAAAATGTTAAATGAAAAATCGCCATTTCTAATAATAATAGGGTTAAACATAATCGCCATATCTAACAGGTGGCTTGCCAACACGCCCGGTCCTCGTGCGGTATGGGGCTGCATCATCAACCTTTTCCTCCGAAAAGTTGAGGGCGCGGTCCAGTGAGCCCGACGGGCTATGGGGAGACACCGGAGGGGAACCCAAAGGAGACCGTTGCGGGGGCACTGGAGAGCCGGTTACAAAAGGGGAGGTGAGGGCAGACCGACGCGGGGAGTGGACGGGACTGGCGGCGGCAGGTGCTGGAACGGTTGGAACAGCGATCACCTTAAAGTAGAGCGGTGGGGCATCAGGACCCTGGAGCGCCGGACATCGTTTCTTCACAGGAAGGAGGTGTTGACGATTGGTCTATAGATGTTGCCACCGACATCGACCAGGTAGGAACGCGGTTCCTTTGTGGGGCCATAAATGTACCCCAGTTTGGTATGTCCTTTGTCTGTCTGTAGTCGGACCACTTGGCCTTGAATGAGTGGCTTGAGCGGTTTGCTGGTCTTATCGTAATTTCGTTTCTGCGCGTCTCGGTTAGACTGTACACGTTCATGTACTGCAGCGGGGGTGACGACTTTAGGTTTTTAGATGATCCTGCGTGACGGGCAACGGAGGTCGCGTTTGGCGGGGCATCAGGCGCTGGGCTGGAGAACCCAGAATGTTATCTCTTGCAATATTCCGCAGGTTGAACAGGTCCAGGTGGACATCAGATTTTGCTAAGTTGGAGCGCTCCATGAGCTGTTTAGCGCTCCAAACAGCACGCTCGGCAAGTCCATTGGACTGTGGGTATTCTGAGCTGCTGGTGATATGTTGAAAGTTCCACCGTTTAGCAAAGTCTTTGAACTTCTAGCTGGTGAATTGGGTCCCGTTGTCAGTCTGAAGACGAGCTGGAATTCCATGTTCAGAGAAATGCATCCTGAGCTTTAGGACGACTATCTCTGAGGAGATGGTTGGCCGAAAGTCAATTTCAAACCAGTTAGAGTACAAGTCCACCAGCATGACATAGTGCTTCCCGTGTCAGTCAAAGATATCGGCTGCCACTGATGACCATGCTAGGGAGGGAGCTGGTTGAGACAGCAGGGGTTGTTTTTGCTGGTGCGGTGCCTGTCTGTTACAGATCGCGCATGATTCTGTTTTCTCCCGAATGTACTTGGTCATTCCGGGCCAGTAGATCATTTATTTTGCCCGCTGTAAGGTAGCCTCTACGCCTGGGTGACCACCATGGATTTCCCCATTAGTAGTCGTTTCGTAGGGATGAGGGGATGACTGTCTTGTGACCTTTGACAATCACTCCCTCCTATAGTACTAGTTCGTCACGTACCAGGAAGTAGGGTCGTAGTTCCGCAGGGGCGTCAGACTGTTTTGTTTGGCCACCCGCCTTTGATGATGGAAGTTAGCAGTTGGGAGGTTTTATCTGCAGCGGTGTGTTCGGCGAGGTGGCGCAGGTGGTCGGTGGGAACAAATGAGGCCTTCAGGACGGAGAATTTGTCCTGTTCGAATGGGTGTTGTTTGCTGGTGGTGTGTGGAGCTCTAGATAGTGTGTCTGCGATGTGCATGTCTTTACCTTTTTTGTAGACAATGCGAAAGTCAAACCGTTGTAGCAGCAGCATCATCATACATTGAAGTCTGGCTGGGACAGCGTGGATCGGTTTGCTCAGGATGGTGACAAGTGGTTGATGATCAGTCTCTGCCGTGAAGGTTTTGCCAAAAATAAAGTCTCTGAATTTAGAACAGGCGAAAACCACGGCAAGCAGTTCCTTCTCTATCTGTGCGTAACGTTGTTCAGTATCAGTTAGGGTGCGCGATGCGTAGGACACGGGCATCACGTCGCCGTTGAAGGAAGTTTGCAAACATGCTGCGCCTAGTCCGTATTGGGATGCATCGCAGGTGATTGTGGCGGGCAGGTTGATGTTGAAGTATGCCAGGGTTGGTGCACTGGCGAGCTGTAATTTTAAAGTCTCGAAAGCTCGTTGAGGTTGCGGGTACCAGGACCAGGTGTTGTCCTTGTGGGTCAATTGTTGTAGCGGGGCTGATAATTCGCAGAGATTGCGGATGAATTTGTCCAAGTAGTTGACCATACCTAAAAATCACTTTAGGCAGGTGACGTCGGTTGGTACTGGCAGCTGGTTGGTCGCTGCAGTCTTCAGTGGGTCAGGCTTTAACCCGTTGCTGGTGAACACGTGACCGACGTAAGTGACTTCTGTAACTCTGAACTTGCATTTCAGAGGGTTGAGTTTTAAATTAATGTCTCTGGCACGGTTCAACAACCTTCGTAGGTTGGCATTGTGTTCGGTTGCGTTTCGGCCGTATACTAGGATGTCGTCAACAATGATGGGGCAATGATATTCTGTGAACAGCTGCTCCATTATGCGGTGGAAGACATCGCGAGCAGAGTTCTTACCGAAAGGCATTCTTAGAAATCGGTAGCGGCCGAACGGAGTTGCGAAAGTTGTTAGTGCAGATGACGCACGGCCTAACGGGATTTGCCAAAAGGCACACTTTGGCATCTAGGACTGAGAAACACAGTTGCGTTACCAATCTGTGCCGCTACGTCTTCAGTGGTTCTCATCGGGTAGTGTTGGCGTTTAATTGCTGTGTTCAAATCTTAGGATTGATGCTGATGCGTAATTCCTTCTTGTCTTTCTTGGTGGAGACGACCATGGTGGAGGACCCAGTCGGACGGTTCGCTGACCTCGGCAATAACGCCAATAGAGACCATACGTTTGAGTTTGTCGTGTATTCTCTCTCGCATGCCGTGGGGGAGGCGGTGAGGTGCACGGACAATCGGGGGGGTGACATTATGGTCAACAGTGATCTTATATATTGTCGGTAGCTTGCCGAGTCTGTCGTCAAACAAGTCCTTATAGTTGGATAGCATCTGTTGTGTTGGTTCCTCCATCAAACAGTTTGTGGACAGCAGGCCGAAATAAACCAGATTCATGCCAAGCAGGGTTTCTGAACTTGGTTGAAACAATGTAAAAGAGTAAGTTCTTTGTCTGCTCATTGATGGTACATTTAAGATCAGCTTTACCCAACAAGTGAAGAATTTCCCCTCCGTAAGCCTGTAGAGTGGAGGAGTCTTTTTTCATGAGCTCAGTGGTTCTTATCTTGTTGAACGCTTTGAGTGACATGACGTTTACTCTGGCGCCGGTATCGACTTTGGCGATCAGAGGTTTATTATTGATTATCATGGTCACCGCAGGATCAGTCACTTTGCCTGGGATGCGCAGGTTTAGGGAAAGTATGGTAGACTCAGCGTCTGAGTTATCAGTCGTTCCCATGGGAAGATTCACCCTGTTCATGGGGATCTGAATCGGACGGGTCTTGTTGAATCAGGTGCAGCTTCGTCCTTGAAGCTGTCCTCCCACTAGATCGACACCAATTAGCAAAGTGGTTGAGATTCTTGCAATTATGACATACTTTCCCATGGGCTACGCAAAATTGGCGCCCCCTGGGGTGGAAATAGTTACAGTTGGAGCACCTCGTGGCAGGCACATTTTGATCTTTGCGGGACGCATTGGGAAATCTTTGTGGAGAATAGCTAACCAAATTCACATTAAGTTGTTGATGAGGGTTAACACTATCAAAGTCAACAAGTGGTGCTACAGTCTCAGCCATCCGACAAACATGAATCGCCTGCTCCAAAGCTTGCTCAGTTCAGCGTTCCGCAGGGGTTCGGCTCTTAACTTGCGGTCGCTCATTCCTCCCATACTTTTATCACGTACTAGCTCATTTGTCAACTCACCAAAATCTGCAGCGACAGCTGATATGTCTCAAGTCACTGATTAAATCGTTCCACAGGCTCATCAGCCTGTTGCATTCGGGCAAAGAATCTTTGTCCTCTCGAGGATCCTGTTAGACGCAGGTCACACAGTGCTCTGAACTTCCTTAGCAGAACCATCAATAGTTTCTGCCGGCACCACTACCAGGCCATTCACGTCCAGTTGAGCTGGTGCAAATTCAAAAAGTCAGCGCCGATCATAGCCTGATAGCCGCTAAAATTCAACAACAGCGACGCTTTCAAATCGTCGAGATTGTTTCGGTGAACGATGAGGATATAATGAGAGTAATCCTTCTCAACATTCGCCATCGCTCGGCATATCGGAATAAAACACGAGCTAGGCTTTCTACAAGATTTAGGCATGTCAGCAAAATCACTCAAAAATAAGACCTGATAAATAAAATAAATCACGGTAAACAGGCGCGGGGTAGACCCGATTTTCTGACACCATGTAAAGAGCTCAAACTCACACAGGTTGAAAACACAAACATCTTTATTTATTCACGTCATAATCTTGTTACACTTTCACAGTGCTACAGCTACTGGCAGGGCAGTGGGAGAGTCCTTACACTATGAATGTTATAATTAGGTGGAGTTATATTTACTAAGCATTCTAATTGGCTAACATGCAATAGCCAATCTACAGGTTGCATTGGGGGACCAGGCCTCCCGTGTGACTGGGACCCAACGGGTCCCCACTTAGTCTAGTCTCCCCATAACCTCTGACCCCCGTACCAATCAAGAATCTATCCATCTCTGCCTTAAAAATATCCATTGACTTGGCCTCCACAGCCTTCTGTGGCAAACAATGTCACAGGTTCACCACCCTCTCACGAAAGAAGTTTCTCCTCATCTCCATCCTAAAAGAACGTCCTAAAATTCTGAGTCTCGTCCTAGACTCTCCCACTCGTGGAAACATCCTCTCCACATCCCCTCTATCCAAGCCTGTTCCTAACCCAGTGCATTGTTGGAAGCGGCAATGATAATGTTGAATGGATACCTGCAGAACGCCCGGCTGTGTCTTGACTCTAGGACCACCCCCGGCATCTACCTTCAGAGCCTATCCAACTAGATACCTTTCACAAGAGTATGCATGGGTAAAAAAGAAATTAACTGTTTAAAACTATTGTTAAAACACCCGCAGAAACAAATTGTACAGAAAATGACTCGTCATTGCAATTCTACACATTAGAATCATTTTTCTCTCTCCAGCTGACATCCAACTTTTTTTTTAAAGAAGGAACTGCAGATGCTGGAGAATCGAGGGTACAAAACTTTTTTATCCAACTTTTTTTCTTTGGTGATGTACTCGAGCGTGGGATCCTTTCCTTATTCTTCTCCTGCTCCTCTGTCTGAAGTGAGACAAGTATTTGTGTTGAAAGTACATATTTTGTCCGTTGTACCTAATCATTTTAGGCATTCGTTTTTTTTTTAATATGTTGGGTACAGAGTGTTTTTCAAACTAATTATTAGTGAAAAATCATTGTCAGCTTTGATCTACATCTGCATTTTTGACCTATTCTCCACCACCTTCAATACTTTCTTTTGGGTTGCACTTGAAATACTGCACCAAAAACTAACACTGAATAAAACAAACTATTATGATGCTGGTTCTTAAGTTGAATCCACTTTATTAATGGATTCGTAAATTTATGTTGCCTGACATTTGTACGCACGTATTAAATCCTGTCACTTAAATCCTGTCCACCTGGTCAAGGTCTTCTCAGCTTCTGAACATAAGGAATGTTTAGGAAGGGACTACAGATGCAGGTTTACATTGAAGATAGATACAAAATGCTGGAGTGACTCAGCGGGACAGGCAGCATCTCTGGAGAGATGGAATGGGTGATGTTTTGGGTCGTGACTCTTCAGTCTAAAGTGGGACAAATATTTGTGTTGAATGTGGCTATTTTGTAAGGTCACATTCAATCTGAAGAAGGATCTCGTCTGAAACTTTATTAAAAAATTCAAAATAGGCTTTATTCGAGAAATAAATATATACAATACATGATCCATACAAAACTCCCTCCGACATTCTCGAAGGCTATACATACATTCAATGCAGTTTCCCCAAATCACACTTTTACCCCACACCTTGCCATCATGTGGCCCACTGGCATGGAATCCCTTCCCTTATTTTGAGGGGCGTCTCCACCACACCCTGCCCCCCCATGTCCAGCAACGGAACGACCCAAGACTGTGGTCCTCCCCCACCGAGCCTTGGCGTTGGCTGCACCGAGCTTCAGTGCGTCCCTCAGCACGTACTCCTGCAGTCTGCAGCGGGCCAGTCGGCAAACATTCCCCGACGGACATCTCGCTCTGCTGGGTGGTGAACAACGCTCGGGCAGATCAAAGAGCGTCTTTCACCGAGTTGATGACCCTCCGGCAGCACTCGATGTCAGTCTCTGAATGCGTCCCTGGGAACAGTCCGTAAATCACCGAGTCCTCTGAGACGGAGCTGTTCACAATAAACCGACAATAAACCTTCTCTCTCAGCTGCCTGTCCTGCTGAGTTACTCCAGCATTTGTACCTATCTTCTTAGCATAAGGGGTCATCTGGTACAATAAGGCTGACCTTATTGCTGTGCACAAACTGTGCATTTTGGTCCATAAATTGGTTATTCCAATTGATCATGGCTGATCATCTAAAATCAGTCCCCCGTTCCTGATTTTTCCCCATATCCCTTGATTCCTTCAGCCCAAAGAACTAAATCTAACTCTCTCTTGAATACATCCAGTGAATTGACCTCCACTGCTTTCTGTGGCAGAGAATTCCACAGATTCACAACTCTCTGGGTGAAAACGTTTTCCCTCATCTCAATCCTAAATGACCTACCCTTTATTCTAAACTGTAACCCCTGGTTCTGGGCTCCCCCAACATGGGGAACATTTTTCCTGCATCCAGCCCGTCCAATACTTTAAGAATTTTATATGTTTCTGGAAGATCTCTTCTCATCCTTCTAAATTCCAGTGAATACAAGCCCAGAATGTGTTGACCCATTCTTTCATCATATGTCAGTCCCACCATCCCGGGAATTAATCTGGTGAACTTACGCTGCACTCCCTCAATAGCAAGAATGTCCTTCCTCATCCGCTGACGAGCAACTTGTATTGGGATAAGCTCATCAGTTATCTTGTCCGATGCTTTATGCCTGTTGTTAATATATGTTAATCTCCATCTTTTATAAACCACAAAAAAAGATTATTCTGCATTTTTCATCTAAATAAAAATTAATTATCCACAAAATTCTTGAATACCGATGGAAAGGAATACACCAAATGAATAAAAGCTTGAATCATGTAAGGGACATTAGTTTAAAGTGGTGACCTGGTGGCGCAGAGGTGGAGTTGCTGCCTTTCAGCACCTGAGACCCGGGTTCGATCCTGACTGCGGGTGCTGTCTGTCTGGAATTTGTACGTTCTCCCCGTGACTGCGTGTGTTTTCTCCGGGTGCTCCAGTTTCCTCCCACACTCCAAACACGTGCAGGTTTGTAGGTTAATTGGCTTTGGTAAATTGTAAATTGTCCCTAGTCATCATAATTATAAACGTAATTTATTAGCCAGGTATGTTTTGCAACATACGATGAATTTGGTTTGCCATACATTCATACCAAAAAAGCAACAAGACACACAACTACATAAAAATTTGACATAAACATCCACCACAGCGGCTCCTCCCCATTCCCCACTGTGATGGAAGGCAAAAAGGTCTTATTTTCTTTCCTCCTTTTCTCCCATGGTGGGGGCAGTCGAACCATCCGGAGTCAGGGTGGGCGAGGCTCTGCAGCCGGAGATCCAAGCTCCCGCATCGTCGCGGTTGCAGCTCCCGTGATCGGGGCGGTGGAAGTTCCTCGGCTTGGAGCTCCCAAAGTCGGTCTCTAACCAGGGACCGCGAGCTCCACGATGTTAAAGTCCGCAGGCCCCTGTGTTTGGAGCTTCCGAGGTCGATCCCTGGCAAAGGGACGGCCTGCTCCACGATGTTAAGTCCGCAAGCTTCCGAGGTCCCAGCAAGAGGACGCCAACTCCACGATGTTAGTCCACAGTGCAGGCGGAGATATGCGACACGGAAAAAGTCGCATCTCTGTCGAGGTAAGAAGATTTTTAAAATTCCCCCACCACCACCCCCCCCCCCCCCCTTTCGCCACATAATACAAAACTAAAGATAAACTAAAGAATACATTTTACAACAAAATAAAACCACAAAGAAGGAAAAAGACGAGGCTGACCGTTGGCGAGGCAACCATCGTACGGCGCCCTCTGGTGGTCAGATGTGTAGGATAGTATGGGGTGCTCGATGGGCCGAAAGTTTCTGTGCTGTAGATGGCTTATATATGCAACCAATAATATAGCTACCTCAGTACCATTAACCCCGCCTAGTTAACATCAATCATAACGCCTTCCCCTCCCTGGGTACAGTTCAGTAGAAGAATGTAGTCAGTGCTTGATGTATGTAATACCCTGTGCTATCATTAAAAGATGTTACACACTTTAAGAGTTTGTGAATTGCTTATTTACACGTGCTGTATCTCTAAAGTGACACAATAAATAAATGCATTGCAACTATTAATAAAGATTACTTCTGTTTCCGGTTTAATTAATATTTCATCTACGAAATTAGAACAATTTGCCATCAGATGCTCAATTTCCCCTTTCTGTAGATATAAATGTAATTCCAAGGATAAAAGTTGGTTTGTTTTTTTATTGTATTCTTGACCCTCTCGTGTAGCTACTCCATACTTACAATTCAGAAGTTTCCACGTAATTTTGTTTTGTGTGTCGTGTAGATTGTGAGTTAATTATGCGAAGCAATAATTCAGTAAGGAGTGTGCTGTAAATATTCTCATCTAAACTAAGCTCATGGAATTGTATTCACTTTTCCCAATGCATTGCAAGTAAAGTCCTTGAATGAATTAACGCATCATAGCAAATGATTCAGGCTCCAATATGATTCTCAGTCCAGACATGGCATACCTGTACCGGTCACGGTGGCGCAGCGGTACAGCTGCTGTCTTACAGCGAATGCAGCGCCGGAGACCCGGGTTCGAACCCGACTACGAGTTTGTACCTTCTCCCCGTGACCTGCGTGGGTTTTCTCCGAGATCTTCGGTTTCCTCCCACACTCCAAAGACGTACAGGTATGTAGGTTAATTGACTAGGTGTATGTGTAAAAATTGTCCCTAGTGTGTGTAGGATAGTGTTAATGTGTGGGGTCGCTGGTCGGCGCGGACCCGGTGAGCCAATGGGGGCTGTTTCCGTGCTGCATCTCTGAACTAAAATAAACTAAACAATGCCTGTCGTGTCTATTTCCCTTCACAGATGTTGCTTGGCCTTTGTTCTCTGCTGTAGTTCACATATTTACAGTTCTTGTGTCTTCTTTGTGTATTCCAGTTGTCTATCTTCTGGATCGATGTTTACTGGTCAATGGTATTGATATTGGGGGTTTTTTTGTCATGTGTTCCAAGGTACAGTGCGAAACATTGTTTTAGGTGCTATCCAGTCAAATCAGATTACCAGTACACAAGTTATACCAGTTTAGTTCAGTTTAGTTTATTGTCATGTGTACCGAGGTACAGTGAAAAGCTTTTGTTGCGTGCTAACCAGTCAGCAGAAAGACAATACACGATTACAATTGATCCATTTACAGTGTGTAGATACATGATAAGGGATTAACGTTTAGTGCAAGGTAAATCCAGCAAAGCCCGATCAAGGATAGTCCAAGGGTCACCAAAGAGGTAGATAGTAGTTCAGCGCTGCTCTCTGATTGTGGTAGGATGATTCAGTTGCCTGATAACAGCTGGGAAGAAACTATCCCTGAATCTGGAGGTGTGCGTTTTCACACTTCTATGCCTTTTGCCTGATGGGAGAGGGGAGAAGAGGGAGTGGCCAGGGTGCGACTCGTCCTTGATTATGCTGCTGGCCTTGCCGAGGCAGCGTGGACAGAGCCATTTTTGTTCAAGATCCTTAAGGGCCTGTCCCACCAGCATGCGTTTGCATGCGTCTAGCGCGACCAAACGTGGTCGCTTGAGGCATACGGCCACGCGGGGCCGGTCCCAATTCGAACCGTGGAGGTGTGCGGGACTGGTCCCAACATCATACTCACCAATCAGCTGGGCAGGAGGCGGGCCGACTGAATTTGCACGTCGGGTGGTGACGTCATCACGCAACGGCACGCCGGGCGGTGATGTCATCGCGCAACAAAAGCGCTAGGCGTATGGCATCAAGAGCTGTGTACGATATCAAGACGCTGCGTAAGACGTCAAGACGCTGCATACGCCCTCAATGCGCCTGCGGGCCGACAGGCCATTGGGGCGCGTAATCTTCGGACAGTGCAAGATTTTTGGAGCTCCGCGTGATGTCGGGACCAGCCCCGCACAACTCCATACGCTTCCGCGGTTCAAAGTGGGACCGGCCCCGCGAGGCCGTACACCTCAAGCGACCACGTTTGGTCGCGCTAGATGCATACAATCGCATGCTGGTGGGACAGGCCCTTTACAAATATCGGCGAGATCAAGCGCAGACTCGCCGATCATTTTCGCTAAACACCTTCGCTCAGTCTGCCTAAACATAGAAACATAGAAACATAGAAATTAGGTGCAGGAGTAGGCCATTCAGCCCTTCGAGCCTGCACCGCCATTCAATATGATCATGGCTGATCATCCAACTCAGTATCCCGTACCTGCCTTCTCTCCATACCTCTGATCCCCTTAGCCACAAGGGCCACATCCAAACTCACTCTTAAATATAGCCAATGAACTGGCCTCAACTACCCTCTGTGGCAGAGAGTTCCAGAGACTCACCACTCTCTGTGTGAAGAAAGTCTTTCTCATCTCGGTCTTAAAGGATTTCCCCCTTATCCTTAAGCTGTGACCCTTGTCCTGGAGTTCCCCAACATCGGGAACAATCTTCCTGCATTTAGCCTGTCCAACCCCTTAAGAATTTTGTAAGTTTCTATAAGATCCCCTCTTAATCTCCTAAATTTCCAGAGAGTATAAACGAGTCTATCCAGTCTTTCTTCATAAGACAGTCCTGACATCCCAGGAATCAGTCTGGTGAACCTTCTCTGCACTCCCTCTATGGCAATAATGTCCTTCCTCAGATTTGGAGACCAAAACTGCACGCAATACTCCAGGTGTGGTCTCACCAAGACCCTGTACAACTGAAGTAGAACCTCCCTGCTCCTGTACTCAAAATCCTTTTGCTATGAAAGCTAACATACCATTCGCTTTTTTCACTGCCTGTTGCACCTGCATGCCTACTTTCAATGACTGGTGTACCATGACACCCAGGTCTCGCTGCATCTCCCCTTTTCCTAATCGGCCACCATTTAAATAATAGTCTGCTTTCCTGTTTTTGCCACCAAAGTGGATAACCTCACATTTATCCACATTATACTGCATCTGCCAAACATTTGCCCACTCACCCAGCCTATCCAAGTCACCTTGCAGTCTCCTAGCATCCTCCTCACAGCGAACACTGCCCCCAGCTTAGTGTCATCCGCAAACTTGGAGATATTGCCTTCAATTCCCTCATCCAGATCATTAATATATTGTAAATAGCTGGGGTCCCAGCACTGAGCCCTGCGGTACCCCACTAGTTACTGCCTGCCATTGTGAAAAGGACCCGTTTACTCCTACTCTTTGCTTCCTGTTTGCCAGCCAGTTCTCTATCCACATCAATACTGAACCCCTAATACCGTATGCTTTAAGTTTGTATACTAATCTCTTATGTGGGACCTTGTCGAAAGCCTTCTGGAAGTCCAGATATACCACATCCACTGGTTCTCCCTTATCCACGCTACTAGTTACATCCTCGAAAAATTCCACAAGATTCGTCAGACATGATTTACCTTTTGTGAATCCATGCTGACTTTGTCCAATGATTTCACCACTTTCCAAATGTGCTGCTATCCCATCTTTAATAACTGACTCTAGCAGTTTCCCCACTACCGATGTTAGACTAACTGGTCTGTAATTCCCCGTTTTCTCTCTCCCTCCCTTCTTAAAAAGAGGGGTTACATTTGCTACCCGCCAATCCTCAGGAACTACTCCAGAATCTAAAGAGTTTTGAAAGATTATCACTAATGCATCCACTATTTCCTGAGCTACTTCCTTAAGTACTCTGGGATGCAGCCTATCTGGCCCCTGGGGATTTATCGGCCTTTAATCTATTCAATTTACCCAACACCACTTCCCGACTGACCTGGATTTCACTCAATTCCTCCTTTGACCCACAGTCCCCTGCTATTTCAGGCAGATTATTTATGTCTTCCTTAGTGAAGACGGAACCAAAGTAGTTATTCAATTGGTCCGCCATATCCTTGTTCCCCATGATCAACTCACCTGTTTCTGACTGCAAGGGACCTACATTTGTTTTAACTAACCTCTTTCTCTTCACATATCTATAAAAACTTTTGCAGTCAGTTTTTATGTTCCCTGCCAGTTTTCTTTCATAATCTATTTTTCCTTTCCTAATTAAGCCCTTTGTCCTCCTCTGCTGGTCTCTGAATTTCTCCCAGTCCTCTGGTATGCTGCTTTTTCTGGCTACTTTGTACGCATCATCCTTTGCTTTGATACTATCCCTGATTTCCCTTGTTATCCACGGATGCACTACCTTCCCCGATTTATTCTTTTGCCAAACTGGGATGAACAATTTTTGTAGTTCATCCATGCAGTCTTTAAATGTCTTCCATTGTATATCCACCGTCAACCCTTTTAGAATTAATTGCCAGTCAATCTTGGCCAATTCACGTCTCATACCCTCAAAGTTACCTTTCTTTAAGTTCAGAACCATTGTTTCTGAATTAACAATGTCACTCTCCATCCTAATGAAGAACTCAACCATATTATGGTCACTCTTGCCCAAGGGGGCACGTATAACAAGACGGCTAATTACCCCTTCCTCATTACTCAAAACCCAGTCTAAAATAGCCTGCTCTCTCGTTGGTTCCTGTACATGTTGATTTAGATAACTATCCCGCATACATTCCAAAAAATCCTCTTCCTCAGCACCCTGCCAATTTGATTAACCCAATCTATATGTAGATTGAAGTCACCCATTATAACTGTTTTGCCTTTGTCGCACGCATTTCTAATTTCCTGTTTGATACCATCCCCAACTTCTCTGCTACTGTTAGGTGGCCTGTACACAACACCCACCAGCGTTTTCTGCCCCTTAGTGTTTTGTAGCTCTACCCATACCGATTCCACATCCTCCAAGCTAATGTCCTTCCTTTCCATTGCTTTAATCTCCTCTCTAACCAGCAACGCTACCCCACCTCCTTTTCCTTTCTCTCTATCCCTCCTGAATATTGAATATCCCTGGATGTTCAGCTCCCAGCCTATGTCACCCTGGAGCCATGTCTCCGTGATCCCAACTATATCATAATCATTAATATCTATCTGCACGTTCAACTCGTCCACCTTATTACGAATACTCCTTGCATTGAGACACAAAGCCTTCAGGCTTGTCTTTTACAACGCATTTACCCCTTATACAATTTTGCTGAAAAGTGGCCCTTTTTGATTTTTGCCCTGGTTTTGTCTGCCTGCCACTTTTACCTTTCACTTGCTACCTAATGCTTCTACCCTCATTTTCCACCCTCCTGCCTCTCTGCTCTTGTACCCATCCCCCTGCCACATTAGTTTAAATCCTCCCCGACAGCACTAGCAAACACTCCCCCAAGAACATTGGTTCCATTCCATTCCAGGTGCAAACCGTCCTGTTTGTACCGGTCCCACCTCCCCCAGAACTGGTCCCAGTGCCCTAAAATTTGAATCCCTCCCCCTTGCACCACTTTTCAAGCCACGTATTCATTTGCATTATCCTCCTATTTCTACTCTGACTGGCCCGTGGTACTGGTAGTAATCCGGAGATTACTACCTTTGAGGTCCTACTTTTAAGTTTATCTCCTAGCTCCCTAAATTCACCTTGTAGGACCTCATCCCTTTTTTTACCTATATCGTTGGTGCCAACATGCACCACGACAACTGGCTGTTCACCCTCCCCCTCCAGAATGTTCTGCAGCCGTTCAGTGACATCCCTGACCTTTGCACCAGGGAGGCAACATACCATCCTGGAGTCTCGTTTGCGGCCGCAGAAACGCCTATCTATTCCCCTGACAATTGAATCCCCTATTACTATTGCCCTTTCCCTCTTTTTTCCCCCCTCATGTGCTGCAGAGCCACCCATGGTGCCATGAACCTGGCTGCTGCTGCATTCCCCTGATGAGCCATCTCCCTCAACAGTATCCAAAATGGTTATACCTGTTTAGGAGGGAGATGACCGCAGGGGACTCCTGCACTGCCTGCCTACTGCTTTGCTGGCTATTGGCCACCTGTTCCCTTCTTGTCCTCCTACCTTTTGTCTGCGGTGTGACCAAGTCACTGTACGTGCTATCCACGACTTTCTCCGCATCGTGGATGCTCCAGTATGAATCCAGCCGCAGTTCCAATCGTTCAATGCGGTCTGCCAGGAGCTGCAGCTGGACACACTTCCTGCAAACGTAGTCACCAGGGACACCGACCATCTCCCTGATCTCCCACATGTTGCAGGCTGAACAAACCACGGGGCCAATCTCTACTGCCATACCTTACTCCCAAATTACCTGATCGTACCTGACGATCAAACGTACCTGATCTCCCGGTTGCTAAACACTTTAACTCCCCCCTCCCATTCCCATATTGACCTTTCTGTCCTGGGCCTCCTCCACTGTCAGAGTGAGGCCAAACGCAAATTGGAGGAACAGCACCTCATATTTTGCTTGGGCAGCTTTCACCCCAGCGGTATGAACATTGCTGTCTCTAACTTCAAGTAACCCTTGCTTTCGCTCTCTCTATGTCCTTCCCCCCACCCTAGTTCTCAGAGTAGCTTCACTTGTAGATTAATTGTACTGTTTGTATGCCTCGCCGCCACCTTCAATGAACTGTTCTACATTTCCTTGACCATCGTCTGCTTTGATCTGTCTTTTGACACCGTACATTTTCTTTATACCCTTCCATATCTCTAGATTCCCTCTCCCCTGACTCTCAGTTTGAAGAACGGTCTCGACCCAAAATGTCACCCGTTCCTTCTCTCCAGAGATGCTGCCTGTCCCGTTGAGTTTCTCCAGCATGTTGCCTCTGTTGTCCTTCTTCAGGTGTGGAGTAGAAGGGAAATGGCAAGTAGATAGAGATGAGTGGAAGGGGTGGGCAGTAGCTGGAATGTGATGCATGGATCTAGTGAAGGAGGGGTTGAAGTCTGTTGATTTAGGTGGGGAAAACAAGGGTGTCATTTGATTACGACTGCTTAACTCCATTGAAGTTCATTGCAGGGGGAATAAGTGCTGTCATTTTAATTGATTTTTTAATAAATACCAAACAATTGAATTTTAGAAAAATATAAACTGTTTAGAGAATTCCACTCACATGGGGGGAAAGAATATGTTACCACAGAAGCTTTTCTTACATCTCTTTGCATTAGGACAACAGATTTGACAACCCTTCTTCGAATCATTTCCTCAATTGTGTAGGAATAAAGTGATCCACACCAAATGGTACAAGGTATATCCTTTACTATAACAGTTGGCCAGGGAATCCTATCAGGGTTATTTTTGCCTTTGCCTGGGAAAATTGATACTTAAACATTCATTATCAGTTAGTTTAGAATATGTTTCACTCATATACACAAGCTCCCGTAGAATCCATGCAACACTTTCCCGCCAATTGTCAAAGATCCAATCAGTCACCAAAGCCTCAAAGTTACTATTGTTTATTATAGCTTGGAATCATCGATAGAGGTGCTTTAAATATTGTGTAGGAAGGAACTGCAGGTGCTGGTTTACACCGAAGAAAGACACAAAATGGTGGAGTAACTCAGCGGGATGGGCAGCATCTCTGGAGAGAAGGAATGGGTGACGTTTTGGGCCGGGACCCACCTTCAGACCCAGCCTAACCTGAAACGTCACCCATTCCGTCTCTCCAGAGATACTGCCTGCCCCGCTGAGTTTTTGATGTTGAGTTTTTGAGTTTTAAATATTGACTGAAATAATTAGTGGATCAGGTTAATAGTTGAAGTACACGAGGTCAGTTCAATTACATCACAGTTGTTCAGCATTAGCTGGTTGTAAAGACTAAAGTTTGATATGCCTTGCACTTAATATTTCCAGAATTCATATAAACTTATTCCCTTGAGCTGGAGATAGACACACAATGCTGGAGTAACTCGGGCAGCATCTCTGGAGAGGAGGAATGGGTGGGTGATCTAATTTCCTTGATATTCCCCAGCAGGTGACAGCCTCTCAAAAAACATTTAACTTCTGGGTGTAGAGTTACCATGGACGCCTCCTGGATTCTTGTTTTCTTGTTAAATCCATCTTCCAAATACCAGGTTTTCCTGAGTAAGGTGACTTCTCTCAGGAAAGCTTGTAATTGCATGTGTCTTTAACTGGCCGGTGCAAACCATTCTAACGTCGGTAACCTTTCACTGTAGGAGATTCACTTTCCAAATTTTGGAGAGAATACTCTGCAAACTTTAAGCAAATCGGAAAGATCAGAGTCTAGAGTGTTTTAGTCATGTGTCCCAGATAGAACAATGACATTTTTACTTGCAGCAGCACAACAGAGTACAGACGAAGGACAATAGACAATAGGTGCAGGAGTAGGCCATTCGAGCCAACACCACCATTCAATGGGATCATGGCTGATCATCCACAATCAGTACCCCGTTCCTGCCATATCCCCTGACTCCGCTATCTTTAAGAGCTCCGTCTAATTCTCTCTTGAAAGCATCCAGAGAACTGGCCTCTTCTGCCTTCTGAGGCAGAGAATTCCACAGACTCACAACTCTCTGTGTGAAAAGGTTTTTCCTCATCTTCCTTCTAAATGGCTTATCCCTTATTCTCAAACTGTGGCCCCTGTGAACATAGTACCTTGTAACAATATAATAAACGAGAAAAAAATGTCAGTGTGTGCGCGTGTATATATATATAATGCGTTATATACAATGCGTTATCAGTATATATACATACACACACACACGTGCACAGGTTGTTGTGCTGGCACCATTTGGTCAGTCGGTCGATCTCACTTCTATACTCTTCACAGTCTGTAATTCAGTCAACAACGGTGGTGCCGTTGGCAAACTTGAAGATGGAGTTCGCACTGTGTCTGGCTGCACAGTCGTGGGTTTAGAGTAAGTAGAGAGAATGTAGAGTGTGAGAATCAAAGTGAAACCAACAACTAAGTGAGATATGGCAAGTCAAAGGATTATTTTATCCTCGATTTCCAAAGTGATCTCCCTCGTTCCATTGACTTAGTCGAGTGAGACACGTGTTGGAGGAATCCAGTCCTTCTGATCCAGCCAAGCACCCATTTAGCACTAGCTCAGCTGGTGATCACCTAGTCAATGAAATCATTATTGTCTGAATATGTCTCCTTCCATGAAAATGTCCTCGCTTTGCAAGTCTCCCCCTACAAATGCAAGGCTTGTTCTCCATCACAAGCTAGTGGTCTTGATAATGCGTAGGAAGGAACTGCAGATGCTTTTTTACACCAAAGATTGACACAAAATGCGAAGGAGAGAAGGAATGGCTGACGTTTCAGGTCGAGACCCTTCTTCAGTCTGATAACGCATTGTATTCTTAAGGGCCTGTCCCACTTAGGCGTCATTTGCGTGTCATTTACGTGACATCATTTACGCGTCACGACGTCCGCATGGCGTGCATTACGAGCGTATGGCGCCTGGTGAGGCGTGGTGACGTAGGCAGTGACGCGCGGTCACGCGTGGCGTCCCAGGATTTTGTGATTCACAAAATCTTCGCGCGCCACCTGTGTAACACGCAAATGACGCCCAAGCGGGACAGGCCCTTGAGTTTTCTGTTTGTAGAAGCAATTAACGTCAGCTGGACCTTTTAATCTTTTGCAGTCATATTTTGCACCTCATTTCTTCAGTGTTAATGATATTTTCTCTATATGTCCTGGTGGACTGGCCAATGGCAACTATGTGCTTCGTTCTATATAAGTTCAAAGTTACAACAAGAAGATTGACAATTTCTATGGAACATTAGAGGTTGAGGAGAGACTTGATAGGAAGTATATAATATTCTGAGAGGCAGAGGTGCAGACGATCAGAACCTTTCCCCCCAGATGGAAATGACCAAGACTAAAGGGCACAGCTATAAGGCAAGAGGGGAAAAGTGCCTTGTAGGAGATGTATTGAAGATGTGCAAGGCAAGTCTTTTACACTGAGAGTAATGGGGGCAGATATGATAGTGGTGTTTAGGAGGTTACAGATAGACACATGGAAATGCAGGGATTAGAGGGATATATTTGCTATATTTAAGAGTGAGTTGGATGTGGCCCTTGTGGCTAAGGGGATCAGAGGGTATGGAGAGAAGGCAGGTACGGGATACTGAGTTGGATGATCAGCCATGATCATATTGAATGGCGGTGCAGGCTCGAAGGGCTGAATGGCCTACTCCTGCACCTAATTTCTATGTTTCTATGTTTCTATATAGATCATAGACAGGCAGATGCATTCAGTTTAACTTGACATCATGTTTCGGCACAAACATTGAGGGCCAAAGAGCCTGTTCTATGCTGCACAGTTTCATGTTCTATGTTCTATTTTGCCAGGCTGCTCCTGCACCAATGTCCTTGTCTTTATTGTTTTAATTGAGTCCTCCGTTGTATTTTGTGGCAATTGCTCGGCCGCTGCCTGTTTTAGCCAGTGAGCAGGAATTAGTTTAGTTTTAGTTTGGAGATACAGAGCGGAAACAGTCCCTTCGGCCCACCGAGTTCGCGCCGACCAGCGATCCCCGCACATTAACGCTATCCACACGCACACGCACACGCATGCACACACGCACGCACATGAACACACACTAGGGACAATTTAACGTTTATTCCAAGCCAATTAATCTACAAACCTGTACATCTTTGGAGTGTGGGAGGAAACACAAGATCTCGGTGCATAACCCACACAGGTCATGGGGAGAAGGTACAAACTCAACACAGACAAGCACCCGTAGTCACGATCGAGCCCGGGTCTCTGGCGCTGCAAGGCAGTAGATCTACCGCTGTGCCACTGTGCCTGCCGCCCATTGTCCTGTCAAAGGAACGTGAGGTAGGTTGGCTGGCAACAGGGATAACCCAGTCTCCATCCCACGATCAGAATCTACAGCTGGAGCTGGAAGAGAGAAGCAGTTCACCCTTCAACTGCAATGGACAAGTGACACTATGACAAAGGGACTAGGTTTACAAGGGACACCTTGACTCTGTTAGGCTGCAACTCCACCTGGACCTGCAGCCAAAGTCTTGCAGAGGTACACAGCCATTAAGGACCACCAGGGCCACTGCTCACCCTCAGCCTCATTTGTCAGTTGGGGACCAAGGAAAAAAATCAGTTAATAGTCATATAAAGCAAGCGATGAAATCTGCACTGTCTTCAGTAAAAAAAAAGCCCATTGCCATTCATTGGGGCAAGTCTTCACTGGATGAGGAGATTGCATTCATGGGAAGGCAGGATTTCTCTTTCTGCTTTGCAGAGACCTCATGTGGCATTACATGCTTATTACACCCTCTGCATTTGGTGCCGAGTGCTCCCACCCAGGATTAGCATCATCTACGCTCCTCCAAGTGACCCGACGTGACCTTGACAATCTGGAGTCAATCTTTTACTGTTTACTATTCGGTTAAATCATCGGGTGACTAAGCAACCACAATGCAACCTTCATCCACATGCCAGCAATGAACATTATGCCTAGGAATGGAAACATGGACAATAGGTGCAGGAGGAGGCCATTTGGCTCTTCGAGCCTTCACCACCATTCATTGTGATCATGGCTGATCGTCCACTATCAATAACCCGTGCCTGCCTTCTCCCCATACCCCTTGACTCCACCAGCCCCTAGAGCTCTATCTAACGCTCCCTTAAATCCATCCAGTGATTTGGCCTCCACTGCCCTCTGTGGCAGGGAATTCAACAAATTCACAACTCTCTGGGTGAAAAAGTTTTTCCTCATGTCAGTTTTAAATGGCCTCTCCTTTATTCTTAGACTGTCGCCCCTGGTCCCCTATCATTGGGAACATTTTTCCTGCATCTAGCTTGTCCAGTCCTTTTATAATTTATAATGTGTAGCAAGGAACTGAGGTGCTGGTTTACACTGAAGAGAGACACTAAATGCTGGAGTAACTCATCGGGACAGGCAGCATCTCTGGATAGAAGGAATGGGTGATGTTTCGGGTCGAGACCCTTGTTCAGACTGAGGGTCAGGGGAGAGGGAGCCACAGAGATAAGTAAGGGTAAAGTGTGTGAAAACGAGACGTCAAAAGAGATGAGGATCAAGGAAAATGTAGAATAGACCATTGCTCGCTTGGTGAAGGTGACAGCAAAGCAAACAGAGATAAAATGTAATCGGGGACAGTCAGATTGTTCGGAGAACTGGGAAGGGGGAGAGATGATGAGAGAGGGAAAGCAATGGTTACTTGAAGTTAGAGAAGTCAATATTCATATCACTGGGGTGTATGCACCAACAGAAGCAGGAACATTGACTGACTTCCAACTCCTTACCCTCAGCCTCTGGGCACATTTGAACCAATTTTATGAGATTTCTCTAGGAATTTCCTGGAATATTTTTATTCAAGAATCTATCTATCTCTGCCTTAAAAATATCCATTGTCTTGGCCTCCACGGCCTTCTGTGACAAAGAATTCCACAGATTCACCACCCTCTGACTAAAGAAATTCCTTCTCATTTCCTTCTTAAAGGAACATCCTTTCATTCTGAGGCAATGCCCTCTGGTCCTGGACTCTACCTCTAGTGGAAACATCCTCTCCACATCTATTCTATCCAAGCCTTTCATTATTCCGTATGTTCCAATGAGGTCCCCCCCCTCATGCTTCTAAACATCTTCTAAAAACCAGCGAGGACAAGGTGCCATCAAACGCTCATCGTATGTTAACCCACTCATTCCTGGAATCTTTCTCATAAACCATCTCCAGCACCAGTACACCCTTCCTCAGTAACGGGGCCCAGAATTGCTCACAATACTCCAAATGTGGTAATTTCAGCGCCTTATAAAGCCTCAGCATTACATCCCTGTTTTATATTCTAGTCCTCTCGAAATAAATGCTAGCATTGCATTTGTCTTCCTTACTACCGATTCGACTTGCAAGTTAACTTTTTGGGAATCCTGCATCAGCACTGCCAAGTCCCTCCGATTTCTGAATTCTCTCCCCATGTTTGTGTTAACTTTTTATTGTGTATTGTGTGTTCTTTTTTTTATTGTACCGCTGCTGGCAAGTGACGAATAAAACTTGTCTTGACTTGACTTGATTTAAAAAATAGTCCATGCCTTTATTCCTACTACCAAAATGCATGACTCCACACTTTGCTGCGCTGTACTCCATCTGCCACTTCTCTGCCCACTCTCCCAACCTGTCCAAGTCCTTCTGCAGAGTCCGTCTTTTCTCTACACTACCTGCCCCTCTACCTATCTTTGTGTCTTGTTAAAATGAATAATTTTACTTCGGAGTCACGTGAGTGACTACGTGAATAGAAGCCCGTACAGCCGTTGGTGCGTCATGACGTCAGACGTTGGTGCAGTCGGCCGGTTGGAGCAGCAGCGCTCCTCCAAGCGGTAAGTTTATAAACGGAGGTAAGGTTTTTAAAAAATTTTTACCACAGGTCATTTTCTGCAACGGTTTGGAGTTCTTGGAGATATGTTGCAGAAAGTGAAGAAGGTGTCGGCGAGGCGCTCCGGAGGTAGAAAGGACAGTGACCAGAAGAGTGTTGTGGATGGAGGCCCGTCTGGTACACCTGGTCCGGTGCTGGCTACACAGCCAGTGGTTGCGGACCCACTGCCTGGAGGCAGTGAAGGCTTGCCAGTAGGGCGGAAGGCCACTGGCAAGTCTGTTAGGCCCGTAGATGAGTCGGGCCTGGAGGTTATACCCTCCATAGGAGAGTCCGTTTGCTCACGGCTCTCCCAGGTCGAGAATTTATTACAACGAATGCTCGACAGGGACCAGCTCCGTGAGGAGGAGTGGTGCCCAAGCCAGGCTGATGGAGAGCTTGTGCTAGCAGCACCTGTTTCAGGGCTGCAGAACTATCCTGCCTGTGAGGAGGATGTTCCATCAGTGCAGTTTGCTGACACTGATTCTATGCTGGGGGAGAGCAGTAAAGAAGTTCGGTTGGAGGTAATTCCGAACATTGCTGGGAAGTTTGCTGAGCCTAGAGAGGCAGGAGAGGCGATTGATGTAGAATTGGCTGAAGCCATTCAGTATATGCTCTCCCACCAGTTACAGGAGCTAGCTATGGATGAAACAGCAAAAAACTATAAAGCTCCTGTTAATTGTGATCTCCTGAAGATACCGGTGGTTAATCACCAAATTTGGTCACAGATGGGTATGCCTGCTAGGGCCCAGGAGATGAAGTTTCAAAAAGTGCTTAAACTGTTGTCGCAGGTATTACAGCTGTGGTGAAAGTTATTGATCCAAGCAATATGGTTGAAGCACACCAGGACGGACTGGGATTCCTTTGTAATGCATTTTTTGAAATCAATAATATCAGGAGGGCCGCTATTAGGCCAGTGCTTAATCCGAATTTGGCGAGTTTGTGCAAACCGACCAGTGTACCACCACAAAATCTGTTGTTTGGAGGTAACCTTGCAAAAAGGGTCAAAGACTGTCATGACGATGTTAAAACTATGGCCCTCATTAAGCCGGCTGGTAAGCAGGGCAAAAGGTTTTATCCGTATTGGAAAGGCACTAATGTGGATGCAGGAGAAGGAACGAGCCGTTCAGGTTTTCAATTTCGGAACTGGCAGGCTGCCAGCATGGAGGAGAAGGTGCCTTTCTCCACAAGAGGTCGAGGACAACAAGGTCCGTAAGGAAAGATGCAGGTAAGGAATATAACATTGACAGATGATGAATTAACTGATGTTCCTGTTCAAATTGGGGGAAGGTTAAAATTGTTTCTCAAACAATGGCAGCAGTTAACATCAGATTTGTTCGTACTTAGTAGTATTGAAGGGGTGAAAATTGAATTTTACTCTAAGGACAGTCAACCTAATCAACATTTTCCTAGTCGTAAACTTATTTTTTCAGATGAGGAAAATGTGCTTATTCAAGCAGAGATTCAGTCGTTACATAAGAAAGGGGTAATTGAGCCTTCTGTCTATCAAAGTAAACAATTTGTGTCAAATATATTTCCCAGATCTAAAAAGACTGGGGGGTGTAGAATTATTCTGGATTTATCGAGTTTGAACAAATTTGTTTGTTATTGGCATTTCAAAATGGAAACCTTTACCACGGCCAAACATCTAGTGTCCAAAGGGTATTATATGGCAACTATTGATTTAAAGGATGCCTATTAGATCAGTGTCTATTCATGATGATGATAGAAGATATTTGAAATTTGTTTGGATGACTCAGCTGTGGCAATTCAGGGCATTGCCGAATGGATTAACTTCAGCTCCTAGATTATTTACTAAATTGGCAAAACCTATGTTAGCATTACTTAGAGCTCAGGGGCATGTGGTAATGGCCTACTTAGATGATATTCTGATTGTTGGAAAGACTCGTGCTGAAACTCAATCATCAGTTTCAGTTGTTAAAATCACTTTTGAACAAATGGGATTTGTTATTCACCCAGATAAATCTAAATTATCACCAGTCCAAATTATTGATTATCTGGGATTTACCATTAATTCCAATCACATGTTGGTCACTTTGCCCAGGGATAAATTGAATCAGTTAATTGAGGACTGTGTTAATCTCGTTGGAGAACAATGGCCTTCGATTAGACAAGTAGCCAGGTTAATTGGGAAGTTTGTTGCAGCATTTCCAGCTGTGCAGTATGGTCCTCTGCATTATCAACAATTACAACGATCAAAGGAACAGGCACTGAGAATACAAAGGGGCCATTTTGATAGGCCTATTGCAGTTGTCAGCTGGGGCGATTGCTGACATACAATGGTGGATAGTACATGTTTCAAAAAGTTTTAGGAAGGTTTTGGTGGAACCACCGTCACTGATATTACAGACTGATGTAAGTGCACTGGGTTGGGGTGCAACAGATATGTCTTCTAGTTGTGGAGGCAGATGGAATGTGGATGATACATCGCTTCTTCAATTAAGAGGGATTAATTATTTAGAGTTATTGGGCACCCTGGTATGGGCTCAAAGCTTATTGTTCTACAAGGAGGGACTTGCATGTGCAGGTTCAGATTAACACACCACAGCAGTGGCATATGTAAACCACGTGGGTGGAGTTAAGTCACAGTCTTGTGATAGACTGGCTAACCAGATTTGGAGCTGGTGTATTGACCAAAATATCTGGCTTTCAGCACTTTATTTGCCAGGAAGATTCAACACTGTAGCTGACACTAGGTCACGTCAGTTTAATGACAACATTGAATGGATGTTAAATCAGGATGTATTTAACCAAATGATTGTTCAGTATGGATTGCCAGATATTGACTTGTTTGCATCTCGCTTAAATCATCAGTTACCTAGATATGTTTCATGGGAACCAGATCCTGGGGCAGTAGCAGTGGATGTGTTTTCGTTGCATTGGGGAGGAATGTTTGTGTATGTATTTCCTCCATTCTGTCTCATCAGCAGATGTTTGCAAAAGATCAAGGAGGACTCCGCTTCAGGGGTATTGGTAGTGCCAGATTGGCCTACACAAGCATGGTTTCCCGTTGTATTACAAATGGCTAGGGAGCCTTGCATGATTATTCCCAAGAATAAAAATCTACTGGTAAATCCAGTCACTGGGGATCAACATCCTTTACATGATCGTATTGATCTGTTAATTTGCAGATTTTAAGGAGGCCATACCTGGGGAGAGGACTGTCTCATCGGACTGTGGTTGTTCTCACGTCGGCCTGCAGGGATAGTACACAGCAGCAATATATCACCTATATAAAGAAGTGGGAGCAATTCTGCCTACAGCAGAATATTGTATATCACACTGCAGGGATCACGGACATATTGGAGTTTTTGTCAACTCTTTATTTCGACCAAAAAATAAGTTACAGTGCGATCAATTCAGCCAGAAGTGCTCTGTCTTCTTATTTACCTATGAATGCAGAATTACATACAGTAGGGACACATCCGTTAGTTTCACGATTCATGAAGGGAGTTTTCAATTCTAATCCTCCTAAACCCAGGTATGCCGGTATTTGGAATGTGAGTGAGGTTATGGTTCTTCGCCAGTGGACTCCGGTTACAAGCCTATCTATAGCCAAATTAACTATTAAGGTGGTCATGCTTATGGCGTTGGTTTCAGCTCAACGTGTACAAACGTTGCAAAAGCTACGGCTAGATAGAATGCATGTGTCGGCAGATGCCATTATATTTTATGTCTATGATTTGCTTAAACATAATAGACGAGGCATGACAGGATGTAAGATTGTGTTTTCAGCATACCCCGCAGATGATCGCTTGTGTGTAGTCTCGCATTTATCACGTTACATTGAGATTACTAAACCTCTGAGAGGAACAGAGTCGGCTTTGTTTATTAGTCACAAAAAACCACACAGTAAGGTGTCGGTGCAAACAATTTCTAGGTGGCTAAAGCAGGTCCTGGCAAGTGCAGGAATTGATACTGATAAATTCAAATCTCATTCCACCAGGGCGGCATCAACTTCCGCGGCAAGGGCGATGGACATGCCAATAGACCATATCCTCGCGGCCGCAGGATGGTCCAGTGAGCTAACTTTTCAGAGGTTTTATCACAAGCCGATTTCAAGGCTCGGGGTGTTTGATGATTCTGTTTTGAGTACTGTTACAGTTTCCCCCTGAGTTATAGGGGTTTGTTATGATTTGTTTGTAAATAAACTGTTATTAATTTAACAAATGTGTTACTGATGCATGATTGATTGTTAACGACTTTTGAGTCAATCCAGGCAGTGTGAACGGATTTGGGTCTGCGGCGTGAATTCACAGTGCTTTGAAGTCTTCACGTAGTCACTCACGTGATTCTGAAGTAAAATAGTAAGATTAAACGAGAACTTACCAGTTTGAAGTTGATCTTTATTTTATGAGGAGTCGAGTTGAGGGACTACGTGCCCTCCGCTCCCACCCTCATAGATCTCATCTGGTAGTTCTAGTTTTATCATCTTACCATTATACTTCAGTAATTGTTAGCTGTGAATTCATTCTGCTGCTTTGAAGATTGACGCACCAACGGCTGTACGGGCTTCTATTCACGTAGTTCCTCAACCCGACTCCTCATAAAATAAAGATCAAACTTCAAACTGGTAAGTTCTCGTTTAATCTTACTATTCCGTATAAATAAATGTTAGTTTCTTACAGTGCTTCTAACTTGGTAAATATTCCTTTACGACAGTATAAAATAATGAAATACCAATGTAAATGGTGTGTATTTAATCTAAGTATAAGGTGCGAACCTGTACTGTATCATTTGACTGGCTTTTGATTAAATCTATGGAGCACTGTAGCTCCCTTGGCATTCACTGTTGTTCCACAATGAGAATGATTCTCTGGTACCACGTGGAGTTGGGTCTGAGCCAAATTATAATGTGGAAGTTTAGCCCTGTGTTATCTTGGCACAAAGAATCACATCTGCCCACATAGGTTTTATTGTGATTAGCAAGCTGGATTTAATGAAGCAAAATTAAAAGAGGGGCAAACTTGTTGTTATCTGTTAATTTTGCAAAACATAATTAAGAACAATTAGCAGACTTGCACTGAATAGTACTTTAAAATCGACTGATAATTAAGTCTCTGATGTGAACAAGTTCAGATGCTGGAAACCCACAACAGAGACAGAGAATGCTGGATGTAGTCAGCAGATAAAATAAGCATCGAAGGAGAGAGAGAGAGAGAGGCACACACATCAGATGTTTCGGATCAAGGATCTTTCATTGGAATTGGAGAAAGGAAAAAAATAAGTGTTAGGTTCCATTGAAAGGGAGTGTCGGGGAGGAATGAGAGAGTGCATGTGATAGGGTCCACACCTAGGTAACAAATCCGTTTAAGACCAGAATATGGTGAGAATAAACTGAAACAAATTGAAAGAGAAAGGCGTGGCCACATTGCAGAGCGAAAAACAAGGTGTGGTTACCTGAAATTATTAAATTCAATATTAATGTTAATGTCTTGAGGGCTTATCTGTTCCAGATAAAAGATGAGGTTGTTTAGAGATACATCGTTTAGTTTAGAGATCCATGGCAGAAGCAGGTCCTTCAGCCCACCATGTCCGCACCAACTAGCAATCCCCACACACTAACACTATCCGACACACAATAGCGACAATTTACATTTATACCCAACCAATTAACCTACAAACCTGTAGGAAGGAGCTGCAGATCTGGTTTAAACTGAAAATAGACACAAATGCTAGAGTAACTCAGCGGGTCAAGCAGCATCTCTGGAGAGAAGGAATGGGTGACGTTTCGGGTCGACACCCTTCCGGTGAATTATTCCAGCATTTTGCGTCAATCTACAAATCTGTGCGTCATTAGAGTGTGGGAGGAAACCAAGGATCTCGGAGAAAACCCGCGCAGGTCATGGGGAGAACGTACAAACTTGTACAAGGTACAAACCTGTACCTTGTTGTGTACGGGTACAGACATGCACCCGTAGTCAGGATCGAACCCGGGTCTCTGGCGCTGTAAGGCAGTAGCTCTACCGCTGAGCCACCATGCCGCCCATGTTGGGTGGCATTGATAAAGTATAGGGGACCAAAGATGGATAGGTCAAAATAGGAAGAGGTTGAAGAATAAAAGTGCGAGGAGATTAGAATTTAATGCCCCTGTCCCACTTAGGAAACCTGAACGGAAACCTCTGGAGACTTTGCGCCCCACCCAAGGTTTCTGTGCGGTTCCCGGAGGTTTTTGTCAGTCTCCCTAATGGTCGAAAGTGGTTTCCGCTTCTTCTATGTTCCGGCGATTATTTCAAAAAATTCAAAACCGGCCGCGACTAAAAATAGGTTGCCGTTTTAAAAATCGGTAATTTTTTAGTCAAAGCCGGTGGTGATGCTAGTTGAAGGTGGTTGCCGGAGGTTGCAGGTAGTGGAAGGTAAGACCTTATTTTCACCCAGTTTTATTTCACCAGGGACCATACAGGCGACACCCCGGCGACCATGTGGCGACAGCTTAGTCGCCGGCAGTCGCCTAAAATAATCGCGACTCAGTGACCATCAACATGGATTATGTATTCAAGTCATTGGAGTGTAAAGGAGTGTCTTCAAACTTTGAGGGCACAGTATTGTTACTGAACATTGAGTGCTGAGACTTATACACCGGTCACAACATGGAACAATAATACATAGTTTAAAATGCCTAAAATATTACTAATACAGGCATCCATGATTTGCCTGTTTAGCTAATTATGAATCAAAAAACCAAACTGTATTGGAAAATAAATGGGAGACAAAGTCACAAACCTATTATTCATGCTTTTCCGTCAGAATAAGGTAAAGATAATAGAAAATACAACTTAAATATTACTAAATGTAACAAGGAAAAGAAGTTGGCCATTTGGAAAATGTAAAAATATTCCTGCTTGAATTGTAAATATTATGTGTCTCCTAAATTCTAGTTAACATTAAAAAGACTGCAGCAATTAAATATGACTAATTCAATTCATATTTTAAAAAGTCATGATTTGATTTATAAATATTATTTTTTAATAATAATTAAATTATTAATTTTAAAATATTTTTACATTTCCACAATTACTTAATAATAGACATTGTAATTTACATGATCACAGCTTCTTACAATGCCAGCATAATAAACTGTCCATTAAATAACCGGAGATTATAGAGGAGAATACAACTTCTGATCTGTAACTGGACTTTGAACTCTTGAGAAAACCAGCATCAGTTTCAAGAGAAGATCCAACCCAAAATGGCATCTGTCCATTTCCCTCCACAGATGCTGCCTGACCCGCTGAGTTTCTCCAGCAGTTTTTTCTTTGCTCAAGTGACTGCAGTTTCTTGTGTCTTCGAGAAACCAGCTCGCTTACGGATCAAGGTTACAGAGGAGGGTACTCCTCTGCCATCTCATGGCTAATTCAGAAATTGCAACATCCCAGAAAATTAACAGCAGTACTATTATGTAACTTATAGCACCAAGAGGTTGGACTTTTTACCTTCCATCACAGTGAGGAATGTGGGGAAATCCGCTGTGGTGGATTTTTTATGTATTTTATGTATTTGTGTGTTCTTGTTGCTTTTTTTTTTTTTCCGTAAGGCTGCATGGTAATTCGCATTTCACTGTACCTTAATTGGTAGGTACATAAAAATGCTGGAGAAACTCAGCGGGTGCAGCAGCATCTATGGAGCGAAGGAAATAGGCAACGTTTCATATCAAAACCCTTCTTCAGACTCTATGGAGCGAAGGAAATAGGCAACGTTTCGAGCGAAGAAGGGTTTCGGCCCGAAACGTTGCCTATTTCCTTCGCTCCATAGATGCTGCTGCACCAGCTGAGTTTCTCCAGCATTTTTGTGTACCTTCGATTTTCCAGCATCTGCAGCTCCTTCTTAAATACCTTAATTGGTACACGTGACAATAAAAGACCTTTGAAACCTTTGAAACCTTTAAGCGGTCTGGTCTCCACGTTCATATTTTGACAATGCAACGGACCAATTAATTGGCTTTATTGTTTATATATGAACTCTTAAAAAAATTATAATTTTGTGTGGCTAACTTGAGGCAACAATTATAAGTTCAGTTCAGAAATTAGTTAGACACAAAAAACTGGAGTAACTCAGTGGGACAGGCAGCAACTCTGGAGAGAAGGAATGGGTGACGTTTCAGGTTGGGACCCTTCTTCAGACTGGTTAGGGATAAGGGAAACGAGAGATACGGACCTTGATGTGGAAATTTGTATAGAGCCGAATGCTCTGGAGAATAAGAAATGCATTTCTGTAACATACAGTAACTGTCAGATTTGGCTATGAATGGCTTGAATGTTGTTATTAGCTTCATAGGAGTAGCCGGTCACACTAGGGCAGCACAGTAGCCAGGGTGACACATTGGTGCAGCTGGTGGACCTGCTGCCTCACAGCACCAATGACCTGGGTTTGGTAGAGACCTTAAGTCCTGGAGTTTGCACATTCTCCCTGTGACCGTGTGGGGTTTCTACGGGTGCTCCGGCTACTTCTCACATCCCAGAATCCCCCTGATATGTACGGTGCGGGATGAGAAAGTGGGATACGTAGGACTAGTGTTAACAGATGATCGATGGGCAGCCTGGACTCGGTGGGCCGAAGGTCCTGTTTCCATGCTGTATCTCCTGAAATACCATTGTGTGGGAAGAAACTGCAGACGCTAGTTTACATCGAAGATCGACACAAAATGCTGGAGTAGCTCAGCGGGTCAGACAGCATCTCAGGAGGAAAGGAATGGGTGACATTTCGGGTCGAGTCCCTTGTTCAGCTGGTTTACACCGAAGATAGACAAAAAATGTTGGAGTAACTGGAATGGGATGCTGCCTGTCATACTGAGTTACTCCAGCATCTTGTGTCTACCTTAAAATACCTTTGGTACATCAAGTGATTCAGTGGGTCGCACATACTGTAATTGCAGAACAATTCAGCACCTTCCTGCCTTTCATGGAAGATCAAAACCAAAGATTCTCTACTACCTGGATGAGGAAGAAATCCTTCAGAGGGAGGCAGAAATCTTCTGAAGTGGGGTCTTGATCCGAAACATCACCCTTTCCTTCTTTCCGGCAATGCAGCCAGTCCCGCTGAGTTACTCCAGCATTGTGTTTCTATCTAAGGATTTCTGATCTTTGCCTTATACGGTCAACCTCTTATTTTGAGAATATGACCCCTGGTTCTGGACCTTCCAGCCTGAGGAATGATCATAAAAATCCAGAAACATACAGACACGTGAAAATGGAGTTGGAGTAAGCCACTCGGCCCATCCCCCAGTCTTCATTGTTGTTTGAAAATCGGACCTTTTATTTCAGGATGATGCTTTCACTCCGCAGATTCAATGAAGTTGTTTCACTGTTGTGACTTAAAATGGCTGTTTCCAAATACACAAACGTTTCCAAAAAATCCAAACAGGGACGTTCTGTCAACATTTTGGACGTGGCGGTCTTGGTTGCTAAGCAGCCAATCTCACTTCATGGCAGGATGGGCCTAGCAGAGCAAAATGAACTGGTAAAAATATTTTGCAATCGTTAAAAAGATTATGTTTATTTCCTTTTGTTGTGCGATGATGTTTGCAGAATTATAGAATGGTCACAAAAAGGAATTAAGCTGTTTGTTGTAAGCGCAATGATGTTAAATCTTGTGTAATTTTGGCTCGAGAAAATATCCGACATTGGCCAACTGCCTTTTTTTTTTTTACAGTGATATTATGTAACAATTTTGCATGCATTTATGAGAAAAATGTGATAATGTCTGCTATTGGTCACCTGTACTGCTAGCTAGGTAAATCAAAACCTAAATGAGTATACTCAAACTATACACAAATCTGTACTAGAAGATGGAAAAGTGCTCAAGTGATTGTCCAAAAATAAGTAGCATACAGTCATAGAGTGATACAGTGTAGAAACAGGCCCTTTGGCCCAACTTGTCCACACCAGCCAACATGTCCCAGCTACACTAGTCCAACCTGCCAGCATTTGGTCCATATCCCTCCAAACCTGTCCTATCCATGTACCTGTCTAACTGTTTCTTGAACGCTGTGACATCAACTTGTCGCAGCATCAACTACCTCCTCTGGCAGCTTGTTCCATACACCCACCACCCTTTGTGTGAAAAAGTTACCCCTTAGATTCCTATTACATCTTTTCCCCTTTACCTTAAACCTATGTCCTCTGGTCCTCGATTCACCTATTCTGGGCCAGAGACTCTGTGCATCCACCCAATCTATTCCTCTCATGATTTTATACACCTCTATAAGATCACCCTATCTTCCTGCGTTCCAAGGAATCGAGTCCCAACCTCTCCCATTATCTCACCCTCTGTCCTGGTAACATCCTCATAAATCTGCTATGTACCCTTTCCAGCTTGAATTTTTCTTCTCTGTGCTCTTTCCAGCTTGAAAAAAAAGTAGAATACACCACAAATGTATCACTGGGACCTGAAAACCCAGTGGTATGAACATTGATTTCTCCAACTTCAAGTAACCCTTGCATCCCCTCTCTCTCCATCCCTGCCCCACCCAAGTTGCACCAGCTTCAAAGTCGTCTTGTTGAGTCTCATTGTCTGTACTCGTTCTCACCTTGCCCACAGCTAACAACGGCCTGTTTCCTTTATCATTGCGACTATTCTGCATATCTTTCATTAATTTCTTCCATATCTCTCTACATCACCGTCTATATCTCTCGTTTCCCTCTCCCCTGACTCTCAGTCTGAAGAAGGGTCTCGACCCGAAACGTCACCCATTCCTTTTCTCCAGAGATGCTGTCTGGCCCGCTGAGTTACTCCAGCTGTTTGTGTCTACCCCTGAAAATACATAGATACCTGAGGCCGGATTTACAAACGTCAAGCTTTTTAAAGATTACTAATTGTCTCGAAGGTCTGGAGAAAACATTATATTAATGGCAGGGTGGTCAGTAGAGATGAGGACAGGTGTAGGTTAGCCCCACCAAATAATCATCAGCATGTTAAAGATACACCACTTTGTGGATGTGAATAAAATGCTTTGTATTTAAAGAGGTCCTCCAAATGCAGTTAAATTTAAATCGCTATAGACCAATCAAAATGGCCAAACCTGGATATTCACGGAACCATGAACAAAATGCAGGCTTGCAAGTGGCTAGTCATGTTAATAGAATATTTGAACTGTTCAGCTAGAGATGTACACGATACACTCTCCAGTCAGTTGCAGGTATCCAGACTAATGCTCCATTTCCTTCTTCTCACCCAAAGGCAAGTGGACCCCCCCCCCCCCCCCCCCCGCCAGAGGTGCGGCAAATATCTGCTGATCCAGCGAGATCTGCAAAACAGAGGTGATTACACAAGAAAGCGAAAGCTGATGAGATCTGAGGGAAAGAGGCGTTTGATTAAAAGCTAGTGCATAGAAAATAAAGCATTATCCTCAATGGGAGTTTTAATGCCTGGAAGTCTAACTGCAGTGGGATTTCGCAGGGTTCAGAACTAGGGCCCTTGCTTTACATGATAAATATTAATGACTTTGATTTAAACATGATTAAAAGGTTGTCAGTGGTACAAGAAATAGCACTCGATATGAAATAGCAAATGATGAAAACAAATCTAGTTCTAGGGAAGGGTGGTAGAGGCAGACATACTCATCACATTTAACATGTAGGCTTAGAAATGCAATATTTCCTAATTACATCACAAACAGGCCATTCAACCCACCGAAAAACATTTTAAAATTCTTAAAGGATTGGACAGGCTAGATGCAGAAAAAATGTTCCCGATGTTGGTGGAGTCCATAACCAGGGGTCACAGTTTATGAATAAGGGGTAGGCCATTTAGGGCTGAGATGAGGAAACACGTTTTCACCCAGAGGGTTGTGAATCTGTGGAATTCCCTGCCACAGAAGGCAATGGAGGCCAATTCACTGGATATATTCAAGAGAGAGTTAGATTTAGCTCTTAAGGCTAACAGAATCAAGGGATATGGGGAAAAAGCAGGAACGGGGTACTGATTTTGGATGATCAGCCATGATCATATTGAATGGCGTTGCTGGCTCGAAGGGCCGAATGGCCTACTCCTGCACCTATTTTTCTATGTTTCTATGTTTTTATGAGTCCATGCCAGTGTATAGCAAAATCTCACTTCCCCATTAATCGTTCCTGTGAACTATTCTCTCCACGTTCTCTCCAGAATTTGCCACCAACATACCCCAGAGGCTGATTTACCAAACAACCCATTGTATCTTTGGAATATGGGAGGAAACTAGAGCACCCTGGGGGAAGCCCACATGATCACAGGGAACATAGGTGATGTTTCGGGTCAAGACCCTTCTTCAGATTGAGAGTCAGGGGAAAGGGAAATGAGAGATATAGACGGTGATATAGAGAGAGATACAGAACTAATGAATCAAAGATATGCAAAAATGTAATGATGAAAAAGGAAATTAATATTGATTTCTCTAACTTTAAGTAACCCTTGAATCCCTTCTCTCTCCGTCACTCCCCCACCCTAGTTGTTATACTATGGTAAAAAGACCCTAAAGGCCCCCAAACAGTAGCCTGGGTATAGGGTGCAAGTTGAATCAAGAGTTAAAATTAGCCTGTCGTAAAGAAAATGCTACGGTAGTTATGGGAGATTTCAACAAGCAGGTAGACTGGAAAAATCAGGTTGGTACTG
Source organism: Okamejei kenojei (assembly GCA_035221665.1). Taxonomy (NCBI): domain Eukaryota; kingdom Metazoa; phylum Chordata; class Chondrichthyes; order Rajiformes; family Rajidae; genus Okamejei; species Okamejei kenojei. Next base: position 9,027,950 of record CM069132.1, on the reverse strand, counting down.
GACCCCAAGAAAGGGAGTTTGTGGAGTGCCTCCATGATGGATTCTTAGAGCAGCTTGTACTGGAGCCTACCAGGGAGAAGGCAATTCTGGATTTAGTGTTGTGTAATGAACCGGATTTGATAAAGGAATGAGATTAAGGAGCCATTAGGAGGTAGTGACCATAATATGATACATTTTAATCTACAATTGGAGAGGGAGAAGGGTAAATCGGAGGTGTCCATGTCACAGTTGAACAAAGGGGACTATGGAGCCATGAGGGGGGAGCTGGCCAAAGTTGACTGGAGAGATACCCTAGCAGGGATGACAGTGGAACAACAATGGCAGGTATTTCTAGGAATAATACAGAAGGTGCAGGATCAGTTAACTCCAAAGAGGAAGAAAGATTCCAAGGGGAGTAAGGGGCAACCGTGGCTGACAAGGGACGTCAGGGACAGTATAAAATTAAAAGAGAAGAAATACAACATAGCAAAGATGAGCAGGAAGCAAGAGGATTGGGTAATGTTTAAGGAGCAACAGAAGATAACTAAAAAGGCAATAAAAAGGGGAGAAAAGATGAGGTACGAAGGTAAGCTAGCCAAGAATATAAAGGAGGATAGTAAAAGCTTCTTTACGTATGTGAAGAGGAAGAAAATAGTTAAGACCAAGGTAGGACCCTTGAAAACTGAAAAAGGTGAATTTATTAAGGGGAACAAGGAAATGGCAGATGAGTTGAATGGGTACTTTGGATCCATCTTCACTAAGGAGGACACAAACAATCTTTCTGAAATACTAGTGGCCAGAGGATCTGGGGTGACGGATATTGATAGAGGAATCCACATTAGGCAGGAAATGGTGTTGGGTAGACTGATGAGACTGAAGGCTGATAAATCCCCAAGGCCTGATGGTCTGCATCCCAGGGTACTTCAAGAGTTCAAGAGAGTTATATTGTCATGTGTCCCTGATAGGACAATGAAATTCTTGCTTTGCTTCAGCACACCAGAACGTAGTATGCACGAATACTGAAGAGATCAGTGTGTCCATGTACCATTGTATAAATATATACACACATGAATAAATAAACTGATAAAGTGCAAATAAACAGATTATTGGCTATTAATGTTCAGAGTTTTGTCTGAGCCGAGTTTAATAGCCTGATGGCTGTGGGGAAGAAGCTGTTCCTGAACCTGGACGTTGCAGTCCTCAGTCTTCTACCTGAAGGTAGTGGGGAGATGAGTGTGTGGCCAGGATGGTGTGGGTCCTTGATGATGCTGCCAACCTTTTTGAGGCAGCGACTGTGATAGATACCCTCGATGGACGGGAGGTCAGAGCCGATGATGGACTGGGCAGTGTTTACTACATTTTGTAGTCTTTTCCGCTCCAGGGCACTCAAGTTTCGGAACCAAGCCACGATGCAACCAGTCAGCAAGCTCTTTACTGTGCACCTGTAGAAGTTAGAGAGAGTACTCCTTGACAGACCGACTCTCCGTAATCTTCTCAGGAAGTAGAGGCGCTGATGTGCTTTCATTATGATTGCCCTCGGATCAGGAGAGATGTGCTTTCTTTATGATTGTTCTCGGACCAGGAGAGATCTTCAGAGATGTGCAAGCCCAGGAATTTGAAGCTCTTGACCCTTTCCACCATAGACCCATTGATATAAACGGGACTGTGGGTCCCCATCCTCCCATTTCCAAAGTCCACAATCAGTTCCGTGGTTTTGCAGGTGTTGAGGGCCAGGTTATTGTACCATTTGGTCAGTCGGTCGATCTCTGTCTCATCCCCATCAGTGATATGTCCCACAACAGTGGTATCGTCAACGAACCTGATGATGGAATTTGCACTATGACCGGCTAAGCAGTCATGAGTATAGAGTGAGTACAGCAGGGGGCTAAGCACTTGAGGTGCTCCTGTGCTGATTGTTATTGAGGCTGACACATTCCACCAATATGAATAGTCTGTGGTCTGTGATTGAGGATCCAATTGCAGTGGAATGCGCAGAGACCCAGTTCTGCGAGTTTGGTAACCAGCTTGGAGGGGATGATCGTATTAAATGCCGAGCTGTAATCAATGAATAACAACCTGACATATGAGTTTTTGTTGTGCAAGTGGTCCAGAGCGCAGTTGAGAGCCAGCGAGATCGCATCCACCGTTGATCTATTGTGGCGGTAAGCGAACAGCAGAGGGTCCAGGTTTTTGTCGAGGTAGGAGTTGATTTACGCCATGATCAACCTCTCAAAGCACTTCATCACCACAGGCGTTAGTGCCACTGGTCGATAGTCATTGAGGCACGTCCCCTTGCTCATCTTAAGGAAGTGGTTCTAGAAATCGTGGATGCATTGGTGTTCATTTTCTAATGGTCTATAGATTCAGGATCATCTTCCTGTGGATTGGAGGGTATCTAATATTATCCCACTTTTTAAGAAAGGCGGGAGAGAGAAAACGGAATTATAGACCAGTTAGCCTGACATCGGTGGTGGGGAGATGCTGGTGTCAATCATAAACGATGAAATAGCTGCACATATGGATAGCAGTAACAGGATCGGTCCAAGTCAGCATGGATTTACGAAGGGGAAATCATGCATGACTAATCTTCTGGAATTTTTTGAGGATGTAACTAGGAAAATGGACAAGGGAGAGCCAGTGGATGTAGTGTACCTGGACTTTCAGAAAGCATTTGATAAAGTCCCACATAGGAGATTAATGGGCAAAATTAGAGCACATGGTATTGGGGGTAGAGTGCTGACATGGATAGAAAATTGGTTGGTAGACAGGAAGCAAAGAGTCGGGATTAATGGATCTCTTTCAGAATGGCAGGCAGTGACTAGTGGGGTACCGCAAGGCTCGGTGCTGGGACCGAAGCTATTTATAATATACATCAATGATTTAGATGAAGGGATTCAAAGTAACATTAGCAAATTTGCAGATGACACAAAGCTGGGTGGCAGTGTGAACTGTGAGGAGGATACTATGAGAATGCAGGGTGACTTGGACAGGTTGGGTGAGTGGGAAGATGCATGGCAGATGCAGTTTAATGTAGATATTTGTGAGGTTATCCACTTTGGTAACAAAAACAGAAATACGGATTATTATCTAAATGGTGTCAAATTGGGAAAAGGGGAAGTATAATGGGATCTGGGGGGTCCTTGTTCATCAGTCAATGAAAGTATGTATGCAGGTACAGCAGGCAGTGAAGAAAGCGAATGGCATGTTGGCCTTCATTACAAGAGGAGTCGAGTATAGGTGCAAAGAGGTCCTTCTGCAGTTGTACACGGCCCTAGTGAACCCACACCTGGAGTATTGTGTGCAGTTTTGGTCCCCTAATTTGTGGAAGGACATTCTTGCTATTGAGGAAATGAAGCATGGGTTCACAAGGTTAATTCCTGGGATGGTATGACTGTCATATGCTGAGAGAATGGAGCAGCTGGGCTTGTATACTCTGGAATTTAGAAGGATGAGAGGGGATCTTATTGAAACATAAGATTATTAAGGATTTGGACATGCTAGAGGCAGGAAACATGTTCCCGATGTTGGGGGAGTCCAGAACCAGGGGCCACAGTTTAAGAATAAGGGGTAAGGCATTTAGAACGGAGACGAGAAAACACTTTTTCACACAGCGAGTTGTGAGTCTGTGGAATTCTCTGACTCAGAGGCCGATTGTCTGGATACTTTCAAAAGAGAGCTTGATAGGGCTCTTAACGATAATGGAGTCAGGGATATGGGGAGAAGGCAGGAATGGGGTAATTGCTCTTGCACCTATTGTCTATTGTCTATTGCCTATACTACTTTCACTGTCGTCCTGATAAGTTACAATGGCCTGTTTCCTTTATCATCGTTACTTTTTTGCATATCTTTCATTCGTTTGGTCTGTATCTCTCTACATCACCGACTATATTCTCTCGTTTCCCTTTCCCCTGCCCCGAAAAGGTCACCTATTCCTTTTTTCCAGAGCTGCTGTCTGAGCCGCTGATTTACTCCAGCTTTTTATGCCTATCTTTGGTTTAAACGAGCATCTGCTGTTCCTTCCTGCACATCCTAAATAAAACCATCTTTGGCTGCCACAGTCCAACGTGCCATATGGCCTCCTTCTGTGTGTTGTAAACTTCTATGAATATAATTTTATGAACCACACTTGGGACCTTTACTATATGTACACAACAATTGCACATTGAAAACTAGCTGACCTGTTGCAGGAGTGAATTAAAACACCTTAAACCACTATCTTTCATGAAATCCTGGGGGGAGGCCAGAATAAAACAATGGCAGTGTTACAGGTTGAGTAAAAAAAAACACCGACTGCTTTGGGAATACAGTGGATTAAATATACTCATGCAGTTCCTCCAGTCTGAAGAAGGGTCTCAACCCGAAACGTCACCCATTCCTTCTCTCCAGAGATGCTACCTTTCCAGCTGAGTTACTCTGGTGTTTCTGTTTAAACCAGCATCTGCAGTTCTTTCCTACACACTCCTCTGGCAGTTTGTCTTTTGCTCAAAATTCCAGTATCTATATTCTCGTGCCTCCTGCATTAGAAGTTGTTTTGGGTAAATCTGGCTTGGTTCAAAAAATTGTGCGTCCTATTTATAAGTCATTACACAGTGTGTCACTCAGCATCAATCACAGTTTCTAGTTTTGCATGCAAACCATTACCAATTTTTCTCAAGGGGATGCTCCAGACAACTTATTTACATGGCATGGAATCTGAGTCCATTTGACCTGTTAAGATATGTGCTGCAGGGAATGCTCGTCGACTGGTCCTATTCCCCTGCATCAAAGTACTGCAAATGTTTTCCACTTCCATTATATAATAGCGAATATAAAATTTCCCTTTGAAACTTACTGTTGAACTCACTTTAGAAAGTACATCATATTTTGTTCACAGAAGGTAGTTGAGGCCAGTTCATTGGCTATATTTAAGAGGGAGTTAGATGTGGCCCTTGTGGCTAAAGGGATAAGGGGGTATGGAGAGAAGGCAGGTAAGGGATACTGAGTTGGATGATCAGCCATGATCATATTGAATGGCGGTGCCGGCTCGAAGGGCCGAATGGCCTACTCCTGCACCTATTTTCTATGTTTCTATGTTTCAATGCAGGCCAATATATTTATTACGACATATACAGTTTCGCTGGAACAGTGGAGGTTGAGGGGAGACCTGGTAGAGGTATAGAAAATTATGAGAGGCATAGATAGGGGAGACAGTCAGAACATTTTTTTTCCCTAGGATGGAAACATCAAAGACTGGAGGGCACAGTTTTGAGGTGAGAGGGGCGAAGTTTAAAGGAGATATGTACGGCAATTTATTTTACAGAGTGCCTGGAACACACTTCCAGGGGTGATGGTGAAGTACTGAATATATATGATAGTGGCATTTAAGTGTCTATGGATAAGGCACATGGATGTGCAAGGAATGGGGGGGACATGGATCATATGCAGTCAGAGGAGATTAGTTTAAGGTGCATCATGTCCAGCTCGGACATGGTGGGCCGAAGGGCTTGTTCCTGTGCAGTACTGTTCTATGTTTTATACTTTGGATTTGGGGTTTAAAATGCATCATTAAAAATGCAACAATATCAATGGATAGGAATTAAAATAGTCTCTACGCTAATAACTGACTGGCACGGTGGCATAGAGCTACTGCCGTACAGCGCCAGAGACCCAGATCCGATCCTGACCACGAGTGCTTATCTGTACGGAGTTTGTACGATCTACCCATGATTTTTTTTTTTTTTTGTTAAATATTTTTATTATAGAAACATATTAATGAAAATTACAATGTTTTACATACATGAAAATACATCATGATATACTTTCATTATATTAATAATATTGATATTAAAATTTAAGACTATATGCTTCTATACGCTTTTTTAATTTTTTTTTTTTATAAAGTAGGAAAAGATAGAGATAAATAATAAAGAAAATATGAAAGCGAATGGAGTGTTAATCATTAATCTGTCATTGGAGATATAGGCATGATTTATTATATATATTTCTTCATCGATTCTAATATTCAGGTCTCAGTCAAGCCCTCGTACCGATCTACCCATGATCTGCGTGGGTTTTCTCCGAGATCTTCCGACCACAGGATTGTAGGTTAATTGGCTTGGTGTGAATGTAAAATTGTCCCTAGTGTGTGGCGTAGTGCTAATGTGCGGGGGGGATCGCTGGTCGGTGCAGTCTTGGTGGGTCGAAGGGCCTGTTTCCGCGCTGTGACTCTAAACTAAACAAAACGTGTATTGAAAATTAGACACAAAGTGAAATATTCTCCCATACAGGGTTTAGTTATTGAATATTCTAGAGTAGAGATAATAACTGCACACAAAATGAGGCATTTTATTGACACAGTTCTCAAGAGTTCCATATATACCGCCACTGTTTTCTGTAGATCTCTCTCTTTCACGTTACTTTAATAGTTAAGTAATGGCAGGGGAGGTGGGACCAGAGTAGGAGGTCAGCAAATGGAAGGACTAATGAGAAAATGGAGGTTATGATAGGGGGTACACAAAATGCTGGAGAAACTCAGCGGGTGCAGCAGCATCTATGGAGCGAAGGAGATAGGAAACCCTTCTTCAGACTGAGGTTATGATAGATCAGTCTCAAAGGAAGGACAGGCGAGGAGAGGTTGATCAACATAGAGTCATAGGGTGATACAGTGTGGAAACAGGCCCTTCGGCCCAACTCGCACACCCCAATGTCCCAGCTACCCTAGTCCCATTTGCCTGCGCTTGGCCCATATTCCTCCAAACCTGTCCTATCCATGTAACTGGTTCTTAAACAATGGGATAGTCCCAGCCTCAACTACCTCCTCCGGCAACTTGTTCCATACACCCACCACCCTTTGTGTGAAAAAGTGACCCCTCCGATTCTTATTAAATCTTTTCACCTTCAACCTTGAACCTATGTCCTCTGGTCCTTGATTCCCCTACTCTGGGCACGGGGCTCTGTGCATCTACCTGATTTATTCCTCTCATGATCTTATACACCTCTACAAGATCACCCCTCATCCTCATGCGCTCAATGGAATACAGACCCAGCCTACTCAGCCTCTCCCTATAGCTCACACCCTCTAGTCCTGGCAACATCCTCGTAAATCTTTTCGGAACCCTTTCAAGCTTGACAACATCTTTCCTATAACATGGTGCCCAGAACTGAACACAATATTCTAAATGCGGTCTCACCGACGTCTTATACAACTGCAACATGACCTCCTAACTTCTATACTCAATACTCTGACTGATGAAGGCCAAAGTGCCAAAAGCCTTTTTGACCAACTTGTCTACCTGCGACTCGACCTTCGAGGAACCAAGCACCTGTATTTATAGATCCCTCTGCTCCACAACACTACCCAGAGGCCTACTATTTACTGTGTAGGTCCTGCCCTTGTTTGACATCCCAAAAAGCAACATCTCACACTTCTCTGTATACAATTCCATCAACCATTCCTCCGCCCACCTGGCCAATGATCCAGATCCTGCTGCAATAATTCACAACATGGGGATGATGAAGGGCTGAAGTGTGTTTACTTCAATGCAAGGAGTGTGCTGGGTATAGCTGATGAACTTTTGGTTGGATCAGTGCCTGATCTTGTGCCTGATGTTGTGGCCATTACAGAGCCTGGATCAGTGCCTGATGTTGTGGCCATTACAGAAAGTTGAAAGATGGACACGACTGGCAGCTCAACGTGCCTGCGTTTCGATGTTTCAGATGAAATAGAGAGGTAGAAGAGGTGTTGTTTTAATCAGGAAGAATGTCACAGCATTACTCAGAGAGGACTTACTAAACGATGTGTCTACTGAAACGTGTTAAAGAAGGAACTGCAGATGCTGGAGAATCGAGGGTTACACAAAAAGCTGGAGAAACTCAGCAGGTGCAGCAGCATCTAAGGAGCGAAGGAGATAGGCGACGTTTCGGGTCGAGACCCTTCTTCAGACTGGTCAGGGATCAGGGAAACGAGAGATATAGACGGTGATGTGGAGAGATAAAGAACAATGAATGAAAGATATGCAAAAAAGTATCGATGATAAAGGGAACAAGCCATTGTAAGCTGTTTGTGGTGTGAAAATGAGAAGCTAGTGCGACTAGGGTGGGGGAGGGAGATAGAGATAGAGGGAATGCCAGGGCCCGAGGGCTGAGGGAGAGGTGGGAAGGGGAGGAGACAGCAAGGGTTAACAGAATTGAGAAAATTATGGGTTTAGCTCAAGATTAGAAAGGCACAGTTACTCTAATGGAAGATTGACACAAAAAGCTGGAGTAACTCAGCGGGACAGGCAGCATCTCTGGAGAGAAGGAAAGGGTGACGTTTCGGGTCGACAACCTTCTTCAGACTTGGTGGTCCTGTGAGAGTGGGATTAAAAAGAATCCAACGGTATTTTAGACAAACATTAAAAAAACAGAGAGTAACTAAAGAGAGGGTAAAAACACTCAAGGACAAAGGAGAAGATTTATGCCCGAGTCAGAAGTGGGTGAGGTATTAACTTTGCATTGGTGTTTATCATGGAGAAAGGCGTGGAGGATAGCGAGATCATAGAGGAGTATGCAGATATTCTGTCACACATTGATATCAAGCAGGTTGTGTTGGTGTTGTTTAAGAATGTTAAAACCCCTGTCCCACGATGCGAGTTTACCCAAGAGCTCTCGTGAGTTTAAAAAAAAATCAAACTCGTGGTACTTCATCACGAGTATTTTTTTACTCTTGGAAATTTTTCGCACTGTTGAAAAATCTCCACGAGTTTCCGCGTTTCCGGAGTACCTGCGATTACCATTACGAGCCGCTAGGAGACATCCACGAGCTCCGATGCACCCGCTACGTACATTCTACGTACTTACCACGAGTTAGATTTTTTTTTTTAAACTCGAGAGAGCTCTTGAGTAAACTCACATCGTGGGACAGGGCCTTATGGTGGGTAGGTCCTGAGGGGATCTATCCTAGATTATTCAGAAAGAAAATATTGTTAGGATTCAACAGAGATCCTAGAATCCTCATTAGCGACAGGCGAGGCAAAGGGATTAACAGGTCTCTTTCAGAATGGCAGGCTGTGACTAATGGGGTGCCGCAAGGCTCGGTGCTGAGACCACAGCTATTTACAATATGCATTAATGATTTAGATGAAGGAATTAAAAGTAACATTAGCAAATTTGCAGATGACGCAAAGCTGGGGTGCAGTGTGAACTGTGAAGAGGATGCTATGAGGATTCAGGGTGATTTGGACAGGTTGGGTAAGTGGGCAGATGTATGGCAGATGCAGTTTAATGTGGATAAATGTGAGGTTATCCATTTTGGTGGCAAGAACAGGAAGGCAGATTGAATGGAGTTATATTAGGAAAAGTGGAAGTACAACGAGACCTGGGTATCCTTGTACATCAGTCACTGAAATAAGTATGCAGGTTCAGCAGGCAGTGAATAAAGCTAATTCAATGTTGGCCTCATAACAAGAGAATTTGACAAGAGAGTTTGACTGTCCTTCTGCAGTTGAACAGGTCCCTGGTGAGACCACACCAGGAGTATTGTGTGCAGTTTTGGTCTCCTAATTCGGGGAAGGACATTGTTGCTATTTGGGGAATGCAGCGGGACTGTGATATGATGAAAGAATGGGTCGACTGGGCTTGTATTCATTGAAAGTTAGAAGGACGAGAGGGGATCATATAGAAACATATAAAATTATTAAGGGATTGGACAGGCTAGATGCAGGAAACATGTTCCCGATGTTGGGGGAGTCCAGAACCAGGGGCCACAGTTTAAGAATAAGGAGTATGCCATTTGGAACTGATATAAGGAAAAACCTTTTCACCCAGAGAATTGTGAATTTGTGGAATTCTCTGCCTCAGAGGCAGTGGAGGCCGATTCACTGGATGCATTCAAGAGACTTAGATAGAGCTCTTAGGGCTAGCGGAATCAAGGGATATGGGGAGGAGGCAGGAACGGGGTACTGAATGTGGATAATCAGCCATGATCACATTGAATGATGGCCTACTCCTGAATAATGTATCTAGGGCTGGAGGATTAGATTGGGCAAAATCAGTTAGGTGTATTCAAGAAGGTTTCCTTAAACAGTATGTGGATAGTCTGACTAGAGGAGGAACCATACTGGTCTTGTATTGGAAAAGTGACTGACCAGGTGACTGGAGTTACGAGGGAAATACTATTTTGGAGATAGTGATCACAACTGCATAAGTTTTAAGAATGTTTTGAATAGGGACAAGCCTGGATGTTGGGGGGAGGTATTTAATTGGTGCAAGGCAGACTACAATGTCATTAACATGAGTAAATTGGGAGCAGTTGTTATTGGATAAGTCCACAGATGACACGTGGGAATTGTTTGAAGGCCAGTTGGTCAAAGTGCTGGGTCAGCATGCTCCAATGAGGAGGAGGGATAAGGATGGCAAGGTAAGGGAATTGTAGATGACCAAGGAGGTTGTACATTCCTGTAGTAATTCCTGTATTCTGTGTTCCTGTTTCTACGTTCGAAGATGGCAAGCTTGGCCATTGATAAGGTCGATAATCAGTCGCCTGATATCACCTACCATCTACCAGTTGAGGAATTTGGAACAGTGAAAGGAAGGATGTGGGTAATTGTGTGCAGATTTGCCAAAGCAATCTGATAATTGAGATATTTTTGGGATGGTTGTTAAACAAACATTAATTCTAATCACTGGATCATCCAATTCAGTTTTAACAGCTTTCTACAAAAACCTCCAGCTGATGCAAGCAGGGTAATTAGTAAGTGTCGCATCACAAGTCTCCTAATTCAAGTTATCAGTTTTAGCAATTAATCAGCCTGAAACCTGAAAGTGTCAGATTCTTCATCATTAGCCAATTCCCAATTCCCCATTCAAACGGCTTTAATTCTTTGGCGTCGAACTGGTGGTTCCCGAGAACCAGAAGTAAATGTTTCTTGAAAGAAAACCCCTCAAGAGACGTGTGTGTGCGTTGCTTGCAAAGTGGGTGTTATGTTTTGCTAGGTAGACAAAAATGCTGGAGAAACTCAGCGGGTGAGGCAGCATCTATGGAGCGGACGAAATAGGAACGTCTAGGAAGTAGGAAATCTATGGAACGTAAGGAAATAGGCAACGTTTCGGGTCGAAACCCATCTGAGTTACTCCTGCATTTTGTGTCTATCTTCGATTGAAACCAGCACCTGCAGTTCCTGCCTGAACTGCATCTCAGAAACGTTGCCTATTTCCTTCGCTGCAAAGATGCTGCCTCACCCGCTGCATTTCATGTCTCTCTTGTTCTGCAATTCCTTCCTACACATACACACACAGGAATGTTAACCAGAGACCCGGGCTACGGCCGGATACAATAGTTTGCGGCTAACATCATTTCCGTGGATGTTTTATATATATATATATTTTTTTGTAAACGACTCCCGTTTTGGGGGCAGATGACAGCAGGTTGAGATCTGCCTCTCCACTATGCGGCAGTCGGTCCCCGTGGTTTGCAACCATTTGTACACGTGTCCTCCGGAACGAATTCCCCGCCCGTCCACCCACGCAGTAAATCCCCACAGTCAGCTGCAAATAAATTACTTGTCCACAATTTTCCTTTGCACCGACAGTGCAAAATCCCCAGTCCCAGGCGGCGCAATGCACCGCCCCCACCTACACACAATTGCTATGAATCGGGTCTTACTTTTCATTTACAAAGCCAACTGTTCAATTTGCGGAGTTTCCTCAGTAAAAAAACCTTCACATCAGTCAGAAGAAACGTCACCCATTCCTTCCCTCCAGAGATGATGCTGCCGGCCCCGCTGAGTTGCTCCAGCATTTCGTGTCTACCTTCTCGATTTAAACCAGCATCTGCAGTTCCTTCCTACACGCTTCTCAGTAAAAATGTTTGGTTGAAGTATTTCAAGTATTACAATAAACAGTGACCTTCATCTATTTAAGCAACCCACTTACCTGATGTGGTAAATAAGATAAGATTTTCAAATAATTGAATCTCCTGCTAATCATGTATTCATAAATTATTAATAATTCAGATAGTCCTTTATTTTAAATGGGAAATTTTGGGATGAGGTGGGGGAGATGTTCCGCTGTTAACAAAGGGGGGAAGGCAGGAACGGGGTACCGATTGGGGATGATCAGCCATGATCATATTGAATGGCGGTGCTGGCTCGAAGGGCCGAAGAGCCTACTCCTGCACCTATTGTCTATTAATGATCCCACAGCCTGAAGCAATGGTGCCACTCGATTCATTTACCTTGAGAGGATTCAGCGCAGAGCTTACAGCAAAATAACACCCTTTCCCCACCACAGATTCCGTCCGCGCAATAAATTCCCACAGTCAACTGCTTTATGAATTATTTGTCTGAAAGAAGGGTGTCGACCCGAACCGTCACCCATCCCTTCTCTCCAGAGATGCTGCCTGTCCCGCTGAGTTACCCCAGCATTTTGTGTTTACCTTCAATGTAAACCTGCATCTGCAGTTGCCACCCAGTAAGTTACAGTCGTCGCCCCACACACATGAAAGTTAATGGTTACCCAATATAACCTGTGCCTGGATTGAATACACTGATTGAGTACATCTGTGATATGCAATGTATCGGCTATCTAATGAAGTCAGCATGTTTTACAGTTTCCCACGATATTCTAGGATATTTTTTATTCTCAATTGACTCTGACTTCGAAAACCCTAATACAAACAGGCATAGTGTAGACAGTCAGAACCCCTCTCCCCGGATGGAAACATCAAATAGTAGGAGGCAAATAGTGGCTTTAAGGTGAGAGGGTCAAAGTTAAAGGAGATGTGTGAGGCAGGTTTTATACAGTGCAGGCCCGTACGAAGCTTTTCACAAAGGGGGGTGGCATTACAGGATTCCAAAAATTTTATGTGAAATAATGTGCATGCAGTTCACATCGCAAGCAGGAAACCCCTCACGTCCGGGTTCCAGTGCCCGCTTAAGGGCCCTGAAAGCTCTGCGGTTTTAGATGCTCTCTGGTGCATTCTGAGCCTTATTTTGGAGCTTTTTGCACCAAATGTATGACCAATATTTCAGAAATAATTTTGGTTGAGTCAAGAGTAATGAGTGGGTGGAATGGGATGGTTGGGGTCATTGTTGTATACATTTTTTTTTTAAAGTTAAGAATTGTTGTCCTTGTTTTAATAATCAAGTTGTACTGTTGTAAAATGTTATGTAAAATGTTATAAAGGAGCATGCAAAAACTGCAAACAAAATACTGTAAGTTTTTGCAGTAAAGAAAACCTTTTTTTAGAAATTGTTTTGTGTGTTGATTTGATTGCCTGTTACTGTTAGACTGTGTTAGTGTGTGCAGTGCACCTTTAATGGTCCTCCTGACCTAACAGCTTCACATCACATCAACCTCAACATGAAATAGTTCAGAATGTAACTGTGCAAACCTACTCACCACTTTGTCCAAGTCACGGGCAAAGTCATAGTGAATATGCATTAAGGCGAGTGCAGACAGCCTGTCATTGCTCATAGGAAGTCCTGGCGTAGTGATGCAGGTGACGGACACTCCTGTACACTGCATATATTGCCATTTAGCCATAAATCAATGTTTTCCAGTTACATTTTCCAAGAATGTAACTGCGCAAACCTAGTCACGGCTTTGTCCAAGTTATGGGCAAAATCATAGTGAATGTGGATTAAGGCAATTGCAGACAGCCTGTCATTGCTCATGGAAGTCCTGGTCTTTCCTTATTTGCGGATGTGAAAACGCGTTTGTCCTCGTTGGCTGGATCAAAGTAAGGTGCCGAGCGCGACCGCGCCCACTGCAAGCTTGCCGCGTGAGGCGAGCATCTCTCTGCCATTCAGGCTCATGTCCAAGGGCCCCGGCTACCTCCGCAGTCAAATGGAGGGGGACAGGCGGGGTCGGCAGAGCGCTGTGGAGAGACTGGCTGCCGACAAGGCCAAGAACTTGAAGAGCCAGACGGTGAGGGGGTGCAAAGTGGAGCCCAATGGTTTGGGCAGCTCTGCCTCCGAGGAAGGCATCGGCAGCGGGACCAGCAGCAGCATGAAGACTTACCTGGCCTCCGGCAGCCCCAGCAGCTCCCGCCTGACATTGTGCGTCACTCCAGCTCCAAGAGGCAGCTCAGGCCCGGCTCGCTGGTCATGTACCGGCAGAAGTGTGAGTTTGTGCTAGGAGCGGCGGCCACCAGCAGCGCCCGCAGTTTCAAAGCAGCACCGAAGGGTGCACAAGTAACTACACCAGCAGCACCCAAATGGTGCACAAGTAACCACTCCAGCAGCGCCCCAGGAAGCACCAGTCGCCACGCCAGCAGCATCCCAGGGCGCACAAGTAACCACGCCAGCAGCGCCAAGAGAAGCAGCTGCAGGTTGCCTCAAGGAGCCACTCAAGCGGCAGGTTGGTGAAGGCTGATTATGGCGCTCGCACTCCAACCTCAGCTGCCGCTTCTCCCGAGCCTGCTCAGGCTTGGACAGTTTCTTCGAGCACTGCAGACTCGAGCCTGAGGTGTTAGAGTTGGGGTTAAGGACCACAGATGGGCTGTAAAATATTCTTCCTTCAATGCATGGATTTTAACATTAATATGTTAAAATTAATACAATAAAATCAATTGCGCAAATGAAAAGATGTCTGTCCAGTTTTATTTACAGATGTATTGGTCCACTTCCACATCCAATCACCATCTCTAACTTTTCACAGGGATGGATTCAGTGAGTGTAGACTGAACTTCCCTCCACCCCCCACTTCCCTTATTCTATTATTTCTTTCCACTTCCAAACAAAAATGTGGTTGGATTATTCAGCGTATGATCAACCTGTGTCAATAAATGCTGGACGATGGTAACATATATGCTTAACCATGCACACTTACACATTAATGCAGGGATGTTTTCTGTGAAGGACGAAAATTATCATGACATGGCCATAGCATGGGTCGTTATTGCTATTGGCACAGAAACACTCTCGCTTCCCACATAATTTAACCACAACAGGTTGCAAGGAAATTTCTAAAGGCATTTTATGATAATAGCTGTTAAAACCGACTATACCCATCTGACAGGTTAAACATTACACTAAGTGGCAAGAGATGGTCAAAGGACATCAAATGCAGCAAATGTTCTTTTGGCAATATGTTTAAAGGTGTCAAAACGCCACATTACCAGACATTCCGATTAAATGAATGTGTTGTGAACAACAATGAAGATACCCATTTTGTACGCACCAGATTAAAAATTATTTTTTGATAAACGCTGTTTCCATCATTACCACTTCAGAATTATCATTAAAATTTCAACTGAAATATCTCCTGACCAAATTTGTGATGTATATGTCCGACTGTAGAAGTAAAACCTGGATAAATCCAATGTATAGTTGTGAATGTTGCTCAATAAATAACTACAGTACTGATACTCCATATTAAGAGCATTGATTTGCCGTTAAAATAAATTCTATAATAACGTGTCAACGGTGGCAGTGACAATTGAACACTGCGGTTTTAATGTTTCACGTGTTCACAATTTAATTAAAACAAATAATAACATTGGGAATTAAAACACATTTGACTGCATTCCATTATCAAACATTGTCAAAGTTCGCTCTGAAGACATTTCCAGTGCAGTAGCGTCGGGGGGGGGGGGGGGGGGGGGCTGGGTGAATCAGTACGGGATGGATATATGGCGGGGGGGGGGGGGGGGGTGGGTTAAGAAGGCAATCGGTGCGGAATGGATGGATTGAGGCAAGTGAATTAGTAACGTGTTGGTTGGAGTAGGTAAAATTGTGAGGGGAGAGCGCGGGAGATGTCAGTAGGGGAATACGGGATGGATGGGAGGGAATCAGTACAGGATGAATGGGGGGAGATCAGTACAGGATGAATAGGAGTGGGTCAGTACAGTGTGGGTCGGGGGGGTGTCTGTGCAGGATGAATGGGTGGGTTCAGTACACGATGACTGGGGGGAGCAGTGCAGGATGGATGAGAAGGGGGTCAGTACAGGATGAATTGGGGGACGAGGTGGTAGATGGGGAGGGGGAGCACAGGGGATGTCAGTGAGGACTGAATAGAGGGGGAATGGGGATCAGTTGCGGGGTGGAGAGGAGAGGTCCCAAGATAAGGGGGGCGTTACAAGAGAGAGAGAGAGAGAGGGGGAGGGGCAGAGGAGGTGGTGAGGAACGAAGGTCAGCGTTCCTCGGACAACACAGGCATCATCGCCCCACAGCCTTGGCCGTCCCTGTCCACTGCCAAGTGCCACCGCAAAAGTGGGAGTCAGTTGGGAACTCCTCGCCGCTGCTGCTGCTGCTGCTGTGCGGGGCCAGTCGTTCACTCCGACCCTCCGTCACCCCCGCACTACAACCGTCGCCACCGCCGCCGACCAGAAACGATGGGGGGGGGATGTGGGAAAGGAGAGGTTGGGGGGCGAGAAATGCAAGTGCGGGGGGCGAGGGGCAGGCGGGGGGGGGGGGGTGCGAGAGCCCACGGCGTGGGATGGGAAAGGCGAGGGCGGGGGGCCATGGGCCGGCGGGTGATGTGGATCTGTGAGGGATAAAGTGATTAAACCCCACTATTGTAAGGGGCTTTAAAGAGGATTCAAACCGATAGAGGCCAGGGAGAGGGTTCTGACACAGCTGTGTATAAAAGTTACCAGACCCATCCTTGAGTAAGAAGTGATAGCATTGTATAGCGGTAAAAGGGAGTGATGTAGATAGATCCCTATCAATAGAAGGGAGTGATAGATGGGACCCATGTCACTATAGCTTAGCTTTAGTGCTGATATAGGAGAACTGAGAGAGTTTGCTTGGAGGTGAGTAAAACTAGGGTAGGTCATGAACAACTGAGCATGCTTAATAAAATAAATGAATATTACAACACACCCCTGGTCAAGAAACTGCTCATTACCATGCACATGTCTGGAAATGCGATGTATGATGTGGGAGGTACTGGGGGGACGTACCTACAGATTGTGCACCTCAGGGCCCTGATTGGAGATGGATCCACAGGGGAGGTTGAATGTAGAATTGTGTGTATAAAGGGGGTTTACCCTTCTGACTTCGGTGTGTCTCAACTTGGAGAGGCACCCGACTCTGCAGACTCGAAAATAAAGAATCTCTTGCTTCCACGATTTAGTCTTTGAGTAGTGATTGTGAGCACATCGTATATCTCACAGACTGGGGGCTCGTCCGCGATCGCCACTCCGGATGCTCGGTGGAGGCAAAGAAGGAAGGGAAGGTGCACCCTGCTGATTTCAGCAGTCTCTGATCTCCTTGCTTGCCATCAGCGGTTTGAGCGAGTGATATTCGGACAAAAGACTCAGGAAGCAAGAGGGAGTGTCAGATAAATAAACAAGGGACGGTCGAGCGATTCTTGTGCACAAGACCCGGGTAAGAAAACTGACTATTAAGTATTGCCTGGGCGACCGGGGGTCTGTCGGACGGGAATAGTCCAATAAGATAAAGATAACCGGAACAGGAAAAGTAAGAGTCCGGGGGGAAACAGGACAAGGCTCACACTGGTGAAGAGCCACACATTCTGCCTGATAGTCCATTGGGGCGAATGTGGCAATCTTGGGGAGAAGGAAGCCCCGGGGGTAAAAGATAAGGAGACTATGATTAAGTTCTGTTATTTTGATTAACCAAAGGAACCAATAAGGGGGAGTTCAGTCTGGTGGTACTAGGCTGTACAGAATATTCAGAGGATCAATCAGATATTGCAAAAATCTAAGGAAAATCAAAGTGCCAAATGTTTTGAGTACGAAAAGTTAAAAAAGGAAGGAGCAGCACATGAAAGAAATTTTGAGCTGTTTCACACAATTTATAGAAGAAACTCATATACAGATTGGTCAGGTACATGAGGAGTTAGTGCAAAATATGTTAATTTTGAAACTTTAATCTGTGTAGGAAATTGCATAATTTCATTGAAGTAAGAATGGAACTAATGTGATTTGTGTGTAAAAACCGGTTTTGCATGAATGAGGAAGTTTGTATATGTGATAGGTTTGTTTGCTGTAGGCCACATGCTGTAAGGGTAGGTGTGTGTGTTCCTTTAAGAAATTGTAAGCAATGGGGAGGTTACAAACAGCTGTAAGGTGACGGACGCTTTGTATCATCGCAACTTAAAAGGGGAAAGTTGGAAAATGTAGGTTGCTTGGCTTTGTTGATTTCTTTTCAGTAAAGTTAATTTGGAAAATTGTTAGTCGTATGTATTTAAACGAGGAATTGGAATTTGGGAATTGTAGGAAAAATGGTTTGAACAAAATTAGAAATAAGTTAATTGCTGAACAACAAGCAGCTTTTATGGTTTGTTTAGATAAACATTCAGGTTGGAGAAGGGTAATAAATTAATGGGGCCCAGGGGGAAAAAAAAGGGAGTTGGCAGACAATGATGTCAATAATGGGAAGTTTATTTACTTCAGAAGAAAGACAGATGGTCAGACAAGCAGGAATAAAGATCTGGGAAAAGGGGTTGCAGGCTCCGGGGGTAGCAGCAGACGCAGGTCAGCAGTTACTAAAGGTTAATTTCGTAACCAAGTCATGGCCAGATATTAGAAAGAAACTGGTAAAATATGAGAATCAAGAAGTCAGTGGAAGATTTTAAAAGGAGGATAAACTATCTGAGAAGTAAGACATTGAGTTTAGAATGAGAAAGAAGGAAGATCAGAAAGGATTAAAGTGGGAAGCAGAGGGATAAATTGATGAGACTGCTTTAAAAAGATAAGAGCAGGCCAGACACAGATTATCCTTTGGGACACCCATAAACTGAGAGGGCTAAGAAATATCTTACCCAATATTCCAGATGGGCAGGAAATGGATTATGGCTTTGGAGGACGATTATTGGCTATGGGAGATTTGAAGGCACTGTTGGTGAAAGTGATAGGAACCACTAAACTGACAGAACTCCTGAAGATGGCTGGTATAAAAATGCTGTGAACAATGCAATAAACAATGGCATGCTGTTTGACACAGTCAGGCAGGGGGTATGGCAGGCCCTCAGTTTGGAGAACAAGCTGAAAAGGTGGAGACTGGAAACTGAACAAAAATAGAAGGCAACCAGTTAATGAACACTATATTTTGAACCACTGTGGTGGATGTCATTCCTCCTAAAGTCAAGTCTAGATTGGAGGAGGTGGTGGGATTGTAATCTATTTCCCACCCCTGATTCAGTGATCATTTGGTCAATGAGGTTGAGAAATATCGCAAAGATAGGAAAAAGACTTGCAGATCAGCAGGAAGAGGTGCAGAGAAAAATGATGCAAATGTAACTTGAAGAGCTCAAAAAGAAAGAGCGTGAAAAAGGAAAGACAATGTTGTCAGTAACAACAGACCTGGTTGAAAAGTCTGAAATAAGTGATGCACCGACACACAGTGAGTCCTATGACAGAGCCAAACAGGGGCCAGAGATTCCATGCCAATAATAAATGTATTTGGGAGAGTGTTTCCTCAAATGCCCTATCAGGAGTGAAATAAATCTGGATATAAGCCCAGACAGGACTGGGATCCCCAAGGGAGGGAGGGATCTCAAGGAAGAGGTCAAGGAAGGCTAGTAAGGAGATAGGTAATGGATAAGGTGTGTTGGGGATGTGAACAGGTACGATAATCAGGAAATAATAATAATAATATTAAGATAATGGTGAACATAGCTATGGTAAGAACATTAAGAAGAGGTATTAAATACACCTAGGCTAGGACGCGGCAGGGTTATAAATAGAAACATAGAAACATAGAAACATAGAAATTAGGTGCAGGAGTAGGCCATTCAGCCCTTCGAGCCTGCACCGCCATTCAATATGATCATGGCTGATCATCCAACTCAGTATCCCGTACCTGCCTTCTCTCCATACCCTCTGATCCCCTTAGCCACAAGGGCCACATCCAACTCACTCTTAAATATAGCCAATGAACTGGCCTCAACTACCCTCTGTGGCAGAGAGTTCCAGAGACTCACCACTCTCTGTGTGAAAAAAGTCTTTCTCATCTCGGTCTTAAAGGATTTCCCCCTTATCCTTAAGCTGTGACCCCTTGTCCTGGACTTCCCCAACATCGGGAACAATCTTCCTGCATCTAGCCTGTCCAAACCCCTTAAGAATTTTGTAAGTTTCTATAAGATCCCCTCTTAATCTCCTAAATTCCAGAGAGTATAAACCAAGTCTATCAGTCTTTCTTCATAAGACAGTCCTGACATCCCAGGAATCAGTCTGGTGAACCTTCTCTGCACTCCCTCTATGGCAATAATGTCCTTCCTCAGATTTGGAGACCAAAACTGCACGCAATACTCCAGGTGTGGTCTCACCAAGACCCTGTACAACTGAAGTAGAACCTCCCTGCTCCTGTACTCAAATCCTTTTGCTATGAAAGCTAACATACCATTCGCTTTTTTCACTGCCTGCTGCACCTGCATGCCTACTTTCAATGACTGGTGTACCATGACACCCAGGTCTCGCTGCATCTCCCCTTTTCCTAATCGGCCACCATTTAAATAATATTCTGCTTTCCTGTTTTTGCCACCAAAGTGGATAACCTCACATTTATCCACATTATACTGCATCTGCCAAACATTTGCCCACTCACCCAGCCTATCCAAGTCACCTTGCAGTCTCCTAGCATCCTCCTCACAGCGAACACTGCCCCCCAGCTTAGTGTCATCCGCAAACTTGGAGATATTGCCTTCAATTTCCCTCATCCAGATCATTAATATATATTGTAAATAGCTGGGGTCCAGCACTGAGCCCTGCGGTACCCCACTAGTTACTGCCTGCCATTGTGAAAAGGACCCGTTTAACTCCTACTCTTTGCTTCTGTTTGCCAGCCAGTTCTCTATCCACATCAATACTGAACCCCTAATACCGTATGCTTTAAGTTTGTATACTAATCTCTTATGTGGGACCTTGTCGAAAGCCTTCTGGAAGTCCAGATATACCACATCCACTGGTTCTCCCTTATCCACGCTACTAGTTACATCCTCGAAAAATTCCACAAGATTCGTCAGACATGATTTACCTTTTGTAAATCCATGCTGACTTTGTCCAATGATTTCACCACTTTCCAAATGTGCTGCTATCCCATCTTTAATAACTGACTCTAGCAGTTTCCCCACTACCGATGTTAGACTAACTGGTCTGTAATTCCCGTTTTCTCTCTCCCTCCCTTCTTAAAAAGAGGGGGTTACATTTGCTACCCGCCAATCTCAGGAACTACTCCAGAATCTAAAGAGTTTTGAAAGATTATCACTAATGCATCCACTATTTCCTGAGCTACTTCCTTAAGTACTCTGGGATGCAGCCTATCTGGCCCTGGGGATTTATCGGCCTTTAATCTATTCAATTTACCCAACACCACTTCCCGACTGACCTGGATTTCACTCAATTCCTCCTTTGACCCGCAGTCCCCTGCTATTTCAGGCAGATTATTTATGTCTTCCTTAGTGAAGACGGAACCAAAGTAGTTATTCAATTGGTCCGCCATATCCTTGTTCCCATGATCAACTCACCTGTTTCTGACTGCAAGGGACCTACATTTGTTTTAACTAACCTCTTTCTCTTCACATATCTATAAAAACTTTTGCAGTCAGTTTTTATGTTCCCTGCCAGTTTTCTTTCATAATCTATTTTTCCTTTCCTAATTAAGCCCTTTGTCCTCCTCTGCTGGTCTCTGAATTTCTCCCAGTCCTCTGGTATGCTGCTTTTTCTGGCTACTTTGTACGCATCATCCTTTGCTTTGATACTATCCCTGATTTCCCTTGTTATCCACGGATGCACTACCTTCCCCGATTTATTCTTTTGCCAAACTGGGATGAACAATTTTTGTAGTTCATCCATGCAATCTTTAAATGTCTTCCATTGTATATCCACGTCAACCCTTTTAGAATTAATTGCCAGTCAATCTTGGCCAATTCACGTCTCATACCCTCAAAGTTACCTTTCTTTAAGTTCAGAACCATTGTTTCTGAATTAACAATGTCACTCTCCATCCTAATGAAGAACTCAACCATATTATGGTCACTCTTGCCCAAGGGGGCACGTACAACAAGACGGCTAATTACCCCTTCCTCATTACTCAAAACCCAGTCTAAAATAGCCTGCTCTCTCGTTGGTTCCTCTACATGTTTGATTTAGATAACTATCCCGCATACATTCCAAAAAATCCTCTTCCTCAGCACCCCTGCCAATTTGATTAACCCAATCTATATGTAGATTGAAGTCACCCATTATAACTGTTTTGCCTTTGTCGCACGCATTTCTAATTTCCTGTTTGATACCATCCCCAACTTCTCTGCTACTGTTAGGTGGCCTGTACACAACACCCACCAGCGTTTTCTGCCCTTAGTGTTTTGTAGCTCTACCCATACCGATTCCACATCCTCCAAGCTAATGTCCTTCCTTTCCATTGCTTTAATCTCCTCTCTAACCAGCAACGCTACCCCACCTCCTTTTCCTTTCTCTCTATCCCTTCTGAATATTGAATATCCCTGGATGTTCAGCTCCCAGCCTACGTCACCCTGGAGCCATGTCTCCGTGATCCCAAACTATATCATAATCATTAATATCTATCTGCACGTTCAACTCGTCCACCTTATTACGAATACTCCTTGCATTGAGACACAAAGCCTTCAGGCTTGTCTTTACAACGCATTTACCCCTTATACAATTTTGCTGAAAAGTGGCCCTTTTTGATTTTTGCCCTGGTTTTGTCTGCCTGCCACTTTTACCTTTCACCTTGCTACCTAATGCTTCTACCCTCATTTTACACCCTCTGCCTCTCTGCTCTTGAACCCATCCCCCTGCCACATTAGTTTTAAATCCTCCCCGACAGCACTAGCAAACACTCCCCAAGAACATTGGTTCCATTCCATTCCAAGTGCAAACCGTCCTGTTTGTTACCGGTCCCACCTCCCCCAGAACTGGTCCCAGTGCCCTAAAAATTTGAATCCCTCCCCTTGCACCACTTTTCAAGCCACGTATTCATTTGCATTATCCTCCTATTTCTACTCTGACTGGCCCGTGGTACTGGTAGTAATCCGGAGATTACTACCTTTGAGGTCCTACTTTTAAGTTTATCTCCTAGCTCCCTAAATTCACCTTGTAGGACCTCATCCCTTTTTTTACCTATATCGTTGGTGCCAACATGCACCACGACAACTGGCTGTTCACCCTCCCCCTCCAGAATGTTCTGCAGCCGTTCAGTGACATCCCTGACCTTTGCACCAGGGAGGCAACATACCATCCTGGAGTCTCGTTTGCGGCCGCAGAAACGCCTATCTATTCCCCTGACAATTGAATCCCCTATTACTATTGCCCTTCCCCTCTTTTTTCCCCCCTCATGTGCTGCAGAGCCACCCATGGTGCCATGAACCTGGCTGCTGCTGCATTCCCCTGATGAGCCATCTCCCCACACAGTATCCAAAATGGTATACCTGTTTATGAGGGAGATGACCGCAGGGGACTGCTGCACTACCTGCCTACTGCTTTGCAGGCTATGGCACCCGTTCCCTTCTTGTCCTCCTACCTTTTGCCAGCGGTGTGACCAACTCACTGTACGTGCTATCCACGACTTTCTCCGCATCGTGGATGCTCCAGTATGAATCCAGCCGCAGTTCCAATCGTTCAATGCGATCTGCCAGGAGCTGCAGCTGGACACACTTCCTGCAAACGTAGTCACCAGGGACACCGACCATCTCCCTGATCACCCACATGTTGCAGGCTGAACAAACCACGGGGCCAATCTCTACTGCCATACCTTACTCCCAAATTACTAAAAAAAAACACAAAAACTTATCCTTTAAACTTTACTACTAAATACTAAATCCCTCACACCCAGAATCCCTCACTCCCAGAAGGCAGAAATGTAAAAATAGTAAACCGGGGGTTGCACCCAATCAGCTGCTTCCTCGGGTCCTCTTCCACCAATCAGCGGCTTCCTCAAAAAAACCCAAAAAAAAAACCCACCTCCAAATGGAACGTTATGGATTTCGGTAAGCCTCTGGAAACACAAGCCCCGCGCTCGATTTTAAACCTACCGGTCGGGTGTCGCTCCTCCCCCTCCTTCACTTCCTCCAACGGCTCCTGTGGGCCTCTGGAAAAACAAGCCCCGCGCTAGATTTTAAAACCTACCGGTCGGGGTGTCGCTCCTCCCCCTTTCACTTCCTCCAACGGCTCCCTGTGGGCCTCTGGAAACACAAGCCCGCGCTAGATTTTAAACCTACCGGTCGGGTGTCGCTCCTCCCCCTCCTTCACTTCCTCCAACGGTCCTGTGGGCCTCTGGAAATACGAGCCCCCATGATTTTAATCAGATGTTGTAGGCAGATTTGGAAGGTGTTGATATAGTATGTGGATGATTTGTTGGTTTGTTCCACAAGTGAGAAGCAATGTGAGAGAGAGAGACATTGTAATTATCTTGGAAAAGATGGCACAGGAGGTCATAATGTATCAAGGAAGAAGTTGTTGTTTAGTCAGCAGCAGGTAGAATATTTTGGACGAGTAATATTTAAAGAAGTAAAAGCTATAGCGCAGGATCAAATTGAAGCGATAATTGAAGTTCCCAAACCTCAGACAGTAGAACAGATGATGATGATATTGGGAATGGCAGGATATAGTTCAGACTAGATTGGGAAGTATGTTGAAATTGTGATGCCATTAAGAAAAATAATGAAGGAAGAAGGACACACAAGTCTGAGAAATGTTTTACAGTTGGAGCCTTTGAATGAAGGACAAAAAAGTTTTGCTTGTGGATGTTTCTTGTTAAAGGGATCATAATAGCAAGTATGCAGGGTTTGAAGTGATGCATCAGGATGAATTAGATTTTAAGGTAATCAAATTGGAAGCTTGCCTGCTTAACTCAATTGGCAGAAATTAAGGCTTTAAGAGCAGCATATGTACATGGAGTCTGGCACATGTTTGGAGCAGTAGGGAAACAGAAAGGCTTTGAGAAAAGCAACGGAGACCCCATGCAAAGTTAGCAGTGTCCCCCTATGAAATGTTGTTTGAGTTACCTTATTTGGGAAAGATAGAAGGAATACCCACCATAGAGGGCAGTGATGTATTCTTAAGGAACTATTTACTGGCAGTATCTCGTTCCCTTACAGAATTAAAAGCTAAAGGATTATTGGCTCAAAGCCCACCACTCGACTCCAATACATGCTGTAAAGGCCGGCGACTGGGTACTGGTCAAGAATTGGAAGGAGGAGAAACTCCAGCCCAGGTAGACCGGCCCATACCTAGTATTACTGACAACCGAGACAGCAGTATGAACAAAAGAAAAAGGGTGGACCCACGCAATCCGGGTTAAAGGACCCGTTGATTCACCCGCTCTTGATAAGGAGGAACAGTGGATGGTGAAGCCAGGAAATAAGCCCCTAACATTAACCTTTAGAAAAAAAATATATATATAACTAGCAGCATGAAAGGAGCAGTCGTGGTATTGCTTGCTCGGCATGTAATTATGGTAAAAAGTATTAATAACTGTGATAAATGTTATCATCCTATCAGATACAGAGGGCGGACAACCAGATCATTTACCTATCATTCCCATGTGAACGATGCTTGCTATAACCTGAGGACTAGAACTATTTGTGAGGACGGGGGAAAGAAGTATTATATGGTAGGGAATAGGGGATATGTAGGGAGGTTTGGGTACGTTACCTGCCCAAAGGGGGAGAGATGGGTTTGTATAACCAGGACAGGACAGTTAGGTTTCCCTTTCCAGGCCTTAAGATGGACATTAGATAAAATAAAGGAGGAAGTAATAACAAAGTTAACGGGAAGTAGTAGTCACCAAGCCTCCCCTCCCCCACCTACTCAGCCTCAATTGCACCAGACACTGTACGAAGAAATAAAGAAGCAGATTGAGATCCCTGAAGGAGGAAAAAAACCTGTTTGTGGACTTGGACCTCCGGATAGCTGGAATCCTGAATGTGACTAACTGTTGGGTCTGTAGCGGACCATTCATGAACTCACGTTGGCTGTGGAGAGGATCCATTGTTGAAGTATGGGACTTGATGGAGTGGAACCTGACAGTTGGACAAGACCGAGATCCCCAGGCATGGGTCCTGACAGACGCTCCGGTTGGGACTGAGTGTATCGCTAGGCCCTGGGAAAAGGATGCCGCCCTAGTAGGCAGCAGCCCCTGCCAGAGCATCGTCACGCATTGGCCAAATCAGTCCTGAGTGTGGTGGCCAGAGGAGCCTAAATGGTATCCAACTAAGAAAGACGGGAGAAACTGCACTATCTGGATGAAGACCGATGGAATGGAATCGACTGGACTATGGAACTGCACCGGGAACAACCCTTATCAAGGAATCCCGGTGTTGCGAGACATATGGAACAAGGTTACCTTTAGTGGACCGGTCCCTGAAGGACTGTTATGGATATGCGGACACAAGGCATACTCGGTGTTACCGCCAAATTGGAGCGGGACATGCTTTATTGGACTGGTACAACCAGGATCTTTCCTGTTTAAGCACCGAAGAAGGGCGGTCGCTAGGAACACCTGTATTTGACTACCTATATCGGAAGAAGAGGAAAATAGACATTGGAGGATGGGAAGATGATGAATGGCCATCGGCAAGAATCATCTCATACTATGGACCAGCCACTTGGGCACAGGATGGATCCTGGGGCTACCGAACCCCGGTATACCATGTTTAAACCAGATCATAAGACTTCAGGCATTACTGGAAGTAATTACCAACCAAACTGCGGGGGGCACATGGAGATGCTGGCAAAGCAGCAGACACAGATGAGAGCAGCAATATACCAGAAACCGGTTGGCCCTAGATTACCTCCTGGCAGAAGGAGGGGTATGTGGGAAATTCAACCTCTCTAATTGCTGCTTAAACATCGATGACAATGGACAGGCAGTGATGGATATATCAGAAGGAATCCGTAAGTTGGCACATGTTCCAATACAGAAGTGGAATTCGATTATGGGAACCCGATGGTGGGATTCCATCCTTGGAAGAACATGGTGGAGAACGGTGGGACTCGTGTTTCTATGTGCAGTGGCTGGACTGATCTTTATCCCCTGTTGCATCCCTTGTTTTAGGGAACTTTTATTACAAGGAGTATAAGTCAGATGCAGGCTGTAGTCATGCCTATGGGAGAGAAAGGGGAAATACAGAAAATAATGATAATGCGGCCAGGGGAGGTCCATGATCTACAGGAAAAGGAGATTAGGACAATGTTACGTCAATTCGAATTGAAGGAACTTGAAATTGAGCTTTAATCAATAAATGCGTTAGCAAAAGAAAAAGGGAGGATTGTGAGGGATAAAGTGATTAAACCCACTAATGTAAGGGGCTTTAAAGAGGATTCAAACCGATAGAGGCCAGGGAGAGGGTTCTGACACAGCTGTGTATAAAAGTTACCAGACCCATCCTTGAGTAAGAAGTGATAGCATTGTATAGCGGTAAAAGGGAGTGATGTAGATAGATCCCTATCAGTAGAAGGGAGTGATTAGATGGGACCCTTGTCACTATAGCTTAGCTTTAGTGCTGATATAGGAGAACTGAGAGAGTTCACTTGGAGGTGAGTAAAACTAGGGTAGGTCATGAACAACTGAGCATGCTTAATAAAATAAATTAATATTACAACAACACACCCTGGTCAAGCAACTGCTCATTACCATGCACATGTCTGGACATGCGATGTGTGATGTGGGAGGTACTGGGGGGGACGTACCTACAGATTGTGCACCTCAGGGCCCTGATTGGAGAAGGGTCCGGAGGGGAGGTTGAATGTAGAATTGTGTGTATAAAGGGGGTTTACCCTTCTGACCAGTGTGTCCCAACTTGGAGAGGCACCCGGCTCTGCAGACTCGAAAATAAAGAATCTCCTGCTTCCACGATTTAGTCTTTGAGTAGTGATTGTGAGCGCATCGCATATCTCACAGATCCGACCCGAGCAGCGCCTGGTGTCGGGTCACGGCCGCTGCCAGGACTGGTTTTAGATTGAGTCCTTCCCGCTTCCCGCCCGGCTACGTGAAAAACGGTCTCCCGTACCGACAGTCAGCAGCGGACGGGACCCGCTGGCGAGGCTCCGACGGATGGAGCCGATGGTCTGGGCGGGCAGACACCGCACCCCCCCCCCCACCCCCCCGGAGAAACGGGAACTTTTTTTCCCCAAACCATCGGATTGGACCCTTCGCGGGTAGTTTAACACCCCGATATAAAACAAAGAGATTCCCCCTCCCCGCAACATTTCACGGTCGGTCCCACTCACACAATCTAGGCGATGCATTGAAAATGGCGTTGATCTGATCCCGCCCAATGCGCACGCGCAGAGAGACGGCGTCATTTTGCGTCGCTTCCGCGCATTTGGTCACCAGCCTCTCCCCACTGCGCCGGCGCGGATTGTCACATTGTTTTTATTTCCTCTGGGAAAAAAAGGGGGGTGCGGTCGCACCCAACGCACCCCCCCTTCGGACGGCCATGCAGTGGGTGGTAAGTGCCTTTAAACTCATTGTTGGGGGAGGGGAGGGGAGGGGGACGGGGTATGGTGGTGGTAGATACTATAGTGGCATTTAAGGGACTTTTGGATAGGCTTATGGATATGCAGGGACTAAAGGCATATAGGAGATGGTCTTGGCATCATGTTTGACACAGATATTGTGGGCCAAAGGGACAGTTCCTGTACTGTTCTATGCAACCTGAGAGTTGTAGACATCTTGTAACAGTCTTGATGGAATCGCAGGAGTTGCAACACCTGTCCCTATACCTCTCTCCCTCGACTCCGTACAAGGACCCCAACAGACCTTTCAGGTGAGGCAGAGGTTCACTTGCACCTCCTCCAACCTCCTACTTTATCCGCTGTTCTATGTGTGGCCTCCGCTGTATATCGGCGAGACTAAGAGTAGACTGGGTGATCATTTCGCTGAACACCTTCGCTCAGTCCACCATGGCCTTCGTGATCTCCCGGTTGCTAAACACTTTAACTCCCCTCCCACTCCCACACTGACCTTTCTGTCCTGGGCCTCCTCCACTCCACAGAGTGAAAATCATCTGATTGCAAATTGAAGGAAAAACACCTTGTATTCGCTTGGGCAGCTTACAACCAATGGTATGAATATTGATTTATCTGACTTCAAGTACCCCTTGCTTTCCCTTTCTCTCCGCCCCTCCCCCACCCTGGCTCACTGACTAGTTTAATTGTCCTGATTGATTTTACTGTTTGTATGTGTCGCCGCCACCTTCCCCTCAGCCAACATTAATCGTTCCACATTTCCTTCATCATCGTCTGCTTTAATCTGTTGTTTTCACACCTTGCCCTTTCATATCTCTAGTTTCCCTCTCCTCTGACTCTCAGTTTGCAAACATCTTGCAACATTATTAACAATATCTTTTCACACCCCCTTCTATAACCAGTCCCCGCTATGCATTTGCAGACTTTCTTATCTCTTTCTGCAAACCCTCATACATTTTAACAAAGTAAGGACATCTGGACCTCTCCTTATCATCAACTTCCATCTGGGATCCAGACTCCTTGGAGCCATGACTCTCAGCTTGCAACTTTCACAGAAAGATACCAGGCAGGCCCTGCAAATGCAAACATCCTCCATTTTGTGACCTCTCTAATTTAGCCAACATTAACATCTATAGGCAGATTCCTCCCCATCCTGGATCAGTCCAATCAGGGTTGTGTCGTCCACAAACTTTAGAAGCTTGACAGAGGAGTCAGTGGAGGTGCAGTCGTTGGTGTAGGGAGAGGAGAGGAGAGGGGAGAGTACACAGCCTTGCGGTGCTCCTATGCTGAGAGTCAGCAGGTCCGAGATGTGCTTTCCCAGCCTCACATGCTGCTTCCTGTCTGTCAGGAAGTTGGTGATCCACCGACAGAGGGGTTCAGGCACAGTCAACTCGGAGAGTTTGTAGTGTAGTAGCTCTGGCACAATGGTGTCAAATGCAGAGCTAAAATCACAAACAAAATGCTTGCATAGGTCCTCTGGCGGTCGAGGTACTGGAGGATTGAATTGAATTTGAATTTAATTTCTTTATTTGTCATTCAAAAACAAGTTTGAACGAAAATTCGTTGCCATGCAGTCATAACAGTAAGAAAGCAACAAAGCATGCAATTAAACACAATTTAACACAAACATCCATCACAGTGACTCTCCACCAGGCACCTCCTTGCTCTGATGGAAGGTGAAAAAGCCTTCTCTCTTCCCTGTGCAGGCCTAAGTTGACTGTGTCATCCATGATCTATTGGCCCAGTATGCAAACTGCAGGGGGCCCAGCAGTTATATTATTGATATAGTTATTCCATAAAAGCATCTTATTTTTCAAAAATCGAAATTTCTTCAATTTGCTGTTGTGTTTATTGATTCTTCAGATAGGATTTATTTCCAAGACTGCTCCATGCTGAGTTAGTTGCTTTCAGCTGAAGCAGCAGTACAGTACCTCAGTTAACATTTGTGTCTTCAAACAAGTGGAGATAAAAACTATGCTTGCAGTGCAGAGACATCTCATTGTCTGATCATTGACAAGGTGCAGGCTTGAATACACTGCAGCTGTGTTGGATACCTGCTGAAATAGAAATTAGGGCTCCACTGGTCTCCTGCTGTGGCAAAAAGTCGATTTAAAAAAAAAAAAGACTTGCATTTATATAGTGCCTTCCAAGTGGGAGGAAGGGTGGCATAGCCATAGAGCTACTGCCTTACAGCGCCAGAGACCCAGTTATGATCCAGACTACAGATGCTGTCTGTACAGAGTTTGCACGTTCTCCCCGTGAGTTTTCTCCGAGATCCTCGGTTTCCTCCCACACTCCAAAAACTTACAGGTTTGTAGGTTGTGTAGGAAGGAACGGCTGTTTTAAACTGAGATGGGCACAAAAAGCTGGAGCAACTGACCCACTGAGTTACTCTAGCTTTTTGTGTCTAACTCAGGTTTGTAGATTTATTGGCTAGGTGTAAATGTCAAATCGTCCCTGGTGTGTGTAGGATAGTGTAAATGTGCGGGGATCAATGGTCAGTGCCGACTCAGTGGACCGAAGGGCCTGTTTCCACTCTGTATCTCTAAAAAACAGGATATCCCAAAATAATATACAGCCAAAGACATGCCTCTGAAATCTAGTCATGCTTTATACATGAAACATGTATAAAGATCTGACTTGTACACATAGAAAGCTCTCACAAACAACAATGTGTGTATTTAGTGAGGTTTAAAGATGAATATTGGCTTTATTCACTTAAAAACTCATTGTCATTTTAGAGAGGAGATGATGTAAAGGCCTGCAAATTATTGTATCTCAATGGCGATGCAGGGCAAAATACTATGTTTACACGTTATACGTCTATCCAATTCCATCCTGTATTCATTCATTGACCCATTCCCCCCCCAAGCTGGTGTGTTCCAAATTGTATTTCCCCATGTTCCCCATGTTGGGGGAGTCCAGAACCAGGGGTCACAGTTTAAGAATAAGGCATAGACCATTTACGACCGAGATGAGGGAAAACTTTTTCACCCAGAGAGTTGTGAATCTGTGAAATTCTCTGCCACAGAAGGCAGTGGAGGCCAATTCACTGGATGTATTCAAGAGAGAGTTAGATATAGCTCTGAGGGCCAACTGAATGAAGGGATATGGGGAGAAAACAGGAACTGGGTTCTGATTCTGGATGATCAGCCATGATCATATTGAATGGCGGTATCATATTCAAAGGGCTGAATGGCCTGCTCCTGCACCTATTTCCTATGTATTTATTATGAATGAAAAATTCCTTCCAATTTACACAGCAAGGCACCAGCTCAGATACTGACTGTGTAATTTCAGGATTAGTTGGATTTGCCAGCGATGAGTCATTGTGCACAATTGGCCTGCAGCTAGGGTGGGAGGAACTGGAAGCAAATTCCCCAGAGGTTAACGCTGTACATGAATTCTCCTGCAAAGCATGATTTCCATAAGGATTATCGAAGGGGACAGTCTACAGAGGAATGTTCTGTACAATAAAATGTTTTCTGCATGAGCAGACTTGCCTGTAAAAACACCGTGTGATATTAAGAAATACATTGGAATCCAACAACAGCCTGGCATGGGGCGTTGGACAGATATTGAAGCCTCCATTGCCTCAGAGGGCGGTGGATGCAGGTTCTCTGGATGCTTTCAAGGTTTAGCTA
Source organism: Okamejei kenojei (assembly GCA_035221665.1). Taxonomy (NCBI): domain Eukaryota; kingdom Metazoa; phylum Chordata; class Chondrichthyes; order Rajiformes; family Rajidae; genus Okamejei; species Okamejei kenojei. The sequence continues at coordinate 8,995,973 of CM069132.1, read as the reverse complement.
GATAGGCAGAGATGCCAGTGTCCCGGATTCGCCGTATTTTATCCCGGCGAAATAACTTTTTTACGGTGTTCCGGCAGCCAAACATGCTGTTACGGAACACCGCCGCGCCGGTGTTCCTCCCGTGGTGAACACCGGCGCCATGTGTCCCCAGTTTGCCAGCCCGCGCGATCAGCGGCACTTTGCCGGGCCCTAGTGACCGCGCCTGCGCAGTGGGGGAGGGTTGCCGGGCCCTAGTGACCGCGCCTGCGCAGTGGGGGAGGGTTGCCGGGCCACAGTGGCCGCGCTTGTGCGCAGTGGGGGAGGGTTGCGGCCTGGCGCGATTTCGAGCCACGCCTACGACCGGCCCAGAGCCCGGGCGGCGCCGGCCCGCGCGATCAGCGGCACTTTCTTGCCGCTAGCCGGCCGCTCGCGGCAGCCCCCATCACCGGGCTCCCACCCAGTGCGCAGGCGCGCAGACCGCCGGCAACCATGCCAAGTGCGCATGTGGGCACCCGCCCGCCGGCAGCCCGCTGATCTGCACCAGTGCGCAGGGCATAGCGCCGGCAACAACCCAGGTGAGTGTTACGGAGAGAAATGCATTTAACCCCATTTGTTACGGACAAATGGGTTAAATGTTACTGTGAACTAAATTTAGGAGTTGGCATCTTGGATAGGGCTCTTAAAAATAGCGGAGTCAGGGTATATGGGGAGAAGGCAGGAACGGGGTACTGAATGGGATGATCAGCCATGATCACATTGAATGGCGGTGCTGGCTCAAAGGGCCAAACGGCCTACTCCTGCACCTATTGTCTATAAGCCCTTCTGTACCAGCGCGGAAGTGGTGTGCAAACCTATTGGCATCGTTTTGGAGTCAGTATTTAATGTCTCGGCTTCCACTGCAACGCAGAACAAAAAGCCTGGTTCACGTGTTCACAGGGGCTGTAGATTGCAGATTGGGAGAGACTGTAGACTGGGAGAGTCTTGGACTAGAGGTCACAGCCTCAGAATTAAAGGTCGTTCTTTTAGGAAGGCGATGAGGGGAAATTTCTTTAGTCAGAGGGTGGTAAATCTGAGTCGAATTTCTTTGCCACAGAAGGCTGTGGTGGCCCAAGTCAGTGGATATTTTTGAAGGCAGAGATAGATAGATTATTGATTTAGTAACAGGTGTCCAGAGGTTATGGGGAGAAGGCAGGCGCATGGGGTTCGGAGGGAGAGATAGATTCAGCCATGGTTGAATGGCGGAATTAGACTTGATGGGCTGAATGGTCTAATTCTACTCCATCATTTCTGACCTTATGATAATTGAAGTATTGCCTCTGAGGAGGAGCAGAGGCTTGATGGAGCATACTTTGCATCTCAGAAAGAAAGACAGCAATTGAACTCTTACCTCTGCCACACTCCACTACTGAACTTGACATTGTCCTGTCACTCAGCCAATCCATGTTGCTGCCACTCCAGATATGGAGGGACAGTCTTATGCAGTTTGTGTGAATTAACCTGTGTGCTGTCTCCTCCACTGCAAGCCAAACACTACTCCATTATCTATGCTGCAATCACCCAGCATTCGACTTGCAATGATGACTCGGCAGAGCAAAAATACACTGAACACAGGCCTCTCAAGAGTTCAGTGGTAATTTATTGTCACCTTTACGAGGTACATTCATTTTTGTGTACAGATCAGTACAGTAGGTATGTTACAAAACTTACCTTTAACGGCGCTGCAGTTCTGCCACTGCCATCGTGGCGCGACTTTGGCGCCTTTGAGAGGGGGGGGGTTTTTAAAATGCGATTTTTCTTCAGACTATTCAAATCAATTTTTGAACAGCTGCTTTTTAGGTTGCTGAAGAAAAAATCGCTTCGACTGCATTTTATTAAGTTTTATTAAAATTAGCGCTGGAAAAATTAAAAGCAGGAGTAAATTAAAAATCATCTTCTAATGCCGTCAGCATTTGACAAGGGCCGGGATGGATCTTACGTAGGGGACAAAAGAAGGTACACAGTTTATTTTTACATAAAAACGTGCTTCTTAAGAAGCCTTTAATCCTTTAATCAATTTCATGTTAAATGCGAAAGGTACCATCCATCGCGACTTAAAAATTGCATTAATTTAAAATATACTACCATTTAGCCTATAAACCGGCAGTGTATTTTTTCCCGAATAACTGTGCATATGAAGGGGAATTGTAGTCACGCAACCACACATAGGCAGTTAGACCAATTCTGGAGTATGGTGTTACAATTTTGGTCGCTAGTTATAGGAAGGTGTCAACCACGCTTCCACTTGTTACAGAGAAAGGTTGAACAAGTTATATTGGAGCGCAGCAGAAAGGTTAAGGGGGGGGACATTGATTGAGGTCTTTAAAATAAAATGATGAAAGGGCTCAGACAGAGTTGACAGAGTTGAGTGGAATTCCCATTTTTATGACATGAGAATTAGGAGGGGCCAGAGGTTTCTAAACTCCTGTGTGGAATCAGTTCAGCTTGCAGTGGAGGGCAGGATCCTATCATGACATGACAATTAGAGACTTTGGTCTCGGCAATGGAAGGGCGAGAATGTTATATGGTTATATGGTTATATTTGAATGTGAATGTTATTTGCAACTTAGGCTTTTTAAAAATGTTAACCATTTCTTAAGAAATGGATAGATGTTTAGATCGAGTAATTAAAATTTTGTAAATTAGATACAAATTAGGTAACTAACTAATTATATGCTTTAATTTCAGGTCATCCAAGTAAGATTGTTTCATATTTGTTTCAGAATGCTTCAGTTTATAATAACTGAACATTTCATTCAGTTCTCTTAATTTTTAGAAAGTTATGGGCTTTTGACTGTCCTTGATCACAACTTTTGTGTTAAGTCAATTGGAAAAGCAACCAGGGAACAAGATGCTAATTTCTGAGTATGAAAATGGCCATAAAACCTTTTTAATACTGAAGATTAATGAAAGTGAATTAGGTGTCAAATTGAAATTCTTTTTATGCTTTATCTAATGGGATAAATTGCAGACTTGATTTTTTTAATCTCAAAATTTTGGTAACATTGCTAAGTACAGGTATCACTATACATTAACACTTGGATATCTCTTTCAGAAGCATCTCAAATGCAGCATGGGTATAAAGTAGTCCTTCTTGCCTTGTTGTAGGGCTATGCACAGCCTAAAGTTGTGGATCAAGAGTAGACATCCAGGCCAGGACATCATTAGTTGATGGGTGGATGGCTTTGATGCCAGCAGGGAAAAGCCTTAGTGAGCAGTCATTCACAATGTGTGGGATGGTCTGGTCTGGATGTCCGCAGTCAAGTATATAAAGTAGTAGTACACCGAGACAGTATACAGCGTTGCCAATTTTTCAAGTCCCAGTTGTTATTAGTGCAGGGTTCATGACCTGACCATGAGGACCCAGTTGTGCTGACAGCCTTGCAGGATCAGCTTGGACAAGCGTGGCCGTTGGTGTCTCCCATCACTCTGTTCCCTGTAGGCTGTGCCTGGGTCCACTTGCTAGGCCTTCTGGAGCGGGGTCCGATCCAGCCGAGCCCCAGCTGCTGCTGGCCCTCGAGCGGCCCAACTCCACTCAACTTGGAGGCACTGGACTGCCTCCCGCAGCCGGTCGGCTTACCGGCCATCCATCCGACTCTCATCTCTTGTGAGCGAGCAAAGCCAAGTCTACCACTGGGTGATCTTCCGCCATGATGAGGTGATCGACCTGATCATCTCGGCTGCCGTCACCAACTCTCTCCTCTTCGGCTTTCTGGGTGGGTTCCCAGTCCATGGCGAGGCGTGCGGGACTACTGGTGGGCATGGTCATGGCTTGCGTAGGATTTGAGAGATGCACGCAATTAAGTTTAGTTGACGTATGGGTGATAATGCCGGTCAGAACGGGACTGCATGAGTTTGACTTTCTCTTTTCCTTCCCTTCCTCTCTTCCTCCTCCCAGTGGTCTGGGTTCAGAACTGTGGAGTTCTCCAGAATGATCTAGTAAGTGACCCTCCTCTTTGAACATATCTGCTGGATGATGATCAGGAATGGTACCATAGCTTTTGTTGGAAGCATGCCCATATCTGCACTCGGAGTCAAGAGCCAAAGTTCTTGTTGCCCTGTGGCCACTCGTTGTATTCAAGTCACACAGTTTGCATCAGGCCTTTGGCTTAAGTTGCCCCATGTCAACCTAAATGTCCCATCTATGCTAGTCCGGTATTTGGCCCATGTCACTTCTAAAGCTTTCGGATCCATGCAGCTGTCCAAATGTCTTTTGTCTTTTAAATTGTGTTATACAGTAGTAACTCCCTTATTATCTACCTCTTAGTAGTTCATTCCTTATACCCATCACCCTTTGTGTGGAAAAACGTTGCCCCTCAGGTACCTATTAAATCCTTCTCCTTGCGAACCTTAAACCAATGTCCTCGGGTTCCCCTACTTTAGGTAAAAATCGTCTGTGCATTCACCCTATCTGTCCCGTCAGTGACTTTATACACATCAAAGATCACCCTCAGCCTTCTGCGCTCGAAGGACTAAAATCCTAGCTCGTCCAACCTCTCCTATAGCTCAGGCCCTCATGTCTTAGCAATACCCACATAAATCTTCCCTGCACTCTTTCCTGTTTAATAACATCCTTCCTACAGCAGGGCAATGAAAACATGCACTGAAAAATACTGTTTCCACCCATGTATTGTACAACTGTAACATTACATCCCAACTTTATACTCAATGTTTGAGTGTAGAGTTGACTGTTGAAGGCCAAAGTACCTAAGCCTTTTGACCCATTTGGTCGGGGTGGAAGATTTGCAACCTTACGTGGTCCGCCCTGTTTCGACTGATGCAATCAACCCGACGTGCACAAACGGAAGATCAAATAGAACTAGTTGTCCCTACAACTTTAGGCTGTGCACGCCACACGAAAAGAAGACCATTTGTCTATTGACCATTTGTCTATTGTCTATTGTCTATCGACCTATGGACACCATTTTCAGGGCACTTTGTACCTGTATATCCTTATACCTTTGCTCTACAACAAAAACAAGGAACTTGGTGGTTAGGCAGCATCTATCAAGGGGAAATGGACAGATGATCTTTTGGTTGGGACCCTTCAGACTGATTTTTATTATTATTATCATCGTTGAAGACATATCACCCACAGTGGTGGCTGCGGTTTTCCGACGGGAACCATATCTCTGGTTTGTTATTTTTATTTTTAATAAGATTTGTTATTTTATTCTTGTTATGACTGCAAAGCACGAAATTTCATTCAGACTGAAAAGTCTGAATGACAATAAAAGGATATTTGATACTTGACTTGATACGTTGACGGACGCGCCACACATCTCTGTCCTCCAGTTCCTGCGGGCTTCCGCCGCTGGAAGTATAGGATTTTGGTGTGTGTGCTTTATCATCATTCCTTACAATGCAACGTACGACAGTGATCGCAACTTCCACTGAATGTGTGGATGGCCGTTGGGCTCGTTAGAGCTCATCCGCCCTTTTGTGACAGGTCTTGATTTTTGGTCTCCTGGGGCAAACCAGGTGGGGGAGAAGTTTAGTTGTTGACTATCTGACCATGGAGGCAGGTAGCACGGGATTTACATGGTACCGTGGGCTAGGGGAACCCGTGGGCGAAAACGTATCGTGCCCATGGCGAGGTGAACTCCCCCCGACCTGATCTGAACTGATGGAGTATGCTGAAGTTTGTTTTATTTCCCCGAGCAGTTTATTTTTTGCTCAAGATTCAAGCATCTTTATCTGCCAAGAGGAAAACTTTATTGGATTTTTATAAGCTTGAGGCTAAGAAAACGTCCTCCAGTTTCTTGTTATTTTTTTGGGTCAACCATTAAATGCCAGGAGTCTACTGACTGATGCCAAACATTGGGAAGATAAAACTATTTCAGGCAATGAACATTTCTGCAATGTTAAGCATGCCCTTTAGTAATTTCTACTTGTAAGGTCCATTGGGAGTGGAAAATGCTTGACGTGGCCAAGTATTATCCAAGATTCAAGATTCAAGAGTGTTTATTGTCCATGGTGTCCTAGATAGGACAATGATAATTCTTGCTTTGCTTCACACAACAGAATATAGTAGGCATAAAATAAATACAGAACAGATCAGTGTGACATATACCAATAAATATATACACATAAATAAGATAAAGTGCATAGGCTATTAATGATCAGAGATTTGTTTTGAGTTGAGTTTAATAGCCTGATGGCTGTGGGCACAGCTAAACCTGAACCTGGATGTTGCAGGATTCAGCTCCGTACCCTTCTACCTGAATGACAGTGGGATATGAGTGAGTTACAGGATGGTGTGGATCCTTGAATGATGCGGGCAAGCGATTGGGGCAGCGACTGCGATAGGGTCCCCTCGATGGTAGGGGAGGTCAGCAGCTGATGATGGACTGGGCAGTGTACAAACTTTTTGTCAGTCATTTCCGCTCACTGGGCAGCTCAGGTTTTTTTTTTTTTTTGGGGCCCTAAGCAACACGATGCAACTGGTCACAAGCTCTCTACTGTGCACCTGTAGACGTTTGAGAAGCCCTCCTTGACAGACCGACTCCTCCGTAATCTTCTCAGGAAGTAGAGGCGCTGATGACTTCTTTATAATTGCATCGTTTTCTTCGAACCAGAGAATCTTCAGCAAGATATGCACAAATTAGCGACAATATCCAGTGTACAATAACATTAACCTGCATGTCTTTGCAGTGAGGGAGGAAAACATTATCTGAAGGAAATCCATGCCGAGAGCATGCGAACTACACATAGACACCACCAGAAATCAGGAGTGTCCTGGTTTAGAAGGGATGATACTGTTGTATCTGAGCTGCTGTCAGTGACTGACCCAGATTGACATAGAGCTTATTTTTGTTGTCCACGTTGTCCAGTGCGGTGTTGAGAGCCTGTAAGATCACATTCGCTGTTGATTTGTGGTGGCAGTTGACAATTGTGGTGGGTCTCGCAGGGTCCTGTTTCTGAAAGCAGGAGTTGTGCACATCAAAACCAACCTCTTAAAGCATTTAAATTTTCACCTAATCACTAGTACTCAATACGACATACGTTCACAACTTACTGATTTTCGCATTTGTGGTGAATTGATTGCAAAGAGCAGCAGGCATATAATTAGGTAACCATTGGTTACCTGTTGCAATGCTGCTGATGCATAGATCGCATGAGCCCATGGGAAAAAATTTCTAACAATTTACATGCCTGTTTCGATGCAGTAGAGTTGCAATCAATTGATGTTTGGTCTTAAAGACAGAGTCAGCCTTGGCAGCAGTGGAAACGGGTGTTTCTGCCCAACTTCTCATGCTGACCAAGATGTCCATCTAAACAGTCCCACCTGCTTGTGTTTGGCCCATATCCCTTTAAAACTTTCCTGTCAATGTGCCATGTCCAAATGTCTTTTAAATTTTGTTGTAGTACCTGCCTCGACTACCTCCATCTGGCAGCTCGTTCCATAATACCCCACCACCCTCTAGTTTTTGGAAAAAGTTGCCCATTCTGGTTCCCATGAAATCCTTTCCTCTCCCACCTTAAACCAACATCCCCTGCTTACCCCCCTACTCTGGGTCAATGACTCTGTGCATCCACTATTATTTATTCCCCTCATGATGTTATACACCTTTATCAAATTCGCCCCTCACCCACCTGCGCTTCCAAGGAAGTACAGTGCTAACCTGTCCATCTCCTCCTTATACGCCAGCCTCCCCTAGACCTGGCACCATCCTCATAAATCTTCTCTACATTCTTTCCAGCTTAACAATATCTTTCCTGTGGCAGGATGACCAAAACTGAACATTAGCTACTCCAAATGTGCCCTCACCAATGTCTTGTACAACTGTAACTTCTAACTTCTATACGATACGATACGATACGATAGAACTTTATTTATTCCTGGAAGGAAATTGATCTGCCAACAATCATTACAAAACACAAAATACACAAAACGTGACATTAAAGTGATGAGTGGAAAGGCTTGGGGGATGTGCAAAGATTGGGGAGGGGGGTGGGGGGGGGAGGGGTGAAGGGACTTGGTCTCAATCTACAGCATGACAGAAAGGAGAGGAGTTGTAGAGTTTGATGGCCACAGGGAAGAAGGATCTCCTGTGGCGTTCTGTGCTGCATCTTGGTGGAACCAGTCTGCTGCTGAAGGTGCTCCTCAGGTTGACCAGTGTGTCATGGAGGGGGTGAGCTGTATTGTCCAGGATGCTCCGCAGTTTGAGGAGCATCCTCCCCTACAAGACCACCTCCCATGAATCCAAATTTGCCCCCAGGACGGAGTCAGCCTTCCTGATGAGTTTGTTGATCCTATTGGCGTCCGTGGCCTTCGCCCTCCTGCCCCAGCACACGGCAGCGAAGACGATGACACTGGCTACCACCGATTGGTAGAACATCTGCAGCATCTTACTGCAGACGTTGAAGGAGCAGAGCTTTCTCAAACAGTACAGCCGGCTGAATCCCTCCTTGTTCAAGGGCTCAGCGTTCCTGGACCAGTCCAGTTTACTGTCCAGTCACACTCCAATGTATTTGTACTCCTGGTAAACTGCACATCCACACCATTGATGGAGCCATGGGACAGGGGTGTTCCTCTCCTCCTAAAGTTCACCATTCACTACTTAATCTTGTCAGTGCACAGTACCCTGACCGATGAAGGCCAATGTGCTGAAAGCCTTTCTTGGTCACCCTATCTACCTGTGATGCCACTTTCAAAGAACTATGTATCTGTACTCCTAGATCCCTCTGCTCCACAACACTCCCCAGAGCCCTGCCATTCACCGTGAAGATCCTGCCCTTGTTTAACTTCCAAAATGCAACAGTTTGCATTTATTTGCATTAATAATACATTAACCATTCCTCGGTCAACTTGCCCAACAGAACAATATCTTGTTGTAATTTTTTTGAAAATTACATTAATTTTAGAAAACCATCGACAACACCACCCACTTTAGTGTCACTGGCAAACTTACTACTGATGCCTTGTACATTCCATCCAAATCATTGATATGAACCACAAATAGCACCAATCCCTGAGGCACACCACTTGTCACAGACCTCCAGTCTGTAAAACAACCTTCCACCATCACTTTCTGCTTCCTTCCATGAAAACAAATTTTCTATCCAGTTGGCTAGCTCTCCCTGGATTTCAGGTGGGACTGTCATATGTTGATAGATCGGAGCGGCTGGGCTTGTATACTTTGGAATTTAGAAGGATGAGAGGGGATCATGTTGAAACATATAAGATTATTAATGGTTTGGATACGCTGGAGGCAGGAAATATGTTCCCGATGTTGGGGAATCCAGAACCAGGGGCCACAGTTTAAGAATATGGGGTAAGCCATTTAGAACTGAGATGAGGAAACACTTTTTCACACACAGAGTTGTGAGTCTGTGGAATTCTCTGCCTCAGAGGGCAGTGGAGGCTGGTTCTCTGGATGCTTTCAAGAGGGAGTTAGATAGGGCTCTTAGGGATAGTGAAGTTAAGGGATGTGGAGAGAAGCCAGGAACGGGGTACTAATTGTGGATGATCACCCATGATCACATTGAATTGTGGTGCTGGCTTGAAGGGCCGAATGACCTACTCCTGCACCTATTGTCTATTGCAATCTAACCTTCTAGCGCCAACCATATGGAACCTGATCAAATGTCCTGCTAAAGTATATATAGAGTGTAACTGGTCTGTTCAGATGTTAGATTAATTGGTGTATTGATCCCAGGTTTTTCCTTGCAGTCTTTCTTAAATAGAGGCACAACATTAGACACGCTCCAGTCTTCTGGCTCCTCAGCCATGACTAATGCTTATTCATATATCTCATTCAGGGCACCCGCGATTTCTTCACTAACAGGAGCATACATGCCTTGGACTCTTAGCATCACACCTTTACAAGCATCCCTCTTTCCGGACATTCCTTTGTCTGCAAACATCCTACTTTAATCAAATTGAGCCAGTGGCTGTCTCAGACAAAATTTGGCCTTGCTGCAATTCAGAACTGGAACTCGTGGGTCTGCCCTGTCATCATCCATAACTCTTAAAGCTAATAGACTAGTGGCCGATGGTCCCAAAAGGCTCACCCACGAACACATCAATCATTTGCCCATTCCTATCTCCTCAGAGTAGATCAACCTTTGTCCTCTCCCGTGTAGGGCCCTCTACATATTGCCATAGGAAACTTTTCAGAAAACACATTTGACAGATTCCACCCCGTCTATGTCTTTTGCACTCTGACAGCCCCAGTCTATATTGGGAAAGTTAAAATCCCCTACTATTGCAACCTTATCAGTCTTACAGTACACGCCCAGCAAAAGTGATCATCCCCTTTTTATTTCTCAGCTCCACCCTTATAACTTCACTGGCTGAAACATTAGTAATGTCCCCTCGGACGACTGTTGAGACATTCTCTTTAATTAATAAGGCATCACTCTCTCCACTTTTACCTGCAACTCTATCACCCCGATTGCACCTATACCCTCTCTAACATTAAGCTGCCAGTTCTGTATATCTCTTAGCCGTAATGGCAATATTCATTCATTCATCCCAGTTGCACATGCCCTGAGTTCATCTGCCTTACCTGTCAGGCCTCTCGCATTGAAATAAGTGCAATTCAATCCAAAAGTCCTTCCTCACTCTTTGCCGCACTCCTGTCCATTCCGTACACTGAACTTTCTTTCATCGCCATCATCTATATCCACTTCCAGGCACACACAAAACGCTGGAGTAACTCAGCGGGACAGGCAGAATCTTTGGAGAGAAGGAATGGGTGACGTTTCGGGTCGAGACCTTTCTTCAAACCGACTTCCCACTTCCAGGCTCTCACCTGCTTCGTTCTGCATTGAATCCCTGCCAATTTAGTTGAAGCCCTCCTGTGTAGCACTAGCAAACCTGCCTGCAAGGATATTGGTTCCCCTCCAGTTCAGGTATAACCCAGTCCTCCTAAGTCTCCTCTACTCCAGAAGGGATCCCAATAGTCCAAAAATGTGAATCTCTCCCCCCTGCACCAACTTCTCAGCCATACATCCATCTGTCCTGTCTACCTGTTCCTACCTACACTAGCATGTTGCACTAGCAATAATCTGGAGATCACAATCCGAGAAGTCCTGCCTTTTAGCTTTTTGTCTAACTCCCTGCAATCATTTTGCAGGACCGACTTATTTTTCCTTCCTTTGTCATTGGAGCCAACATGCACAACAACCTCTGGCTGCTCAAGCACAACTTTGTGTTATGCAGCTGCTCCAAGACATCGTGGCCTTGGCACCAGGGAGGCAGGGAGTCTCGACTGCTGCCACAGAATCTCTGGTTCACTACCCTAACAAGTGAATCTCCTACCACGATGGTGCTAATCAATAATCTATCTATCTCTACCTTAACAATATCCACTGACATGGCCTCCACAGCCTTCCGTGGCAAAGAATTCCACAAATTCACCACCCTTTGACTAAAGAAATTTCCCCTCACCTCCTTCCTAAAAGAACTTCCTTTAATTCTGAGGCTGTGACCTCTACTCTTAGACTCTCCCACTAGTGGAAACATCCTCTCCACATCCACTCTATCCAAGCCTTTCACTATTCTGTATCATTTCAATGAAATCCCCCCTCTTTCTTCTAAACTCCAACAAGTACAGGCCCAGTGCCGACAAACGCTCAATTGGCCATATTTTGAACCCACAATCAATCCACGGGCTTGCTTTTCAATTCCCCCGCTGCAGTTCCAACACTGAAATGAACTTATAGGTTGATACACAAGAAACTGCAGTTGATGGAATCATGAGAAAAACTCAAAATGGAGGAGAAACTCAGCAAGTTAGGCAGCATCTAAGGAGGGAATGGACAGGTGACATTTCGGGTCATGACCCTTCTTCAGACTGAGAATATTATGGATTGATCTGTATATTTTAATCCATTCTTTATACAAGGATAGTTCACGCTGTAAACAACTGGGATTGAGCAAGTTAATTTCTTTTTTTTTTTAATATCTTTATTTATTAGCGGTACGGTCAGTTACATCAGTGTACATCCCGTGTATTGTATTACAGTCATTGTACCCCCTAATTTTTATTTTTTATTTTAAGGCTTTAGAAAGAGAGAATAGAGGGAAAAATAGCAGCATAGATAGTAGAAAAGTGAAAAAGAGATGTGAAAGTGCAAAAGCATGACAGAGGGAAAGGAAACCCTTGAAGAGTTAGAAACGGGAATTAAGAGATAGACCCTGGAGAGGAAAAAAAAGAAGAAAAAAGAAAAAAGGAAAAAATAGAGAAAGAAAAAAGAAAAGACAGTTACTTTAATATAAACATCTCGCAAAAGGAATCTACCAACTCGACAATTTTTCTTCCCCCTTTACCAAGACCCGACACGGTACTTTTTTTTGAGGTATTCTTGCACCTTATCCTTATAATAGATTTATAAATGCAGACCACATCTTATAGAAACATTCTGATTTTCCAGCTAGTCGGAGTTTCATATCTTCCAAGTGTAGTGTTTCGAACATAGTTGAAATCCACATATTGACTGTTGGTACCGGAGAATTTTTCCAGAATTTTAAGATTAGCTTTTTTCCAGTTATTAAGCCATATTCAAGTAGAGTCTTTTGAAACACATTTAATTCGGGGCAATCTTCCGATATCCCGAAGATTATCCAGTCTGCTTCTGGGGTCAGTTTTATTTTAAATATTTTTGTGAAAATTTCAAAAATTTCAGTCCAAAATGTTTGAATTTTTGTACAAAAGACAAATGAGTGTGCTATATTAGCTTCTTGACATTGACATTTATCACATATAGGTGAGACGTTGGGAAAAAAATTACTTATTTTAGTTTTTGAATAGTATAATCTGTGTAGGATTTTAAATTGTATTAAGGTGTGTCTTACATTAATTGAACATTTATGCACGTTTAATAAATATTCTTCCCACCTTTCTTTGGGAATTTTTATACTTAATTATTTTTCCCAGTCTCTCCTGATACCATCTGTTGTTGGTATTTCTGCATTTAGAATAATATTATATATATATATATATGATATTAGGTTTGCTGATTCTGCCTTTATATTCATTACCTCTTCCAGTAAATCTGGAGACATATTGTGATAATCCTGTGCGTATTTTTTCAGATAGTCACAGATTTGGAAATATTTAAAATACTGATTGTTTCCCAAATTGTATTTTAGTTGTATTTGTTTAAATGATAATAGTTTTCCCGATTCATACACATCTCCGAAGATTTTAATTCCAGCTCTTTCCCATTGTATAAATGCTTTATCTATAGTTGAAGGTTTAAATGAGGGATTTTTACCGATAGGAGATAAGAGAGATAAATTTCTTAATTTTAGATTGTGTTTTATTTGTTTCCAAATTCTGATTGTACTGTATATAATTGGATTATTGTTGTAATTTATATTATTCATCAATATTGGAGAGAGAAGGATTGCTCCAATATATAAGGAGAGCAATCCTCTCTCTCCATAATCGTCCAATCCGATTGTTGGGGAGAGTTATCCAGCAATTGGATCATGTTTCTGATATTTACAGACCAGTAGTAATACATAAAGTTGGGGAGTGCTAATCCCCCCTACTACTTTGGGTTTATTCAGATTTGTACTCTTTGTATTCTGTGGGATTTATAATCCCAAATAAAATTTGTAATATCTGAGTCCAGTTTTTTAAAAAACTTTTTGGGTAAATATATTGGGATAGATTGGAACAGGTATAAAATTTGTGGTAAAAAATCATTTTTATGGCATTTAATTCAGCCTATTAAGGACATCGGAAGCGTTTTCCAAAATTTAATCAAGTTACATAGTTTCTTAAGTAGAGGGTTATAATTTTCATCAAACATATCTTGATATCTTCTAAGTAATTTCGATGCCCAAGTATTTACATTTTTCCGTAGCTATTTTGAAAGAAAACTGTAAAAGATGCGTAGAGTCTTTCGGTTTTATTGACATGGGCAAGTTAATTTCTAAACTTGTGAAAGGTTTAAGTAGGTTAAAAGTGAAATATATTATCAAAATGTTACAAAAAATTTATCAAAAAGTTATAAAAAGGAATAAGGCAAACCGCCCTTTGAGCCTGCTCTGCCATTAAATAAAATCAGCTAATTATCCAAATTCAGAACCCTGTTCTATCTTTCCCCATACATTCCCAGATGTCTCTAGCCCTGTCAACAAATATCGAATTTTGCTTGAAAATATTTTGATTTGGCATTGACCAATTTCTGTGGTAGAGAATTTCATAGATCCACCGCTCTTTGGGAGACAACATTTCTCCCTAATCTCAGTCTTAAATAGTTTTACCCCTTATCTTTAGATTGAGACCCATGATTCTCGACTGCACGACCATCTGAATTTCCCTGAGGGGATCAATAAAGTATTTATCAAATTAAATTAAATTATTAAATAGGAACCAAAGGGGAAACGTTTTCCACACATTTTTGAAATTAACTGCGAGAGGAAGTGGTTGAGGCCAATACTTTAACAACATTGAAAATAAAATTTGGACAGATGCATGGATTGAAAAATTTTAGAGGGATATGGATCGAACTTGGGCAAATGGCATCTTAATTGGCATGGATGAGATGGTCGGAAGACTCTGTTTCCATGCTATTCGACTCTATTCTAAGATTCTACATCTGGTGAACCTTTGCTGGACTCTTTCCACTGCAAGAACATCCTTCCTCGGACGCGAGACCAAAACTGCACAGCTGAAAAGGTGCAGCTTCATCCAAGGCCCTGCAAAAAGTCCATCTCTGGTCCTATATTCAATGATTCAATGATATTTTATTGGTCACATGCACCTAGATCCAGTGAACTTATTGTTTTTTTTGCATGCAACCCAGTAAATTCATACAACAAACCTCACCTATGGATGTACACAAGGAGTCGCACGTTCTGGTGCCGACAAAGTTACAAATGTTCATCGTACAGTTGTATCTTCTCACAGTGACGAACAAGGCCTGTCGCCGCACCCGGCCACAAGCGGTCCTTCCGCGGGGGTCCCTCCTACATTGTCGGTGGCCCTCACTATAGAGTATTCATCAACATCTCCAATCTCTTGCTTCTGCGTTCTGAGGGTCTCACCTGCATCAAAAGGGCATCTCTCATGCTGGTGCCCAAGAAGAGCATGGTGACCTGCCTCAATGGCTACTGCCCGGTTTCACATATCCACTGTAGTGGAGTATTTTGAGTGGCTGGTTTGATGCAAATCAACCCCTGCCTTGGTGATAACGGAATCCACTTCAATTAGCCTTTCTCCACAAAAAAATCAACAACAGATGCTATCTCAATGGCTCCACACTCTGCTCTTCTCCCTTTGTGGAGAAGATGTTTCTATTGGTGGGAGAGTTGAGATCCAAAGGTCCCACCCGCCAAAATAAAGGACATACCTTTAAAAAGGAGATGAAGAGGAATTTATTTAGCCAGGAGGCGGTGAATCTGTGGAATTTATTGCCACAGACAGCTGTGGAGGGGGTCTTTGGGTATTTTTTAAAGTGATTGACAGGTACCTGGTTAGTAAGGTTGTCAAAGGTTTTGGGGATAAGGTGACAGAATGTGTTTGAATGGGAAAGATAGCCATGTCCCGTGATTGAATGGAATAATTCTACTCCTATGAGTAATGAACTTATGAACTGTCTTGATGACAGGAACACATATGTCAGGCTGCTGTTCAACGCAATCTTCTTCCCCAAACTCTTCACCAAGCTCCAAGACCTGTGTCTCTACCACATTTTACAACTAGATGCTTGATTTCCTTATTGGCAGTCCAAAATCAGTGCGTCCCTTGCAACTGGTTCCCTGACAGCTTTATTGGGGAACCTCGAACAGTGTGGATTGGTAACAACATCTCCTCCTCATTGTTCATCAACACAGGTGCACTTTAAGGCAGAATCCTTAACCCCCCCCCCCCCTCTATTCTGACAACGTATGTTAATACTGACCAAATTAAAGACACCATAAAATGGAGGATCCCTGCACTTGTCAGAATTGCTTAACCCTTGTCAGCTGAAATTTACAGGTTTTGGATGGCGCCGGCCAGTCTAGGCTCAGACTGGTATGCAGGATGGTGAAGGATGCAGGTGTTCTCCTTGTTTCTCCTAACCTGATAAAATGTATAGCTGTTTTGCAAACAAACCTTAAATGCATCATTTTGATTGATCGCTGCAAGGGCATTGTAAATAGTATAAACAATGTTGCAAGACGAGTGTCCTGTTAATTGTTGATTGGTTGAAATGTTGAGCCTTGGAGGAACTGTTTGAATCCCAGGGCACATGTTGCACTATTCATTTGTGCTTGCTTCCTTCAAATACAATGTATTCGAGATTGTATTATTGGGTTGGAGAACTGTCAATTATGTACTGTTATAATTAATGTGTTTAATTGGATTATGAAGAGACCACCCCCATGTGGTTCGGCTCCTCAAATTTCGGGGACCTATAAAAGGCAGCCTCCACGAGGTCCTTTGTCGATCTTCTGGAAGAGCACTTGGGACTGCGTGACCTTTTGGAATGTCTCTGCTTGAACGAGGCTAGAAGGGCTTGGCCAAGCAGATACAAGGATCGAACTGGCGGTGGTTAGGTATCGTATAGGGGAATTTGTGTTGTGTTATCCAAAATAAAGCTTAGTTGCTCGTGCTTGATTCAGTATTTTATTGACTGAAACTAGACTAGGGGGAGCTTAGAACAAGCTATTTACACGTGCAGCTCCAGTGCCATCTATACATTGAATTAGCAAATAGGAGAGAGATGGAAGGGCTGGTTGAGTGCTGCCACAACAACAAAGTCTCAGTCAACTTCAGCAAAACTAAGGAAAATAATTGTCGACTTCAGAAAGGGGTAAGTTGGGAGACCATGTGGCAGGGTTCATTGGTGGGTCAGCAGTGGAGAGAGTTGCCAGCCTCAGGTTCCTGGTCGTTATCGTCTCGGATGACCTGTCATGGCTCCGCACATTAGGAAGTTGCCCCAGAACCCCTACTTTCTTCAAAAATTCCAAGAGAATTTGTCATATCACTGAATACTCTAACAAACGAACACATATACTGCAGACAGTATCCACTCTTATGTTGTATCATGGCTAGATATGGTGAATCCAAAACACAGGAGTGTAAGAGGCTGCAGAGAAAAAGAACTTAAGCAATCTATTTGCTTTCTTATTTGCATGTTTACCTTCAGCGACTGCTGTACAAAGCTATCCTGATCTGGTTTCACATCCTCCTTTCCCAATCTAGTTCCATTTAAATATTGTAAATAATCTTCCTTCTTGTTATTGCCATCAATGTGGATACCTTCATTTTTTTAGCCATATTCTACTGTATCAGTATCTGCCCAATGCTTCAATGTATCTAAATCAACCTGGATTTTTTCTGCATTCTCCCCAAGTCTCACCCTCCTACTCATCTTTGTACCATTCACAAACTTGGCAATATTACATTTAATTCCCTCATTCAAATCAAGATACTCCTGAGGTAATTTGGTGCTGTGATAAATAACACATCCTTTAAGCAGAGAATCACAGGAGACCTTCTTGTCCACATAACAAGTTCTTCTGGCAATGATGTTTCAGAACCCATTGGCAGTCACGTTCAGGGAATTTGTGGGTTTGTACACCTAAGGCTCTCTGTTCATCAATACTCCCTCGGGCTCTACCATCATGGTATATGTCCTATCATTATTAAGAGTCATAGAGAGTCGGAGAGAGATACTGCACACACCTTCCACATGCAAGATTCAAAATGGTTATCAGCATGCCATTAGTCCAAATGTCAGGTCTCCTTCCTCAGTTTTGCCAAAGCTTTGTACTATTCTCCATGTAAATTAAATGCACAAATTAAATTTGCCACCTATCATGGAGAGATCTCAATTCATGCCACGACGCCATTCATATCCAGGCCTCAGAACGTTGGTTCAACAACTTATGTTTTTATCTGGATCCTAAAAATTGCTGTAGTCACAGTTCTTTTGTTCTTGTAAAAATTCAGAAAGTTTGGCACCACTGACAGGAAATAGCTTCATCAGTCCCTACTTGTTTAAG
Organism: Okamejei kenojei; assembly: GCA_035221665.1. Taxonomy (NCBI): domain Eukaryota; kingdom Metazoa; phylum Chordata; class Chondrichthyes; order Rajiformes; family Rajidae; genus Okamejei; species Okamejei kenojei. The sequence continues at coordinate 8,978,002 of CM069132.1, read as the reverse complement.
TGGCCGCTGTAGGCAATTGCCTTTTCAATTCACCAGATGTTCTAGGTTGTTGCCAAATATGTTGGGTGCTCCGAATTGATGAAGGCTTCTTTAATCCCCCCAAGGGTGTGGAGCTCACTAGACATCAAAGTGGCATCTCGCATATTATTTTTTAGTGATGAGTGTTTTTCTGACGGAACTCTATGCAGAGATCTGATTAGCTTATAGTTCTTTTATTTTGTTCACTGCAATGAGATCATCTGAGCACGGCTGGCTCACTTCTGCAGGAAATGAATCAAAATCTCAATAAAGCTGATACCACCAGCCACAAACCCCCTGCCCCTTTCATTTACTCTCTTTGTGCTTCCCTGTCCTCTTTTGGCCACACCTATTACTTACAGTTCAGTTTATTGTCACTTGTACTGAGCTATAGTGAGAAGCTTTTGTTGTGTGCTAATCCAGTCAGCGGAAAAGCAATGCATGATTACAATCAAGCCATTTACGGTGTATAGATAGTTAGTTCAGCACTGATCTCTGGTTGTGGTAGGATAATTTGGTTGCCTGATAACAGCTGGGAAGAAACTGTCCCAGAATCTGGAGGTGTGCGCTTTTACACTTCTATACGTTTTGCCTGATAGGGGGGGGGAGGGAGAGGGTGGGGAGAAGAGGGAATAGCCAAGGTGTGACTGCGAACAGCGGGTCCTTGATTATGCTGCTGGCCTTGGCCACGCAGAGTGAGGTATAAATCGAGTCAATAGAAGGGAGGTGGTTTGTGTGATGGTCCTGAGCTGCGTCCACAAATCTTGCTACAATTTCTTGCAGTCTTGAATGGAGCTGTTCCCAAACCATGCTGTGCCATCTTTGATAAAATGCTTTCTATGCCTAGAGACCCAAACAGTCTGCTAAGTGAATCAGTGGTCACTTTGGTACTGGCCCAAACTTGTGTACTTCATGCTGTGACCTCCTCTACCTTGGAGAAAATTTAATGCAGATTGGCTTTTCAGCTTGCAGAGCATTGGGTTTCAGTCCACAGGAGCGACCCTGACCATTAGGATGCTTGCCATCCTTCCATTCCCATCCCAATCTGACTGTGGCAATAAACTGCTGCAAAGCAAGCACGCACTGTTACAGCGAGCCCAATCTGAGCTTGAGGAACAACCATTTTCCTTTCCATTTTCCGAACGGGCAAGACCTTAATATTCAAATTACCCCATACCCCATCTTTTTCAGACTTAATATCATCAAAAGATTTTAGTACAAGAAAAGAGGCAAGGTTGTTCTTACCCCATCTTTAGATTCATAGCATTCAGACGGAAGACGCAGCCATTAGCAAAAGGATTTGAGTACAAGACTGTGAGCAGGGAGGCCCTTCTACTGCTGTTGTCTATCAGACAGGGTTCTTGGTGAGGCCTTGGAGAAATTTAAAAACACCTGGAGTATTGCGTAGGTTGCTTTTGCCCTTGCAGTCCATTCCCATCCTCCAATTTTGTTGGTTTCTACAAACAAGCGAGGCCCATGATGAGGAACAACAACACTCCCCGAACGGAAGAAAAGACATTCTTTGCCATTCCCTTAGAGGGAGTACAGAGAAGGTTCACCTTTTGGTGAGCCCACAACTGAGTTTTGGTCTCCTAATATCTGAACGAAAAAGGACATTTCCTGGGATGGCACGACTTCCATAAAAGACTTCCCATATAAGAAAAGACTGGATAACGGCTTGTACTCTTCCTCACTGGAATTTTTAGAGGAAGATTTGAGGGGTGATCTCATAGAGACTTACAAAATTGTTATGGGGTTGGACAGGCTAGATTTGCAGGAAGATTGTTCCCGATGTTGGGAAAGTCCAGGACAAGGGGTCACAGTTTAAGGATAAGGGGGAAGTCTTTTAGGACCGAGATGGAGAAAATCGTTTTAGTTTTTTCACACAGAGAGTGGTGAATCTGTGGAATTCTCTGCACAGAAGGTAGTTAAGGCCAAGTTCGTTGGCCATATTTAAGAGGGAGTTGGATGTGGCCCTTGTGGCTGAAGGAAATCAGGGGGTATGGAGAGAAGGCAGGTACAGGATTACTGAGTTGGATGATCAGCCATGATCATAATGATGGCGGTGCAGGCTCGAAGGGCCGAATGGCATGCTCCTGCACCTAATTGACTATGTTTCCATTTTTCTTTCTAGATAAACTCTCTTCTTTCCCGATTTGTTGATACAGGCCATTCCTGCCTATTTATCATGTGTCGGAATGAACTGCATGATGCTGGGTCAAATCAAAGGTAGACACAAAATGTTTTGTGTGATTTTAAGGCCTGGTGCTGGGTCTGTGGGTCGTGGTCGAAGGACAAGTAGGAGAGGTGTCTGAGAGTTGGGCGCCAGGCCTCAGTAAAGACTACCACTACCCAACTACAAAACTTGAGAAAACCCTTGTCGGCAGTTTTGATTAACATGTCGGCGTGTTGCAGTGTGAGCGGAGAGCTGTACGTGCAGGGGGGGAGAGGTTAGAGTAGGTAAGGGGAGTGGAAAAGTTGAGACGGTTGATGTCCGCCGGCGTTTTTTTTGTGTGATATTAAGGCTGGTTTTTGTGTGATATTGAGGCCTGGTGATTGCCTGTTATCATCTTGGCTTCAGCGTTTTCCCCTTTTCTCTTCTTTCTACAGTCTAGTCTGCTGCAATGTCCCACATCCTTAACATTAGCAAAACCTTACATGATAACTGCATAGAGCTATGTAGCACTGTCATAGCGCTGTAATAGCACCGATACATGTCTTTGGCCAACTTTTTCCATGCCAACCAAGTTGCTCTAACCAAGCTATTTCTATGGCCTATGCTTGGCCCATACCCCTCCAAACATTTACCATCCATGACGTCAATGAAATTCTTACTTGCAACAGCATAACAGGCTTGTAACACAATGCACATATATAATATATAATAAACAGAAAATTTGATAAATTAATAACCCTGTTACTAGTGCAAAGTAAGGTCTGAACTCCTTGGTACAACCCCAGATAGTGTGTAGTTCATTGGTTAGTGTTGCGTCGTTTTCAAGAATCTGATGGTTGTTGGGACGAGGCCATTCAGACTCCTATAGACTCTTCCAAATGGTAGGAGTGAAATGAGTGCGTGGTCAGAATGGTGTGGGTATTTGAAGATCTGGCTGCCTTTCTGAGGCACGCCTCCTACAGATCCCACTATTTTAGTGGACTGGGCGGGGGTCTACCACTTTTGTAATCTTCTTCATTCTTGGCGTTCGGATTTGCGAACCAGGCCACGATGCAACAGTCCCCAATGTGCTACTCTACCGGACACCTGTAGAGGCTCAAGAGAATATTCATCAACATACTTGTAAATAAGCAAATTACAACAGCCTGGAGTTCAAAGTCATCTTAAATCAATACACCTAGTATAAAACGCGGTACAGCAGGTTGTTATTTGTTTAGTTCATCGTTACCGCATCCAAGACTGCCTAGTGTAGGAAGTGGTGTGTTAGTATGAATCATACAGTGAGTGGGGTTAGTGATGCTATATCTTACTATGATTGGTTCACATGCAATAACAATCCTACATCGTAAAGAATGAACATATGCAGCTCTCGAATTTAAACATACTCGCCGTATCTTCAGGCGGTCAACTAATGCGACCAGATCGCGCACAGATCAACCCCCACTCCCTCCACGCCAGAAAGTTAGTGGGGGAAGGAGGCAAGGAACCCGAAGTGAGAAAGCAGCAGGGGAGACTTTGAGGCGACCGATTAGTAGAGCATGCTGGAGAGGTAGTGGTGTTGTTCGACTGGTCGCGGCGGAGAACTGGGCATGCTGGGGCTAGTGGTGGGCACAGCAGCAGACGGCTGGAACATCAAAGGTGGAGCAAAGGGATCGGCCTGGTGGTTGGACGTGGTGCACGAGGAGATTGTCAACAACGGGCATGTCTTTACCTTCCATTGTAAACGATTTTTGAAGTCGAACCGCTGGAGCTGATCATCATACGCTGCAGTCTTGCAGGTGTTACGTGTATAGGTTTATTAAGGATGGTTACAAGTGGTTGGTGGTCTGTTTTGACTGTGAAAGTATTTCCAAAGATGAAGTCCTTGAATTTGGAACAAGCGGCTAGCAGAGCTCTTTCTCGATCTGCGCATAGCGCTGTTCAGTGTCCGTCATGATACGGGAGGCATAAGATACAGGTAGTACAGTCCCATCTGCAGACGTTTGAAGGCAGGCTGCGCCCAGCCCGTATCGTGAAGCATCGCAGGTTACCGTGACAGGACGTTTCAGGTTGCAGAATGACAAGGTGGGGAGCACTGGCCAGCTTGGACTTTACAGAGTCAAATGATTGTTGATGTTGCTGGAACCCAGGTTTCAGGCAGGTGTCCTTCCGAGTGAGTTGTCTCAGAGGCGAACTATAGTTTGCTGAGGTTCGGTATGAACTTTCCCAGATTGTTCACCATACTCAGAAAGCGATGTAGGCATAACCGTCTGCTGTGTCTCTGCAATATACCAGGATATCATCCACGATGATGGCACACGGGAGTCCTTGGAACAGCTGTTCCATGTTTCTTTGAAAGACTTCGCTGGCCGAGTTGATGCTGAATGGCATCCTGAGAAATTTAAATCTGCCAAACAATGTAGCAAACGTAGTCAGGTTTGATGACTCATCATCTAGTGGTATCTGCCAAAACGAGCTTTTTTTTCGTCAAGGACGGAAAATACTGTTGCGCGCCCGATCTGTGCAGCGACGTCCTCGACAGTTCTCATCAGATAATGTGGGCGCTTGATGGCAGCGTTCAAATCTTTTGGATTGATGCACACATGGAGTAGGTATGTTACAAACTTACCTTCAGCGGTGCTGCAGTTCTGTCACTGGCCGGTGTGCACGGACTTTGCGCCTTTGAGGGGGGCGGGGTTAAAATGCGGTTTTCCCCTTGCCATCTGGAGCTTTATTTTTTTTTCTCGGAGTGCGAGATTTTTGTAAAGATTCGATCCGGACTGCCGGCAAGTTAAAAAAAATTTTAATCGCCCGACTATTCATCGCTGAAGTAAAATAAAAATTTCGCATCTAATGCCGTGAACGCCGACAACGGGGACGGATTTACGTAGGGGACAGGTAAGTGAAAGCTGTTTATTTTTTCATATAAAACTTGTTTGTTTAGATGACCTTAATCAACATTTCATGTTGCGAAACGGTGATTTATTCCATTCCAGTGGCTCGCACGAACCAGCAGAATTTTTTCTAACGATATGGGGGCTTTAAATTCACTGCAACCACAATGTTCCAATCCATCGCGTTCCAGAAAATCCCACTCGCAAGCTGATTTAAATGGTCAATAATTTACAGGAAATTAAACACAACAAAATTCCTTCAATTTGGCCTATAAATTAATAACAATTAGATTTAAAAATCATGTTATATTTTTGAATTATTGTGTGAATGTTATTTGGACACTTAGGCTTTAAAAAAATATTTAATTTTTTCTTAAGAATTGGTAGATGTTTTAAGATCTAGTAATTTAATTTTGTAATTAGCTACAATTGGGTAACTAACTAATTATATGCTTTAAATTTCAGGTCATCCAAGTAAGATTGTTTCATATTTGTTTCAGAATGCTTCATTTATGATAACTGTAAATTTCTTCAGTTCTCTAATTTTTAAGAAAGTTACGGGCTTTTGACTGTCCTCGATCACGATTTTGTGTTAAGTCAATAGAACAGCAATAGGAAACAAGTTGCTAAGTTCCGAGTATGAAAATGGCCATAACTTTTTTAATACTGAAGATATGAAAGTGAAATTAGGTGTCCAAATTAAACCGTATTTTTTATGCTTATCTGATGAGATAAATTGCAGACTTGATTTTTAAAATCTCAAAATGTTGTAACATCGCTACATGGAGCTCGTCTTTGTCTTTCTTGAAGGTGACAAACCATGGTGGACACCCAGTCAGTGGGTTCGCTGATTTCGGCTAGTACGCCCATTGAAACCATGTTTTTTAGTTCAGTCTCTCAATTCTGCCTCACATTTGGCATGTGGCACACGGTGGGGGGGCACGGATGGCTGGGTCGACGTTGGGGGTCAATGGCTATCTAATAGTCCACAGGCAGCTTGCCTAGCTTGCCATCGAATAGATCAGGGTATGCTTTTATCGGTCCTCAGATATTAGTAACTTGTGAACTCGGACCGGTCAAAGGAAGACTAGCCCTAAGTCTTGGCCGCATGGATGCCCAGTAAGTCACAGAAACCAGATTTTAAGATTTAGAATGTTAAATCTCTTGTGGTGTATTTTTCAGCACGCATTTGAAAGTAGTTATTACCAGAGGATACAAAAACCTCCCCCCCAATAAGCATGTAAGGTGGGGTTAGTGATGCTATATCTACTATGATTGGTTCACATGCAATAACCAATCTACAACACTGAATCTCCTCAATCTTCTAAGGAAGTCGAGGCAGTGTTGGGGCTTTCTTTATGATTGTTTCAATGTGCTGGGCCCAGGGCAAGTTCTTCAAAGATCTGCCACCCAGGAACTTGAAATTGTTCACTTGCCAGCAACCACAAGGCCGTCGATGATGACAGGTTTGCGGATTCTTGGCTTTCACGCGTTTGAAGTCAACAAACAGCTCCATGTCCTACCATGATGAACAAAAGGAGGAGCATTGACTGAACTTTGTTGCCTTCCACCACAGTGAAGAAATGCTGTGGTGGATGTTTATGTTAAATTCTATTGTGTGTTGTGTGTTCTTTTTTTAACTGTATTGCTGCTGTCAAATTCATTTCACTGGCGCCTTAGTTGGTGCATGTGACGAATATATTTGACTTTGACTTGAAATTGAGAGCAAGCTTGTAGTTCTAGCACCATTCAATCAGATGTTCAATCTTCCTCCAAACTTTGACTCCATTATTACTGTTTATACCTACAAGAGTGGTGTCTGGAACTGTGTTTGTCTACACAGTCATAGCAAGAGAGGTAAGTACAACAGAGGACCGAGCACGCAGCCTGAGGTGTTCCTGTGCTGATGGTTATGCGAGGAAGAAGTTGTTGTTGTTGCCAATTGTACTGAATGTGGTCGGCCAATGAGGAATTTGAAGATACAGTTGCAATAGGGATGAGCAGAGACCTAGTTTCCTGAGCTTGATAACATGTTTGGAGGGGGGATGACTGTTTTGAAAGCTGAGCTGTAGTTTATGAACAACAGTCTGAGGGATGTGTCCAAGCAGCCTAGTGCAGATTGGAGAGCCAGCAAGATCGCATCCCCCATTGATCGATTGCGGCAGTAGGCAAATTGAAGTGATTCCATGTTCTTGTTGAAGTAGGGGTTGATATGCGCCATAACCAACCTCTCAAAGCACCTCATCATCATAAAACATTAGTGCCACTGGTTGGTAGTCATTGACGTATGTCACCATTCTCTTCCTGGGCACCAGTATTTTCGTTGCCCCTTTAACGCGGGTGGGAATCTTGGACCTTTAGTAATGAGAGTTGAATATATTTGGAAAAACTCCAGATGGCCCTACACTGGTTTAAGAACGTGGCCTGCAATACACCATCAGGTCTGGGCGCTTACTGAGGGTTTACCCTCATGAAAAAATCTTCTGCTGTTGGACTGGGTACTGATAATTTACAATATCATCAATCGCTTATGCCAAGACGGCATATTGGTGCTCGACCTTTCGAAGTGAGTGTGGAACTCATTGGGCATGGCCAGGCGTGATGCTTTGCAGTTGCTCGAGCTGCCATTTCATTTGAGCTTGTGGGAAGTGATATACCGTGCACCTACCCTGCCATGTACCATTGATGAGGTTAGGATTAGGATGCGCAGGTAGATACTAGAACCTGATGTTTGTTCGGGCAGTAGCTGTACCGGAACCTGCCTGGTAGGCGACATCAGCTTCTATACCACCGCCCAATATACAGCGAGAAGAGCGAATGGCCCGATGGGGGGATACTTGATATCACATGCAGCCTTCTTGAAGCAGTGCCTCCATGGATGTTTTTGTCGTTGTGTAGAGGGTTTACATGCAAAGGGACTGAGTGCTGAGTAACTCAGGCAACATTTCTAGAAACATGGATAGGTGATGTTTTTAGATCAGAACTCTTCTCAGATCTTAACTGTAATACTTCAGATTATTTTTTTAGCTCTAAAATAATCAGTTATAAGAGTGTAAACCAGACACTTCTTTCATTTTAGGAAATACATTTTTAATCAATGGCTGTCATTCAACCTTGAAAAGCAATCAATACATCTGTGGGCCAACATTACTTCAGTATATTTTGAGAAGTGACGAAAGTTAAACTAAGAAATTCACTTCAGTGGAAGCGTTGGCATCAGTGAAAACGAATGTAGAACTAAGCTATAAAACAATTAAAGTGCTATTAGTAATGTGAACTATTAGTGAAAATGCAGATTTTTTGTATTCATTCTGGTAAAAAAAAAGAAACCTCAGTACAAACCCACTCACATATTGCAGCCCATAAATGCTCCAAATTGATTGTAATTAATCGGGTTAATATTTGGATGCCACATTAAAAGTAAAAGTAAATCCATTTATTTGATGCTGCAGCGTAATACAAACAGATTCCTCGTTAATCTCTCTCCTTATCCATTCTATTTGTTACATTCTCCAAAAAATCACAAAGAGTTCCCCTTCATAAAGCATGCTGACTTTGACCGATCCCCACAGCTTTCCAATTGCGCTGCTCATAACAATCTTCAATAATTTGACTGCAAGCATCTCCCATTACCGATGTAAGGAAACTGTCCATAATTCTGTTTTCTCTCCGTCCTATCCCCAGTTCCTCTCCTTTCTTAAAAAGTGGAGTTTACATAGGCTTCCTTTCCAGTCCACATCACTGATTCCAGAGTCGAGAGAACATTGAAAATGATCACCAATGCATCCAAGATTTCTAGGGCCACCTACTTGAGTACTCTGTGATGCAGACCATCAGCCCGGGATCTATCTGCTCATTCCGCAATATTTATCCTCACACCATTTCCTGACTGATGTGGATTCCCTTCATGGTTCCTCCCTCCCACTAATCCTCTTTCCCCCAAAATTCCACGAGATTGTTTAAGGTCTACCTTAGTGAAGACAGAACCAAAATACTCATATAACTGTTCTGCCATATCCTTGTTCCCATTATAGAAACATAGAAATATAGAAATTATATGCAGGATAGCAATTCGGCCTTCGAGCCTGCACCGCCATTCAATATGATTCATGGCTTATCATCCAATCAGTATCCCGTACCTGCCTCTCTCCAATTTCCCCAGACCCTCTAGCCACAAGGGTCACATCTAACTCCCTCTTAAAAAGCCAATGAAACTGGCCTCAACTACTTCTGTGGCCAGTGAATTCCAGATACTCACCACTCTCTGTGTGAAAAAAGGTTTCTCATCACGGTCCTAAAAGATTTCCCTTATCCTTAAACGTGACCCCTTGTTCAGGACTTCCCAACATCAGGAACAATCTTCCTGCATCTAGCCCTGTCCAACCCCTTAAAGAATTGGATGTAAGTTTTCTATAAGATCCCCTCAATCTCTAAATGCAAGCGCGTACAAGCCGATCTAACCAGTCTTTCTTCATATGAAAGTCCTGACATCCCAGGAACCATCTGGTGAACCTTCTCTGTTACTCCCTCTATGGGCTAAATGTCTTTCCTCAGATTTGAGACCAAAAACTGGTACACAATACTCCAGTGTGGTCCACCAAGACCCTGTTACAACTATCAGTCAGAACTTCCTCTCCTATACTCAAATCCTTTTGCTAGAATGCTAACATATCATTTGCTTCTTCACTGCCTGTTCACCTCATGCCTACATTCAATGCTGGTGAAACCAACACACAGGGTCTCGTTACATCTCCCCTTTTCCTAATCGGCCACCATTCAGATAATAGTCCTACTTTCCTGTTTTTGCCACCAAAGTGGAATAACACACCTTATCCACATTATCTGCACTGCCATGCATTTGCCTACAACTTCACCCAGCCTATCCAAGTCACCTTGCAGCTCCCAGCATCCTCTTTCACACCTAACACTGCCTACCAGCCTTCGTGTCATCCGCAAACTGGAGATGTTAGCATTCAATTCCCACATCCAAATCATTAATATATATTGTAAATAGATTGGGGTCCCATCACTGAGCCTGCGGTACCCCACAACTCACTGCCTGGCCCACTGAAAAAGGACCCTTCACCTCCTACTCTTTGCTTCCCTGTCCGCCCAGCCAGTTCTCTATCCACATCAATACTGAACCCCAATACCGTGTGCTTTAAGTTTGTATATTAATCTCTTATGTCGAAAGCATTCTGATAGTCCCAGATAAACACATCCACTGGATTCCTCCCTTATCCACTCTACTAGTTTTACATCCCTCGAAAAATTCTATAAGATCGTCAGACCATGATTTACCTTTCGTAAATCCATGCTGACTTTGTCCAATGAAATTCACCACATTTCCAAATGTGCTGCTATCCCATCTTTAATAACTGACTCAGACAGTTTTCCCACTACGATGTTAACTAACTGATCTGTAATTGCCCATTTCTCTCTCCCACCCTTTTAAAAAGTGGGTTATATAGCTACCCTCAATCCTCAGGAACTACTACCAGAATCTAAAGAGTATTTTGAAAAATAATCACTAATGCATCACTATTCCTGGGCTACTTTTCTTAAGTACTCTGGAATGCAGCCTATCTGGCCCTGGGGATTTATCGGCCCTTTAATCCATTTCAGATTTTACATAACACCAAAACCCGCTACCCTGGATTTCAACTCATTTCCTCCATCTCATTTGAACCCCCCGGTCCTTGCTATTTCCAGCAGATTATCTTGTCCATCCTTAGTGAAGACAGAACCAAAGTAGTTATTTCAATTGGTCTGCATGTCCTTGTGCCCCATGGATCAATTCACCGTTTCTGGACTGCAAGGCACCTACCTTTGTTTTAACTAATCTTTTTTCTCTTCCACCTATCTATAAAAACTTGTTGCATCAGTTTTTATGTCCCTGCCAGTTTTCTTTCATAATCTATTTGTCCTTTCTTAATAAGCCCTCTGTCCCCCTCTGCTGGACTCTGAATTTCTCCCATCCTCGGTAGGCTGCTTTTTCTGGTTAATTTGTATGCCTCATCTTTAGTTTTTGATACTATCCCTGATTTCCATCTAAACAAGTGGGGCTAGAATGAATCATGGTGATAGTTCATAGATCTCGCGATATTTGCGGATGACGTCACACAGAGCCTCGCCATCACGTGATGGACCCAAGACATCTGTAGAATCAATGGAGGGCCGGGACCTGGCGGCTCCGCCTTCTGCAGCGGCACCGGCACATCCGCCTTTCACTCCGCTCAACACCGCATTAAACCCCTTGTCTTCATTTGTACAAAAAGACATACCGTTTTTTCTCATGTCCTGGCACTCACAGCAGCGCCGGCCTCGAAAAGGATCCTAAACGTTTTGTGAGGCGCTGCTCAAGCGTGCGCCGCTGACGCGTTCATGCAGTGGTGGTGAGTCGCCTTCCGGGGGCCCCGCCCTCCGCGTTGGCTGAGGCGAGATGACGTCACCCCAGCCTGGACCCGCACTGGACAGACGAGGTTGATGTCACATCACCGCGTGCTGGCTGAGCGAGGTGAAGTCACCAGTTTCTTTTTAAAACATAGAATATAGGTGCAGGAGGAGGCCATTCGGCCCTTCGAGCCAGCCACTGCCATTTATTTGCGATCATGTTGATCATCCCAGCAATAGGGGGTTTGGCTCGGTAAGGTTACTGGGTCATAGGGTTGATGCACGGAGCCGCTCAATCCATCTGAGGACATTCCAGGTCACTTCCAGGTACATGTTATAATGCAAGAAAACGCATATTTCCAACCTGTTAAAAAACGCCAAAATGTTGATTTTTGCGCTGTACAAAAAAATGTGGGCAGTCGGGGTAAGTGTAAGTGACATGTACCCAACTTTCAGAATTCCAAAGTGGGCAAAATGAAGGTACTATATATGTCATTTCTCCTCACTTTTGGAATTCTGAAGTAGGCTAATGTATTCACGCGTATCCCGTTTTCCATAATTATTTACAGCGCAAAAATTGAACAGTTCAGCGGGTTTTAACAGGCCCGCTACGCCTTGTAAGTGCTTACCTGCAGTTCTTAGGTGTAATTCCACTTGGGGTTAGCGTGAGCAACCAGCACGGGTCATGGGTCGTGAAACTTCCCTATAAACCCGTGTCTGCCTTCTCCCCATATCCCTTGATTTAAACTAGCCCCGGAGCTCATCTAACTCTCTCTTAATCCATCTAGTGGAGTAGATTTGCAACCTTTCACAATGGTCCGCCCCTGTTTCGATTAATGCAATCAACTCGTCCGTTGCACAAATGAAGATCAAATAGAACAAGTTGTCTAACAAACCTTAGGCTGTGCACGCCACACGAAAGAAGTAGAAGGAAAATCCATCCAGTGATTTGGCCTCACTGCCTTCTGTGGCAGGAATTCCACAAAATTCACAACTCTTCTGAGGTGAAAAAGGTTTTTCTCACCTCAGTCTTAAAGGCCTCCCCTTTATTCTAAGACTGTGATTGTTGCAGGAGGTCAGAGGTTATTTGGAGAAAGGCAGGGAATGGGGTTAAGGATCAGCCATGGTGCAGAAAAAACTGATGGGCGAGTGAGTATTGGCTCATTCTACTCAGGTCACTTGGTGACCAGGGTCGTGACCCCGCACTGTTACGTCACTAGCCCGGTCCCTCTCCACGCTGAGGTGAGGCGAGGATCTACCCCACAACCATTCCCCTCCCTCTTCTTCCTTCCCTTATATACCAACCTCCTCATAATATTTCCTTCTTCTTAACATACCCTCTTCTATTCATCATTTCTCTTAACCCTACCCACTTTTCTATTATCTTTTCTTAACCTATCACTTTCTATTACTTTCTTACTACCACTTTATTATCTTTCTCTTAACTACAACTTCTCATATCC
>CM069132.1:8566137-8964579 GCA_035221665.1 Okamejei kenojei | reverse complement strand
AATGCATTATCAAACATTGTCAAAGTTTCGCCTCTGAAGACATGTCCAGTCAGTAGCGTCCGGGGGGGGGGAGGCTGGGTGAATCAGTACGGATATAGAGCTGGGGGTGTTGAAAGGCAAGCGGTCGGAATTGGATGATTGAGGCAAGTGAATTAGTACGGTGTTTTGGTTGGAGTAGTAAAATTGTGTGGGAACCAATGTCCAGAGGAATACGGAGATGAGAATCATACAGTTGAGGGGAGATCTGTACAGAAGAATATGATAGGTCCATACAGTTTCGGGGGTGTCCCTGTGCAGATGAATGTGGTTCAGTACACAAAACGATGACTGGGGAAGCAGTGCAGGATGATAAAGGTCATCAATGAATTGGGGGACAGTGTAGATGGAGGAGCACAGGAGTCAAGACTGAATAAGGAATGGATCATGGCGTGAAGAAGTCCCAAATAAGGGTCGTACAAAAAAGAGAGAGCGGAGGCAGAGAGGTGTGAGAACGAATCACGTCCTGCGACAACACAGGCATCAATCGCCCCACAGCCTTGGCCGTAACCCTGTCCACTGCCAATGCCACCAGCAAAAGTGGGATTCAGTTGGAACTCTCGCCCCTGCTGCTGAAGCTAGTGCGGGGCCCGTCTTCACCTCCGACCCCTCCGTCACCCCGCAACTACAACCGTCCCCACCACCGCCGCCGACCAAAACGATGGGTGGCGGATGTGGGAAAGTAAGTTGGGGGGCAAAATGCAGTGCGGGGGCGAGGGGCAGGCGTGGGGGGGGGGGGTGCGAGCGCCAACGCGTGGGATGGAATGCGAGGCGGCGGGGGGCCGATGGCCGCGGGTTGATTGTGGATCTGTGATGCAAAGTATTCAAACCCCACTATGTAAGGCTTAAAGAGATTACAAACCGATAAGCCAGGAGAGGGTTCTGACACAGCTGTGTATCAAATACCAGACCCGACCTTGAGTAATAAGTGATAGCATTGTATAGCGGTAAAAGGAGTGATGTAGATATATCCCTATCAAAAGAAGTGTCGGTGAAAGACATGTACCCATGGCACTATACATAGCTTTAAGCTGATTATTATGGAGAACTGAGAAGTTGCTTGGAGGTGAGTAAAACCTCAGGGATGGTTCATTGAACTACAGAGCATGCATAGAAGAAAATAAATTAGCAATAATACAACACACCCCTGTCAAGAAACTGCTCATTACATGCACATATCTGGAAATGCGATGTTGGATTGGGAGGTACTGGGGGACGTACCTACAGATTGTGTGCACCTCAGGCCTATTGGAGATGGATCCACAGGGAGGTTGCAGTGTAGCATTGTATTAATAGAAGGTGTTTACCCTTCGACTCGGTGTGTCCTCAACTTTGAAGCACCCGACTCTTGCAAGACTCGAAAATAAAGAATCTCTTGCATCCTCATTTAGTCTTTTGAGTAGTGATTGTGATCACATCGTATATCTCACAGACGGGGTTCTCGTTTCCCAGCGATCGCCACTCCGGATTGCTCGGCTGGAGGCAAAAGAAGAGAAGGGAAGGTGCACCCTGCTATTTCAGCAGTCTCTGATCCCTTGCTTTCCATCAGGCGGTTTGAGCGAGTGGATATTCCGGAACAAAAGACTCAGAAGCAAGAGGAGTGTCATATAAATTTTAACAAGGGAACGGTGGAGCGATTCTTGTCACAAGACCCTGTAAGAAACCTGCCTATTAAGTATTGCCTGGGCTACTGTGGTTCTGTCGGAACGGTAATGAGGTCCAATAAGTGAAAAAGAAAACCGGAACAGGAAAAGTAAGAGTCCGGTGGGAAACAGGACAAGGCTCACACTGGTGAAGAGCCCCACATTTCCGCCTGATATTCCATTGGCGAATGTGCAATCTTGGGAGAAGGAAGCCCGGGGAAAAAGATAAGGTAACTATGATTAATTTCTGTTAATTTGAATTAACCAAACGGAACCAATAAGGGAGTTCAGTCTGGTGGGAACAAGGCTGTACAGAATATTCAGAAGGATCAATCAATAATGCAAAAATCTAATGAAAATCAAAGTCCAAATGTTGTTGATAACAGAAAGTTTAAAAAAGGAAGGAGTCAGGCAAATGAAAATAAATTTGTAGCATGTTAACATCACCACAATTTATAGAAAGAAACACATATACAAGATTGTCAGGTACACAGGAGTTAGTGCAAAATATGTTAATTTTGAAACTTTAATCTGTGAAGAAATTGCTAATTTCATGAAGTAAGAATGGAACTAATGTTATGTTGTGTTAAAAACCGTTTTTGTGCAATGAATTAGAAGTTTTGTATAGTGTGATAGGTTTGTTTGCTGTAGGGCCACAGCTGTAATGGTAGGTGTGTGTGTACCTTTAAGACATTGTCAATCAATGGGGAGAGTTACAAACACTTGTAAGGTGTACGGACCTTTGTAGTACATCGCAACAATAAAAGGGGAAAGGTGGAAAATGTATGTTATGCTTAGGTGCTTTGTGTGCTGCTTTCAGTAAAGTTAATTTTGGAAAATTGTTTAGTCTATGTATTAAAACGCGTAATTGGAATTTGGGAATGTGTAGGTCAAAATGGTTTATGAACAAAATATAGAATAAGTTAATTGCTGACAACAAGCAGCTTTTTAATGTTTGTTTAGATAAACATTCAGGTTGGAGAAGGTAATAAATTAATGGAGGGCCCCGGGGAAAAAAAAAGGAGTTGGCAGACAATGATGTCAATAATGGGAAGTTTATTTACTTCGAAGAAAGACAGATGGTTTAGACAAAGCAGAATAAAGACTGGGAAAAGGGTTGCAGGCTCACGGGGTAATCAGCAGACTCAGTCAGCAGAGTTACTAAGGTTAATTTCGTAACCAGTCATGGCAATAATTAGAAAGAAACTGGTAAAATATGAGAATAACAAGAAGTCCAGTGGAAAGATTTTAAAGGAGGATAAAACTATCTGAGAAGTAAGACATTGAAGTTAGAAATGAGAAAGAAGGGAAGATCAGAAAGGATTAAAAGTGGGAAGCAGAGGGATAAATTGATGAGACTGCTTTTAAAAATGATAAGAGCAGGCCAGAACACAGGTTTTATCCTTTTGGACAACCCATAAACCTGAGAGGGCTAAGAAAGATATTACCCATTATTTCCAGATGGCAGGAAATGAATTATGGCTTTGAGGACCGATTATTGCTATGGGGATATTTGAAGGCACTGTTGGTGAAAGTGATAGGAACCCTAAATTGACAGAACTCCTGAAATGGCTGGTATAAAAATGCTGTGAACAATGCAATAAACAATGGCATGATGTTTACACAGTCAGGCAGGGGGTATGGCAGGCCTCAGTTTGGAGAACAGAGCGGAAAAGGTGGAGACTGGAAATCTGAACAAAAATAAAGGCAACCAGTTTAATGAACACTATATTTTGAACCACTTGTGGTGGATGTCATTCCGCCTTAAAGTCAAGTCTAGATTGGAGAGGTGGTGGGATTGTAATCTATTTCCCAGCCCCCTATTCAGTGATCATTTTTGGTCAATTAGGTTGAAGAAATAGGCAAAGATAGGAAAAAGACTTGGCAGAATCTGCAGGAAGAGGTGCAGAAAAAATGATGCAAATGTAACTTGAAGAGCTCAAAAAAGAAAGAGCGTGAAAGAAGGAAAGACAATGGTTGTCAAGGACAACAACTCGGTTGAAAAAGCCTGAATAGTGATGGCACCTGACACACAGTGAGTCCTATGACAGAGCCAAACAGGGCCAGAGATTCCATGCCAATAATAAATGTATTTGGAAGTGTTTTCCTCAAATATGCCCTATCAGGAGTGAAATAAATCTGGATATAAGCCCTGACAGACTGGGATCCCCAAGGGAGGAGGGATCTCAAGGAAGAGTCAAGAAGGCTAGTAAGGAGATAGTAATTGGTAAGGTGTGTATGGGGATGTTGAACAGTACGAGAACAGGAAATAATATTAATAATATTAAGATAATGGGGAACATCAGCTATGGAAAGAACATTAAGGAAGAGGTATTAAATACACCTAGGCTAGGACGCGCAGGTTTTAATAAAATAGAAACAGAAAACATAGAAACATAGAAATTAGTGCATGAGTACCATCCAGCACCCTTCGAGCCTGCACCGCCCTTCAAAATGATCATGGCTGATCATCCAACTCAGTAATCCCGTACCTGCCTTTCTCTCCTTACCCCTCTGATTCCCCATACACAAGGGCCAACATCAACTCACCTAAATATAGCCAATGAACTGGCCTCAACTACCCTCGTGGCAGAGAGTTCCAGAGACTCAACACTCTCTGTGTGAAAAAAAGTCTTTCTCCATCTCGGTCTTTAAAGGATTTCCCCCTGTATCCTGAAGCTGACACCCTTGTCCTGGACATCCCCAACATTCGGGAACAATCTTCCTGCATCTAGCCCTGTCCAACCCCTTAAGAATTTTGTAAGTTTCTATATAGATCGCCCTCTTAATCTCCTAAATTCCAGAGAGTATAACCAAGTCTATCCAGTCTTTCTCATAAGACATCCTGACAACCCAGGCATCAGTCTGTGATCCTTCTCTGCTCTCCCTCTAATGGCAATAATGTCCTTCCTCAATGGAGACCAAAACTGCACCAATACTCCAGTGTGGTCGCACCAAGACCCCTGTAACAACTGAATAGAACCTCCCTGCTCCTGTACTCAAATCCTTTTGCTATGAAACTAACATACCATTCGCTTTTTCACATGCCTGCTGCACCTGCATGCCTACTTTCAATGAACTGGTGTACCATACACCCAGGTCTCGCTGCATCTCCCCTGTTCCTAACGGCCACCATATAAATAATATGCTGCTTTCCTGTTTTGCCACAAGTGGTAACCTCACATCTTATCCCAACATTATACCTGCATCGCCAAACATTTGGCCCACTCACCCAACCTATCCAAGTCACCTTGCAGTCTCCTAGCATCCTCTCACAGCGACACTGCCCCCCAGCTTTAGTGTCATCCGCAAACTTGGAGATATTGCCTCAATTCCCTCACAGAATCATTAATATATATTGTAAATACTGGGGTCCCAGAACTGAGCCCTGCGGTACCCCCACTAGTTACTGCCTGCCCATTGTGAAAAGGACCCGTTTACTCCTACTCTTGCTTCCAGTTTGTCCAGCACTAGGTTCTCTATCCACATCAATACTGAAACCCCCTCATACCGTATGCTTTAAGTTTGGTATACTAACTCTATATGTGGGACCTTGTGTCGGAAAGGCCTTTCTGGAAGTCCTAATATACCACATCCACTGGGTTCTCTCCCTATCCACCTACTCAGTTACATCCTCGAAAAATTCCACAAGATTCCGTGAAACCAGACAAGATTTACCTTTTTGTAAATCCATGCTGACTTTGTCCCTATGATTTCACCACTTCCCCATATGGTGCTGCTATCCACCATCTTTAATAACTGACTCTAGCAGTTTTCCCCACTACCTGATGTTAGACTAACTGTCTGTAATCCCCTTTTTTCCTCCTCCCTCCCTTCTAAAAAAAAGGGTTACATTTGCTACCCCGCCAATCCACAGGACTACTCCAGAATCTAAAGAGTTTTGAAAGATTATCACTAATCGGCATCCACATATTTCCCTGAGCTACTTCCTTAAGTACTCTGGGATCCAGCCTATCTGGCCCTGGGATTTTATCGGCCTTTAGTCTATTTCAATTTACGCCAACACCTACTCCCGACTGGACCGGATTTTCACTCAATTCCTCCTTTGACGTCCCGCAGTCCCCTGCAATTTCATCAGATATTAGATGTCTACCTAGTGAAACGGAACCAAAGGTAGTTAATCAATTGGGTCCGCCATAATCCTTGTTCCCCTGATCAACTCACCTTTTTCGACTGCAAGGGACCTACATTTGTTTTAACAACCTCTTATCTCTATCACATAACCTATAAAAACTTTTTGCAGTCAGGTTTTTATGTTCCGCTGCCGTTTTCTTTCATAATCTATTATTTTCCCCTTTCCTAATTAAGGCCCTTTTTCCTCCTCTTCTGGTCTCTGAATTTCTCCCAGTCCTCTGGTATGCTGCTTTTTTCTGGCTACTTTGTACGCATCATCCTTTGCTTAGATACTATCCCTGATTTATCCCTTGATATCCACGGATGCACTACCTTCCCCGATTTTTAAAATTCTCTGCCAAACAGGGATGAAGGATAGGACAATTTTTGTAGTTCAACCATGCAATCTATGAAATGTCTTCCATTGTATATCCACCGTCAACCCTTTAAGAATAATTGCCATTCAATCTTGGCCAATTCACGTCTCATAACCCTCAAAGTGTACCTTTTCTATAAGTTTCAGAACCATTTATTCGAATTAACAAGTCACTCTCCATCCTAAATGAATGAACGCAACCATATTATGGTCACTCTTATGCCTCAAGGGGGCACGTACAAGACAAGACGGCTAAATACCCCTTCCTCATTACAACTCAAAACACCATTCTACAAAATAGCCTGCTCTCACGTTGGTTCCTCTACATTTTGATTTAGATAACTATCCCCCCGCATACTTTCCAAAAAATCCTCTTCCCCCCCACAGCACCCCTGCCAATTGATTAACCAATCAATAATTAGATTGAAAGGTCACCTCATTATAACTGTTTTGCCTTTGTTCGCACGAGGTCGCATTTCTCATTTCCTCCTGTTTGATACCATCCCCAACTTCTCTGCTACTGTTAGGTGAGCCTGTAACAACACCCACTCAGCGATTTTTCCTTCCCTTAGTGTTTTGTAGCTCCTACCCATACCGATTCCACAACCTCCCAAGCTAATGTCCTTTCTTTCCATTGCTTTAATCTCCTCTCTAACCAGCAACGCTACCCCACCCCTTTTCCTTTCTTCCCTCTAACCCATCTGCGAATATTGAATATCCCTGGATTACAGCTCCACCTACGTCCCATCCTGTATCCATGTTCTCCGTGATCCCAACAATATCATAATCATTAATATCGTATCCTGCAAACAACGTACAACTCGTCGCCACCTTATTACGAAACTCCTTAGCAATGAGACACAAAGCCTTCAGCTTGTCTTTACAACGCATTTACCCCCTGATAATACAAATATGCTGAAAAGTGCCGCTTTTTTGATTTTTGTCCCCTGGTTTGTCTGCCTAGCCCACTTTTACCTTTCACCTTGCTACCTAAAAGCTTCTAACCCACAATTTACAACCCACCTTCCTCTCAGGCTCTTATGTACCCAACCCCCTGCCACATTAGTTTAAATCCTCCCCGACATCACTAGCAAACACTCCACCCAAGAACATTGTTCCATCCATTCCAAATGCAAACGTCCTTTTTTAGTAACCCCGGACCCACTCTCCCCCAGAACTGGTTCCAGAGCCCTAAAATATGAATCCCTCCCCCTATGCAAAAACCCACATTTTTTTTCAAGCCACTTATTCATTTGCATTATCCTCCTATTTTCTAACCTGAACTGCCCGTGGTACCTGGTAGTTAAACCGAGATTTACTACCTTTGAGTCCTACTTTTAAGTTTAATACTACTCCTAGCTCCCTAAATTCAACCTTGTAACCTACCC
This sequence comes from Okamejei kenojei, assembly GCA_035221665.1. Taxonomy (NCBI): domain Eukaryota; kingdom Metazoa; phylum Chordata; class Chondrichthyes; order Rajiformes; family Rajidae; genus Okamejei; species Okamejei kenojei. The sequence goes on along the minus strand of CM069132.1, from coordinate 8,957,002 downwards.
CACGAATCCCTTTTTTTACCTATATCGTTGGTGCCAACATGTGGCACCCCGACAACTGGCTGTTATCACCCTCTCCCCTCCAAATGTCTGCGCCCTTTCAGTGACTCCCCCGACCTTTGCACAGGAGGCAACATAACCATCCTGGAGTCCTCGTTTGCGGCCCAGGAATAAACGCCTATATCTATTCCCCATGACAATTGAATCCCCTATTACTATTGCCCTTCCCCTCTTTTTTTCTCCTTCCCAGCCCTCATGTTGCTGAAGGAGAGCCACCCATGGTGCCAGGATGAACCTGGCTGCAGCTGCATTCCCCTGATGAGCCATCTGATCCCTCAACAGTATCCAAAATGGTATACCTGTTTAGAGGGAGATGACCGCAGGGGGACAGCTCCTGCACTACCTGCCCTACTGCTTTGCTGGCTATTGGCCACCCGTTCCCCTTCTTGTCCTCCTACCTTTTTGCCAGCGGTGTGACCAACTCAGCTGTACGTGCTATCCACCGACTTTTCTCCGCATCGTGGAATGCTCCAGTAATGAATCTGCAGCCGCGCAGTTCCAATCGTCAATGCGATCTGCCAGGAGCTTGCAGCTGGACACAGGGACGTCCTGCAAAACGTATCACCAGGGTGACTTCCGGAGGGGGACAACCGACCATCTTCCCTGATCTCCCACAATGTTGCAGGCTGAACAAACCACGGGGGCCAATCTCACTACTGCCAAAGACCTTACTCCCAAATTACTAAAAAAAAAACACAAAAACTTAATCCTTTAAACTTTACTACTAAATATACTAAATCCCTCACTTCCCAGAATCCCTCACTCCCAGAAGGCAGAAATGTAAAATAGTAAACCCGGGTTGCACCAATCAGCTGCTTCCTCGGGGTCCTCTTCCACCAATCAGCGCTTCCTCAAAAAAAACCCAAAAAAAAAAACCCACCTCCAAAGTGGACGTTATGGATTTCGGTAGAGCCTCTGAAACACAAGCCCCGCGCTCGATTTTTAAACGCTACCGGTTCGGCGTGTCGCTCCTCCCCCCTCCTTCACTTCCACTCCATCCACGTGCTCCTGTGGGCCTCTGGAAAAACAAGCCCCGCGCTAGATTTTAAACCTACCGGTCCGGGAGTGTCGCTCCTCCCCCTCCTTCACTTCCTCCAACGGAACTCCTTGGGCCTCTGGAAACACAACCCCGCGCTAGATTTTAAACCTAACCGGTCGGGGTGCCGCTACGCTCCTCCCCCCTCCTTCACATCCTCCAACGGCTCCTGTGGGCCTCTGGAAATACGAGCCCCATGATTTTTAATCAGATGTTGTAGGCAGATTTGAAGGTGTTGATATAGTAAGTGGATGATTTGTTGGAGGATTTGTTCCACATGTGAGTGAGAAGCAATGTGAGAGAGAGAGACATGTAATTATCTTGGAAAAGATGGCACAGGAGGTCATAATGTAATCAAGGAAGAAGTTGTTGTTTAGTCAGCAGCAGGTAGAAATATTTTTGGACGAGTAATATTTTAAAGAAGTAAAAGCTAGATAGCGCAGATCAAATTGGAAGCGATAATTGAAGTTCCCAAACCTCAGACAGTAGAACAGATGATGAGTGATATTTGGAAATGGCAGGATATAGTTCAGACTAGATTGGGAAGTAAGTTGAAATTGTGATGCCATAAGAAAAATAATGAAGGAAGAAGGACACACAAGTCTGAGAAATGTTTTCACAGTTGGAAGCCTTTGAATGAAGGACAAAAAAGTTTTGGCTTGTGGATTTTCTTTGTTAAGGGATCATAATAGCAAGTATGCAGGGTTTTTGAAGTGATGCATGCAGGATGAATTAGATTTTAAGGTAATCAAATTGAAAGCTTGCCCTGCAATCCTTGCTTAACTCAATTGGCAGAAATTAAGGCTTTAAGAGCAAGGCCATATGTACATGGAGTCTGGCACATGTTTGGAGCAGTAGGGAAACAGAAAGGCTTTGAGAAAAGGCAACGGAGACCCCATGCAAAGTTAACAGTGTCCCCCTATGAAATGTTGTTTGATTTACCTTATTTGGGAAAGATAGAAGGAATACCCACCATAGAGGGCAGTGATGTATTCTTAAGCAACTATTTACTGGCAGTTATCTCGTTCCCTTACAGAATTAAAAAGCTAAAGGATTATTTGGCTCAAAGCCCACCACACGACTCCAATACATGCTGTAAAGGCCGCGACTGGGTACTGGTCAAGAATTTGAAGGAGGAAGAGAAACTCCAGCCCAGGTAGACCGTCCCATACCTAGTATTACTGACACCCGAGACAGCAGTATGAACAAAAGAAAAAGGGTGGAACCCACGCAATCCGGGTTAAAGGACCCGTTGATTCAACCGCTCTTGATAAGGAGAAACAGTGGATGGTGAAGCCAGGAAATAAGCCCCTAACATTAACCTTTAGAAAAAAAATATATATATAACTAGCAGCATGAAAGGAGCAGTCGTGGTATTGCTTGCTCGGCATGTAATTATGGTAAAAAGTATTAATAACTGTGATAAATTTTTCATCCTATCAGATACAGAGGGCGGACAACCAGATCATTTACCTATCATTCCCATGTGAACGATGCTTGCTATAACCTGAGGACTCGAACTATTTGTGAGGACGGGGGAAAGAAGTATTATAATGGTAAGGAATAGGGGATATGTAGGGAGTTTGGGTACGTACCTGCCCAAAGGGGGAGAGATGGGTTTGTATAACCAGGACAGGACAGTTAGGTTTCCCTTTCCAGGCCTTAAGATGGACATTAGATAAAATAAAGGAGAAGTAATAACAAAGTTAACGGAATTAGTAGTCACCAAGCCTCCCCCTCCCCCCACCTAACTCAGCCTCAATTGCACCAGACACTGTACGAAGAAATAAAGAAGCAGATTGAGATCCCTGAAGGAGGAAAAAAAAACCTGTTTGTGGACTTGGACCTCCGGATAGCAGGAATCCTGAATGTGACTAACTGTTGGGTCTGTAGCGGACCCATTTCAATGAACTCACTGTTGGCTGTGGAGAGGAATCCATTGTGAAGTATGGGACTTGATGGAGTGGATCCTGACAGTTGGACAAGACCGAGATCCCCAGGCCATGGGTCCCTGACAGACGCTCCGTTGGGACTGAGTGTATCGCTAGGCCAGGGAAAAGGATTGCCGCCCTAGTAGGCAGCAGCCCCTGCCAGAGCAAAATCGTCACGCATTGGCCAAATCAGTCCTGAGTGTGGTGGCCAGAGGAGCCTAAAATGGTATCCAACGCGCTAAGAAAGACGGAGAAACTGCACTATCTGGAAGAACCGATGGAATGGAATCGACTGGACTATGGAACTGCACCGGGGTAACAACCCTTATCAAGAATCCCGGTGTTGCGAGACATATGGAACAAGTTACCTTTAGTGGACCGGTCCCTGAAGGACTGTTATGGATATGCGCGACAACAAGGCATACTCGGTGTTACCGACAAATTGGAGCGGGACATGCTTTATTGACTGGTACAACCATGATCTTTCCTGTTAACACCGAAGAAGGGCGGTCCGCTAGGAACACCTGTATTGACTACCTATATCGGAAGAAGAGGAAAATAGACATTGAGGATGGGAAGATGATGAATGGCCATCGGCAAGAATCATCTCATACTATGGACCAGCCACTTGGGCACAGGATGGATCCTGGGGCTCCCGAACCCCGGTATACATGTAAAACCAGATCAAAGACTTCAGGCATTACTGAAGTAATTACCAACCAAACTGCGGGGGGGCACTGGAGATGCTGGCAAAGCAGCAGACACAGATGAGAGCAGCAATATACCAGAACCGGTTGGGCCCTAGATTACCTCCTGGCAGAAGGAGGGTATGTGGGAAATTCAACCTCTCTAATTGCTGCTAAACATCGATGACAATGGACAGGCAGTGATGGATATATCAGAAGGAATCCGTAAGTTGGCACATGTTCCAATACAGAAGTGGAATTCGATTATGGGAACCCGATTGGTGGGATTCCATCCTTGGAAGAACATGGTGGAGAACGGTGGGACTCGTGTTTCTATGTGCAGTGGCTGGAACTGATCTTATCCCCTGTTGCATCCCTTGTTTTAGGGAACTGTTTATTACAAGGAGTAATAAGTCAGATGCAGGCTGTAGTCAGCCTATGGGAGAGAAAGGGGAAATACAGAAAATAATGATAATGCGGGCCAGGGAAGGTCCATGATCTACAGGAAAAGGAGATTTAGACAATGTTACGGTCAAATTCAAATTGAAGAACTTGAAATTGAGCTTTAATCAATAAATGTGCGTATCAAAAGAAAAAGGGAGGATTGTGAGGGATAAAGTGATTAAACCCCACTAATGTAAGGGGCTTTAAAAGAGGATTCAAAACCGATAGAGGCCAGGGAGAGGGTTCTGACACAGCTGTGTATAAAAGTTACCAGACCCATCCTTGAGTAAGAAGTGATAGCATTGTATAGCGGTAAAAGGGAGTGATGTAGATAGATCCCTATCAGTAGAAGGGAGTGATAGATGGGACCCTTGTCACTATAGCTTAAGCTTTAGTGCTGATATAGGAGAACTGAGAGAGTTCACTTGGAGGTGAGTCAAACTAGGGTACGTCATGAACAACTGAGCATGCTTAATAAAATAAATTAATATTACAACACACCCCTGGTCAAGCAACTGCTCATTACCATGCACATGTCTGGACATGCGATGTGTGATGTGGGAGGTACTGGGGGGGGACTTACCTACAGATTTGTGCACCTCAGGGCCCTGATTGGAGAAGGGTCCGGAGGGGAGGTTGAATGTAGAATTGTTGTGTATAAAGGGGGTTACCCTTCTGACCAGTGTGTCCCAACTTGGAGAGGCACCCGGCTCTGCAGACTCGAAAATAAAGAATCTCCTGCTTCCACGATTTTAGTCCTTTGAGTAGTGATTTGTGAGCGCATCGCATATCTCACAGATCCGACCCGAGCAGCGCCTGGTGTCGGGTCACGGCCGCTGCCAGGACTGGTTTTAGATTGAGTCCTTCCCGCTTCCCGCCCGCTACGTGAAAACGGTCTCCCGTACCGACAGTCAGCAGCGGACGGACCCCGCTGGCGAGGCTCCGACGGATGGAGCCGATGGTCTGGGCGGGCAGACACCCGCACCCCCCCCCCCACCCCCCCCCCGAGAAACGGGAACTTTTTTTTCCCAAACCATCGGATTGGACCCTTCGCGGGTAGTTTTAACACCCCCGATATAAAACAAAGAGATTCCCCCTCCCCGCAACATTTCACGGTCGGTCCCAACTCACACAAATCTAGGCGATGCATTGAAAATGGCGTTGATCTGATCCCGCCCAATGCGCACAGCGCAGAGAGACGGCGTCATTTTGCGTCGCTTTCCGCGCATTTGGTCACCAGCCTCTCCCCACTGCGCCGGCGCGGATTGTCACATTGTTTTTATTTCCTCTGGGAAAAAAAGGGGGTGCGGTCGCACCCAAACGCACCCCCCCCTTCGGACGGCCATGCAGTGGGTGGTAAGTGCCTTTAACTCATTGTTGGGGGAGGGGAGGGGAGGGGGACGGGGTATGGTGGTGGTAGATACAATAGTGGCATTTAAGGGACTTTTGGATAGGCTATGGATATGCAGGGACTAAAGGCATATAGGAGATGGTCTTGGCATCATGTTTGACACAGATATTGTGGGCCAAAGGGACAGTTTTCCTGTACTGTTCTATGCAACCTGAAGTTGTAGACATCTTGTAACAGTCTTGATGGAATCGCAGGAGTTGCAACACCTGTCCCTATACCTCCTCCCTCGACTCCGTACAAGGACCCCAACAGACCTTTCAGGTGAGGCAGAGGTTCACTTGCACCTCCTCCAACCTCCTACTTTATCCGCTGTTCTATGTGTGGCCTCCGCTGTATATCGGCGAGACTAAGAGTAGACTGGGTGATCATTTCGCTGAACACCTTCGCTCAGTCCACATGGCCTTCGTGATCTCCCGGTTGCTAAACACTTTAACTCCCCCTCCCACTCCCACACTGACCTTTCTGTCCTGGGCCTCCTCCACTCCACAGAGTGAAAATCATCTGATTGCAAATTGAAGGAAAAACACCTTGTATTTTCGCTTGGGCAGCTTACAACCCAATGGTATGAATATTGATTTATCTGACTTCAAGTACCCCTTGCTTTCCCTTTCTCTCCGCCCCTCCCCCCACCCTGGCTCACTGACTAGTTTAATTGTCCTGATTGATTTTACTGTTTGTATGTGTCGCCGCCACCTTCCCCTCAGCCAACATTAATCGTTCCACATTTCCTTCATCATCGTCTGCTTTAATCTTTGTTTTTCACACCTTGCCCTTCCGTATCTCTAGTTTTCCCTCTCCTCTGACTCTCAGTTTTGCAAACATCTTGCAACATTATTAACAATATCTTTTCAACACACCCCTTCTATAACCAGTCCCCACTACGCATTTGCAGACTTTCTTATTTCTTTCTGCAAACCCTCATACATTTTAACAAAGTAAGGACATCTGGACCTCTCCTTATCATCAACTTCCATCTGGGATCCAGACTCCTTGGAGCCATGACTCTCAGCTTGCAACTTTCACAGAAAGATACCAGGCAGGCCCTGCAAATGCAAACATCCTCCATTTTGTGACCTCTCTAATTTAGCCAACATTAACATCTATAGGCAGATTCCTCCCCATCCTGGATCAGTCCAATCAGGGTTGTGTCGTCCACAAACCTTAGAAGCTTGACAGAGGAGTCAGTGAGGTGCAGTCGTTGGTGTAGAGAGAGGAGAGGAGAGGGAGAGTATGCAGCCTTGCGGTGCTCCTATGCTGAGAGTCAGCAGGTCCGAGATGTGCTTTCCCAGCCTCACATGCTGCTTCCTGTCTGTCAGGAAGTTGGTGATCCACCGACAGAGGGGTTCAGGCACAGTCAACTCGGAGAGTTTTGTAGTGTAGTAGCTCTGGCACAATGGTGTCAAATGCAGAGCTAAAATCACAAACAAAATGCTTGCATAGGTCCTCTGGCGGTCGAGGTACTGGAGGATTGAATTGAATTTGAATTTAATTTCTTTATTTGTCATTCAAAAACAAGTTTGAACGAAAATTCGTTGCCATGCAGTCATAACAGTAAGAAAGCAACAAAGCATGCAATTAAACACAATTTAACACAAACATCCATCACAGTGACTCTCCACCAGGCACCTCCTTGCTCTGATGGAAGGTGAAAAAAGCCTTCTCTCTTCCCTGTGCAGGCCTAAGTTGACTGTGTCATCCACTGATCTATTGGCCCAGTATGCAAACTGCAGGGGGCCCAGCAGTTATATTATTGATATAGTTATTCCATAAAAGCATCTTATTTTTCAAAAATCGAATTTCTTCAATTTGCTGTTGTGTTTATTGATTCTTCAGATAGGATTTATTTCCAAGACTGCTCCATGCTGAGTTAGTTGCTTTCAGCTGAAGCAGCAGTACAGTACCTCAGTTAACATTTGTGTCTTCAAACAAGTGGAGATAAAAACTACTGCTTGCAGTGCAGAGACATCTCATTGTCTGATCATTGACAAGGTGCAGGCTTGAATACACTGCAGCTGTGTTGGATACCTGCTGAAATAGAAATTAGGGCTCCACTGGTCTCCTGCTGTGGCAAAAGTCGATTAAAAAAAAAAAGACTTGCATTTATATAGTGCCTTCCAAGTGGGAGGAAGGGTGGCATAGCCATAGAGCTACTGCCTTACAGCGCCAGAGACCCAGTTATGATCCAGACTACAGATGCTGTCTGTACAGAGTTTGCACGTTCTCCCCGTGAGTTTTCTCCGAGATCCTCGGTTTCCTCCCACACTCCAAAAACTTACAGGTTTGTATGTTGTGTAGGAAGGAACGGCTGTTTTAAACTGAGATGGGCACAAAAAGCTGGAGCAACTGACCCACTGAGTTACTCTAGCTTTTTGTGTCTAACTCAGGTTTGTAGATTTATTGGCTTGGTGTAAATGTCAAATAGTCCCTGGTGTGTGTAGGATAGTGTAAATGTGCGGGGATCAATGGTCAGTGCCGACTCAGTGGACCGAAGGGCCTGTTTCCACTCTGTATCTCTAAAAAACAGGATATCCCAAAATAATATACAGCCAAAGACATGCCTCTGAAATCTAGTCACTGCTTTATACATGAAACATGTATAAAGATCTGACTGTACACATAGAAAGCTCTCACAAACAACAATGTGTGTATTTAGTGAGGTTTAAAGATGAATATTGGCTTTATTCACTTAAAAAACTCATTGTCATTTTAGAGAGGAGATGATGTAAAGGCCTGCAAATTATTGTATCTCAATGGCGATGCAGGGCAAAATACTATGTTTACACGTTATACGTCTATCCAATTCCATCCTGTATTCATTCATTGACCCATTCCCCCCCCCCCAAGCTGGTGTGTTCCAAATTGTATTCCCCATGTTCCCCATGTTGGGGGAGTCCAGAACCAGGGGTCACAGTTTAAGAATAAGGCATAGACCATTTACGACCGAGATGAGGGAAAACTTTTTCACCCAGAGAGTTGTGAATCTGTGAAATTCTCTGCCACAGAAGGCAGTGGAGGCCAATTCACTGGATGTATTCAAGAGAGAGTTAGATATAGCTCTGAGGGCCAACTGAATGAAGGGATATGGGGAGAAAACAAGAACTGGGTTCTGATTCTGGATGATCAGCCATGATCATATTGAATGGCGGTATCATATTCAAAGGCTGAATGGCCTGCACCTATTTCCTATGTATTTATTATGAATGAAAAATTCCTTCCAATTTACACAGCAAGGCACCAGCTCAGATACTGACTGTGTAATTTCAGGATTAGTTGGATTTGCCAACGATGAGTCATTGTGCACAATTGGCCTGCAGCTAGGGTGGGAGGAACTGGAAGCAAATTCCCCAGAGGTTAACGCTGTACATGAATTCTCCTGCAAAGCATGATTTCCATAAGGATATCGAGGGGACAGTCTACAGAGGAATGTTCTGTACAATAAAATTTCTGCATGAGCAGACTTGCCTGTAAAACACCGTGTGATATTAAGAAATACATTGGAATCCAACAACAGCCTGGCATGGGGCGTTGGACAGATATTGAAGCCTCCATTGCCTCAGAGGGCGGTGGATGCAGGTTCTCTGGATGCTTTCAAGGTTTAGCTAGATAGGCAGAGATGCCAAGTGTCCCGGATTCGCCGTATTTTATCCCGGCGAAATAACTTTTTTACGGTGTTCCGGCAGCCAAACATGCTGTTACGGAACACCGCCGCGCCGGTGTTCCTCCCGTGGTGAACACCGGCGCCATGTGTCCCCAGTTTGCCAGCCCCGCGATCATCGGCACTTTGCCGGGCCCTAGTGACCGCGCCTGCGCAGTGGGGGAGGGTTGCCGGGCCCTAGTGACCGCGCCTGCGCAGTGGGGGAGGGTTGCCGGGCCACAGTGGCCGCGCGTGCGCAGTGGGGGAGGGTTGCCGGGCCTGGCGCGATTTCGAGCCACGCCACGACCGGCCCAGAGCCCGGGCGGCGCCGGCCCGCGCGATCAGCGGCACTTTCTTGCCGCTAGCCGGCCGCTCGCGGCAGCCCCATCACCGGGCCTCCCACCCAGTGCGCAGGCGCAGACCCGCCGGCAACCATGCCAAGTGCGCATGTGCCGCACCCGCCCGCCGGCAGCCCGCTGATCTGCACCAGTGCGCAGGCGCATAGCCGCCGGCAACAACCCCAGGTGAGTGTTACGGAGAGAAATGCATTTAACCCCATTTGTTACGGACAAATGGGTTAAATGTTACTGTGAACTAAATTTAGGTTGGCATCTCTGGATAGGGCTCTTAAAAATAGCGGAGTCAGGGTATATGGGGAAAGGCAGGAACGGGGTACTGAATGGGATGATCAGCCATGATCACATTGAATGGCGGTGCTGCTCAAAGGGCCAAACGGCCTACTCCTGCACCTATTGTGTATAAGCCCTTCTGTACCAGCGCGGAAGTGGTGTGCAAACCTATTGGCATCGTTTTGGAGTCAGTATTTAATGTCTCGGCTTCCACTGCAACGCAGAACAAAAAGCCTGGTTCACGTGTTCACAGGGGCTGTAGATTGCAGATTGGGAGACTGTAGACTGGGAGAGTCTTGGACTAGAGGTCACAGCCTCAGAATTAAAGGTCGTTCTTTTAGGAAGGAGATGAGGGGAAATTTATTTAGTCAGAGGGTGGTAAATCTGAGGAATTCTTTGCCACAGAAGGCTGTGGAGGCCAAGTCAGTGGATATTTTGAAGGCAGAGATAGATAGATTATTGATTAGTACAGGTGTCGGAGGTTATGGGGAGAAGGCAGGAGCATGGGGTTCGGAGGGAGAGATAGATCAGCCATGGTTGAATGGTGGAATAGACTTGATTGGCTGAATGGTCTAATTCTACTCCTATCATTTCTGACCTTATGACAATTGAAGTATTGCCTCTGAGGAGGAGCAGAGGCTTGATACTTTGGCATCTCAGAAAGACAGCAATTGAACTCTTACCTCTGCCACACTCCACTACTGAACTTGACATTGTCTGTCACTCAGCCAATCCATGTTGCTGCCACTCCAGATATGGAGGGACAGTCTTATGCAGTTTGTGTGAATTAACCTCTGCAGTCTCCTCCACAGCAAGCCAACGCTACTCCATTATCTATGCTGCAATCACCCAGCCTTCGACTTGCAATGATGACTCGGCAGAGCAAAATACACTGAACACAGGCCTCTCAAGAGTTCAGTGGTAATTTATTGTCACCTTTACCGAGGTACATTCATTTTTGTGTACAGATCAGTACAGTAGGTATGTTACAAAACTTATCTTTAACGGCGCTGCAGTTCTGCCACTGCCCATGTGCACGAGTTTGGCGCCTTTGAGAGGGGGGCGGGTTTAAAATGCGATTTTTCTTCAGTATTCAAATAAATTTTGAACAGGCTTTTTATTTGCTGAAGAAAAATCGCTTCGACTGCCATTTTATTAAGTTTATTAAAATTAGCGCTGGAAAAATTAAAAGCAGGAGTAAATTAAAAATCATCTTCTAATGCCGTCAGCGCTGACAACGGGACGGATCTTACGTAGGGGACAAAAGAAGGTACACAGTTTATTTTTACATAAAAACGTGCTTCTTAAGAAGCCTTTAATCAAAATTTCATGTTGCGAAAAGGTGACTTAAAAAAATATACGAACCGGCAGTATTTTTCCTGCCGATATGGGGGTTAAATTCACCGCAACCACAACGTTCCAATCCATCGCGTTCCACAAAAACCACTTGCAGGTTAATTTAAATTGCCATTAATTTACGGGAATTAAACACTAAATTCCTTCCATTTAGCCTATAAATTCATGACAATGAGATTTTAAAATCATGTTATATAAGTGTGAAGTGCTACATCTTGGCAGGACAAATCAAAATAGGACGTACATGGTAAATGGTAGGGAATTGAGGAATGCTGTGGAACAGAGGGATCTAGGAATAACTGTGCATAGTTCCCTGAAGGTGGAATCGCATGTAGATAGGGTGGTAAAGAAAGCCTTTGGTGTGCTGGCCTTTATAAATCAGAGCATTGAATATAGGAGTAGGGAAGTAATGTTAAAATTGTACAAGGCATTGGTTAGACCAATTCTGGAGTATGGTGTACAATTTTTGGTCGCCTAGTTATAGGAAGGATGTCAACAAAATAGAGAGAGTACAGAGGAGATTTACTAGAATGTTGCCAGGGTTCCAGCAACTATGTTACAGAGAAAGGTTGAACAAGTTAGGTCTTTATTCTTTGGAGCGCAGAAGGTTAAGGGGACTTGATTGAGGTCTTTAAAATGATGAAAGGGATAGACAGAGTTGACGTGGATACGTTTTTTCCCATTGAGGGTAGGGAAGATTCAAACAAGAGGGCATGACATGAGAATTAAGGGACAGAGGTTTTCGGGGTAACGTGAGGGGGAACTTCTTTACTCAGAGGGTGGTGGCTGTGTGGAATCAGCTTCCAGCAGAAGTGGTGGAGGCAGGATCGATTTTAACATTTAAGAGTAAAGTGGATAGGTATATGGACGTGAAGGGAATGGAGGGGTATGGTCTGAGTGCAGGTAGATGGGACTAGGGGAAAACAAATGGTCGGCACGGACTGGAAGGGCCGAGAGGGCCTGTTTCCGTGCTGTAATTGTTATATGGTTATATGGTTATATTGTGAATTCTTGTGTGAATGTTATTTGGACACTTAGGCTTTTTAAAAATGTTAACCTTTTCTTAAGAAATGGATAGATGTTTAGATCTAGTAATTTAATTTTGTAATTAGATACAATTAGGTAACTAACTAATTATATGCTTTAATTTCAGGTCATCCAAGTAAGATTGTTTCATATTTGTTTCAGAATGCTTCAGTTTATAATAACTGAACATTTCATTCAGTTCTCTTAATTTTTAAGAAAGTTATGGGCTTTTGACTGTCCTTGATCACAACTTTTGTGTTAAGTCAATGGAAAAGCAACAGGGAACAAGATGCTAATTTCTGAGTATGAAAATGGCCATAACATTTTTAATACTGAAGATATGAAAGTGAATTAGGTGTCAAATTGAAATTCTTTTTATGCTTTATCTAATGGGATAAATTGCAGACTTGATTTTTTAAATCTCAAAATTTTGTAACATTGCTAAGTACAGGTATCACTATACATTAACACTTGGATATCTCTTTCAGAAGCATCTCAAATGCAGCACGGGTATAAAGTAGTCTTCTTCTTGTGTAGGGCATGCACAGCCTAAAGTTGTGGATCAAGAGTAGACATCCAGGCCAGGACATCATTAGTTGCTGGGTGGATGGCTTTGATGCCAGCAGGGAAAAGCCTCAGTGAGCAGTCATTCACAATGTGTGGATGGTCTGGTCTGGATGTCCGCAGTCGAGTATAAAGTAGTAGTACACCGAGACAGTATACAGCGTTGCCAATTTTTCACGTCCCAGTTGTTATTAGTGCAGGGTTCATGACCTGACCATGAGGACCCGTTGTGCTGACGGCCTTGCAGGATTGGCTTGGACAGGCGTGGCCGTTGGTGTCTCCCATCACTCTGTTCCCCTGTAGGCTGTGCCTGGTCCACTTGCTAGGCCTTCTGGAGCGGCGTCCGATCCAGCCGAGCCCCAGGCTGCTGCAGGCCCTCGAGCGGCCCACTCCACTCCAACGTGGAGGCACTGGACTGCCTCCCGCAGCCGGTCTGCTTACCGGCCCTCCATCCGACTCTCTTCTCTGTGAGCGAGCAAGCCAGGTCTACCACTGGGTGATCTTCCGCCATGATGAGGTGATCGACCTTGATCATCTCGGCTGCCGTCACCAACTCTCTCCTCTTCGGCTTTCTGGGTGGGTTCCCAGTCCATGGCGAGCGTGCCGGGACTACTGGTGGGCATGGTCATGGCTTGCCGGGATTTGAGAGATGCACGCAATTAAGTTAAGTTGACGAATGGGTGATAATGCCGGTCAGAACAGGACTGCATGAGTTTGACTTTCTCTTTTCCTTCCCTTCCTCTCTTCCTCCTCCCACTGGTCTGGTTCAGAACTGTGGAGTTCCTCCAGAATGATCTAGTAAGTGAACCCTCCTCTTGAACATATCTGCTGGATGATGATCAGGAATGGTACCATAGCTTTTGTTGGAAGTATGCTCGATATCTGCACTCGGAGTCAAGAGCCAAAGTTCTTGTTGCCCAGTGGCCACTCTTTGTATTCAAGTCACACAGTTTGCATCAGGCCCTTTGGCTTAAGTTGCCCCTGCCAACCTAACTGTCCCATCTATGCTAGTCCGGTATTTGGCCCATGTCACTCTAAAGCTTTCGGATCCATGCAGCTGTCCAAATGTCTTTTGTCTTTTAAATGGTGTTATACAGTAGTAACTCCCTTAATGATCACCTCTAGTAGTTCATTCCTTATACCCATCACCCTTTGTGTGGAAAACGTTGCCCCTCAGGTACCTATTAAATCCTTCTCCTCGCACCTTAAACCAATGTCCTCGGGTTCCCCTACTTTAGGTAAAAATCGCTGTGCATTCACCCTATCTACTCCCGTCATGACTTTATACACATCTATAAGATCACCCCTCAGCCTTCTGCGCTCGAAGGACTAAAATCCTAGCTCGTCCAACCTCTCCCTATAGCTCAGGCCCTCATGTCTTAGCAATACCCACATAAATCTTCCCTGCACTCTTTCCTGCTTAATAACATCCTTCCTACAGCAGGGCAATGAAAACTGCACTGAAAAATACGTTTCACCAATGTATTGTACAACTGTAACATTACATCCCAACTTCTATACTCAATGTTTGAGTATAGGAGTTGACTGTTGAAGGCCAAAGTACCTAAAGCCTTTTGACCATTTGTCCGGGGTGGAAGATTGCAACCTTCACGTGGTCCGCCCTGTTTCGACTAATGCAATCAACCCGACGTGCACAAACGGAAGATCAAATAGAACAAGTTGTCCTACAACTTTAGGCTGTGCACGCCACACGAAAGAAGACCATTTGTCTATTGGCCATTTGTCTATTGTCTATTGTCTATCGACCTATGACACCATCTTCAGGGCACTTTGTACCTGTATTCCTATATACCTTTGCTCTACAACAAAAACAAGGAACTTGGTGGTTAGGCAGCATCTATCAAGGGAAATGGACAGATGATCTTTTGGTTGGGACCCTTCAGACTGATTTTTATTATTATTATCATCGTTGAAGACATAAGTGCCACAGTGGTGCTGGTTTCCGACAGGAACCATATCTCTGGTTTGTTATTTTTATTTTTAATAAGATTTGTTATTTTATTCTATGTTATGACTGCAAAGCACGAAATTTCGTTCAGACTGAAAAGTCTGAATGACAATAAAGGATACTTGATACTTGACTTGATACGTTGACGGACGCGCCACACATCTCTGTCCTCCAGTTCCTGCGGGCTTCCGCCGCTGGAAGTATAGGATTTTGGTGTGTGTGCTTTATCATCATTCCTTACAATGCAACGTACGACAGTGATCGCAACTTCCACTGAAGTGTGGATGGCCGTTGGCTCGTTAGAAGCTCATCCGCCCTTTTTGACAGGTCTTGATTTTTGGTCCTCCTGGGGCAAACCAGGTGGGGGAGACAGTTTAGTTGTTGACTATCTGACCATGGAGCAGGTAGCACGGGATTACATGGTACCCGTGGCTAGGGGAACCCGTGGCGAAAACGTATCGTGCCCATGGCGAGGTGAACTCCCCCCGACCTGATCTGACTGATGGAGTATGCTGAAGTTTGTTTTATTTCCCCGAGCAGTTTATTTTTTGCTCAAGATTCAAGCATCTTTATCTGCCAAGAGGAAACTTTATTGGATTTTTATAAGCTTGAGGCTAAGAAAACGTCCTCCAGTTTCTTGTTATTTTTTTGGGTCAACCATTAAATGCCTGGAGTCTACTGACTGATGCCAAACATTTGGGAAGATAAAACCTATTTCAGGCAATGAACATTTCTGCAATGTTAAGCATGCCCTTTAGTAATTTCTACTTGTAAGGTCCATTGGGGAGTGGAAAATGCTTGGACGTGGCCAAGAATTATCCAAGATTCAAGATTCAAGAGAGTTTATTGTCATGTGTCCTAGATAGGACAATGAAATTCTTGCTTTGCTTCAACACAACAGAATATAGTAGGCATAAATAAATACAGAACAGAACAGATCAGTGTGACCATATACCAATAAATATATACACATAAATAAAGATAAAGTGCAATGGGCTATTAATGATCAGAGATTTGTTTGAGTTGAGTTTAATAGCCTGATGGCTGTGGGGAAGCAGCTATTCCTGAACCTGGATGTTGAAGATTTCAGGCTCCTGTACCTTCTACCTGAAGACAGTGGGGAGATGAGTGAGTTACCAGGATGGTGTGGATCCTTGATGATGCTGGCAGTCTTTTTGGGGCAGCGACTGCGATAGATCCCCTCGATGGTAGGGAGGTCAGAGCTGATGATGGACTGGGCAGTGTTGACAACTTTTTGCAGTCTTTTCCGCTCCTGGGGGCTCAAGTTGCCGAAGCAAGCCACGATGCAACTGGTCAACAAGCTCTCTACTGTGCACCTGTAGACGTTTGAGAGAGTCCTCCTTGACAGACCGACTCTCCGTAATCTTCTCAGGAAGTAGAGGCGCTGATGAGCTTTCTTTATAATTGCATCGGTGTTCTTCGACCAGGAGAGATCTTCAGAGATATGCACATTAGCGACAATATCCAGTGTACAATAATCTATTAACCTGCATGTCTTTGCAGTGAGGGAGGAAAACATTATCTGAAGGAAATCCATGCCGAGAGCATGCGAACTACACATAGACACCACCAGAAATCAGGAGTGTCCTGGTTTAGAAGGGATGATACTGTTGTATGCTGAGCTGCTGTCAGTGACTGACCCAGATTGACATAGTGCTTATTTTTGTTGTCCACGTTGTCCAGTGCGGTGTTGAGAGCCTGTAAGATCACATTCGCTGTTGATTTGTGGTGGCAGTTGACAATTGTGGTGGGTCTCGGCAGGGTCCTGTTTCTGAAGCAGGAGTTGTGCACGTCAAAACCAACCTCTTAAAGCATTTAAATTTTCACCTAATCTAGTACTCAATACGACATACGTTTACAACTTACTGAGTTTCACATTTGTGGTGA
Source organism: Okamejei kenojei (assembly GCA_035221665.1). Taxonomy (NCBI): domain Eukaryota; kingdom Metazoa; phylum Chordata; class Chondrichthyes; order Rajiformes; family Rajidae; genus Okamejei; species Okamejei kenojei. Next base: position 8,940,351 of record CM069132.1, on the reverse strand, counting down.
ATTGATTGCAAAGAGCAGGCATATATATAGGTAACCATTGGTTACCTGTTGCAATGCTGCTGATGCATAGATCGCATGTGCCCATGGGGAAATAATTTCTAACAATTTACATGCCTGTTTTGATGCAGTAGAGTTACAATCAATTGATGTTTGGTGCACAGTGCTTAAAGACAGAGTCAGCCTTGCAGCAAGGAAACGGGTGTTTCTGCCCAACGTCTCATGCTGACCAAGATGTCCCATCTAAACGAGTCCCACCTGCTTGTGTTTGGCCCATATCCCTTTAAACCTTTCCTGTCAATGTGCCTGTCCAAATGTCTTTTAAATTTTGTTGTAGTACCTGCCTCGACTACTCCATCTGGCAGCTCGTTCCATATACCCACCACCCTCTAGTTGGAAAAAGTTGCCCATCTGGTTCCCATGAAATCTTTCCTCTCCCACCTTAAACCAACATCCCCTGCTTCCCCTACTCTGGGTCAATGACTCTGTGCATCCACTTTATTTATTCCCCTCATGATGTTATACACCTTTATCAAATCGCCCCTCACCCACCTGCGCTCCAAGGAATACAGTGCTAACCTGTCCATCTCCTCCTTATACGCCAGGCCTCCCCAAGACCTGGCACCATCCTCATAAATCTTCTCTACATTCTTTCCAGCTTAACAATATCTTTCCTGTGGCAGGATGACCAAAACTGAACATAGTACTCCAAATGTGACCTCACCAATGTCTTGTACAACTGTAACTTCCTAACTTCTATATGATACGATACGATAGAACTTTATTTATTCCAGGAAGGAAATTGATCTGCCAACAGTCATTGCAAAACACAAAATACACAAAACGTGACATTAAAGTGATGAGTGGAAAGGCTTGGGGGATGTGCAAAGATTGGGGAGGGGGGAGGGTGAAGGTCTCAATCTACCCCATGACAGAAAGGGGAGGAGTTGTAGAGTTTGATGGCCACAGGGAAGAAGGATCTCCTGTGGCGTTCTGTGCTGCATCTTGGTGGAACCAGTCTGCTGCTGAAGGTGCTCCTCAGGTTGACCAGTGTGTCATGGAGGGGGTGAGCTGTATTGTCCAGGATGCTCCGCAGTTTGAGGAGCATCCTCCCCTACAAGACCACCTCCCATGAATCCAAATTTGCCCCCAGGACGGAGTCAGCCTTCCTGATGAGTTTGTTGATCCTATTGGCGTCCGTGGCCTTCGCCCTCCTGCCCCAGCACACGGCAGCGAAGACGATGACACTGGCTACCACCGATTGGTAGAACATCTGCAGCATCTTACTGCAGACGTTGAAGGAGCAGAGCTTTCTCAAACAGTACAGCCGGCTGAATCCCTCCTTGTTCAAGGGCTCAGCGTTCCTGGACCAGTCCAGTTTACTGTCCCGTCACACTCCAAGGTATTTGTACTCCCTGGTAAACTGCACATCCACACCATTGATGGAGCCATGGGACAGGGGTGTTCCTCTCCTCCTAAAGTTCACCATTCACTACTTAATCTTGTCAGTGCACAGTACCCTGACCGATGAAGGCCAATGTGCTGAAAGCCTTTCTTGGTCACCCTATCTACCTGTGATGCCACTTTCAAAGAACTATGTATCTGTACTCCTAGATCCCTCTGCTCCACAACACTCCCCAGAGCCCTGCCATTCACCGTGAAGATCCTGCCCTTGTTTAACTTTCCAAAATGCAACAGTTTGCATTTATTTGCATTAATAATACATTAACCATTCCTCGGTCAACTTGCCCAACAGAACAATATCTTGTTGTAATTTTTTTGAAAATTACATTAATTTTAGAAAACCATCGACAACACCACCCACTTTAGTGTCACTGGCAAACTTACTACTGATGCCTTGTACATTCCCATCCAAATCATTGATATGAACCACAAATAGCACCAATCCCTGAGGCACACCACTTGTCACAGACCTCCAGTCTGTAAAACAACCTTCCACCATCACTTTCTGCTTCCTTCCATGAAAACAAATTTTCTATCCAGTTGGCTAGCTCTCCCTGGATTTCAGGTGGGACTGTCATATGTTGATAGATCGGAGCGGCTGGGCTTGTATACTTTGGAATTTAGAAGGATGAGAGGGGATCATGTTGAAACATATAAGATTATTAATGGTTTGGATACGCTGGAGGCAGGAAATATGTTCCCGATGTTGGGGGAGTCCAGAACCAGGGGCCACAGTTTAAGAATAAGGGGTAAGCCATTTAGAACTGAGATGAGGAAACACTTTTTCACACACAGAGTTGTGAGTCTGTGGAATTCTCTGCCTCAGAGGGCAGTGGAGGCTGGTTCTCTGGATGCTTTCAAGAGGGAGTTAGATAGGGCTCTTAGGGATAGTGAAGTTAAGGGATGTGGAGAGAAGCCAGGAACGGGGTACTAATTGTGGATGATCACCCATGATCACATTGAATTGTGGTGCTGGCTTGAAGGGCCGAATGACCTACTCCTGCACCTATTGTCTATTGCAATCTAACCTTCTAGCGCCAACCATATGGAACCTGATCAAATGTCCTGCTAATATATAATCTATATATAGAGTGTAACTGGTCTGTTCAGATGTTAGATTAATTGGTGTATTGATCCCAGGTTTTTCCTTGCAGTCTTTCTTAAATAGAGGCACAACATTAGACACGCTCCAGTCTTCTGGCTCCTCAGCCATGACTAATGCTTATTCATATATCTCATTCAGGGCACCCGCGATTTTTTCACTAACAGGAGCATACATGCCTTGGACTCTTAGCATCACACCTTTACAAGCATCCCTCTTTCCGGACATTCCTTTGTCTGCAAACATCCTACTTTAATCAAATTGAGCCAGTGGCTGTCTCAGACAAAATTTGGCCTTGCTGCAATTCAGAACTGGAACTCGTGGGTCTGCCCTGTCATTATCCACAACTCTTAAAGCTAATAGACTAGTGGCCGATGGTCCCAAAAGGCTCACCCACGAACACATCAATCATTTGCCCATTCCTATCTCCTCAGAGTAGATCAACCTTTGTCCTCTCCCGTGTAGGGCCCTCTACATATTGCCATAGGAAACTTTCCAGAAAACACATTTGACAGATTCCACCCCGTCTATGTCTTTTGCACTCTGACAGCCCCAGTCTATATTGGGAAAGTTAAAATCCCCTACTATTGCAACCTTATCAGTCTTACAGTACACGCCCAGCAAAGTGATCATCCCCTTTTTATTTCTCAGCTCCACCCTTATAACTTCACTGGCTGAAACATTAGTAATGTCCCCTCGGACGACTGTTGAGACATTCTCTTTAATTAATAAGGCATCACTCTCTCCACTTTTACCTGCAACTCTATCACCCCGATTGCACCTATACCCTCTCTAACATTAAGCTGCCAGTTCTGTATATCTCTTAGCCGTAATGGCAATATTCATTCATTCATCCCAGTTGCACATACCTATCCATGCCCTGAGTTCATCTGCCTTACCTGTCAGGCCTCTCGCATTGAAATAAGTGCAATTCAATCCAAACGTCCTTCCTCACTCTTTGTCGCACTCCTGTCCATTCCGTACACTGAACTTTCTTTCATCGCCATCATCTATATCCACTTCCAGGCACACACAAAACGCTGGAGTAACTCAGCGGGACAGGCAGAATCTTTGGAGAGAAGGAATGGGTGACGTTTCGGGTCGAGACCTTTCTTCAAACCGACTTCCCACTTCCAGGCTCTCACCTGCTTCGTTCTGCATTGAATCCCTGCCAATTTAGTTGAAGCCCTCCTGTGTAGCACTAGCAAACCTGCCTGCAAGGATATTGGTTCCCCTCCAGTTCAGGTATAACCCAGTCCTCCTAAGTCTCCTCTACTCCAGAAGGGATCCCAATAGTCCAAAAATGTGAATCTCTCCCCCCTGCACCAACTTCTCAGCCATACATCCATCTGTCCTGTCTACCTGTTCCTACCTACATTAGCATGTTGCACCAGCAATAATCTGGAGATCACAATCCGAGAAGTCCTGCCTTTTAGCTTTTTGTCTAACTCCCTGCAATCATTTTGCAGGACCGACTTATTTTTCCTTCCTTTGTCATTGGAGCCAACATGCACAACAACCTCTGGCTGCTCAAGCACAACTTTGTGTTATGCAGCTGCTCCAAGACATCGTGGCCTTGGCACCAGGGAGGCAGGGAGTCTCGACTGCTGCCACAGAATCTCTGGTTCACTACCCTAACAAGTGAATCTCCTACCACGATGGTGCTAATCAATAATCCATCTATCTCTGCCTTAATAATATCCACTGACTTGGCCTCCACAGCCTTCCGTGGCAAAGAATTCCACAGATTGACTAAAGAAATTTCCCCTCATCACCTTCCTAAAAGAACTTCCTTTAATTCTGAGGCTGTGACCTCTACTCATAGACTCTCCCACTAGTGGAAAACATCCTCTCCACATCCACTCTATCCAAGCCTTTCACTATTCTGTATCATTTCAATGAAATCCCCCCTCTTTCTTCTAAACTCCAACAAGTACAGGCCCAGTGCCGACAAACGCTCAATTGGCCATATTTTGAACCCACAATCAATCCACGGGCTTGCTTTTCAATTCCCCCGCTGCAGTTCCAACACTGAAATGAACTTATAGGTTGATACACAAGAAACTGCAGTTGATGGAATCATGAGAAAAACTCAAAATGGAGGAGAAACTCAGCAAGTTAGGCAGCATCTAAGGAGGGAATGGACAGGTGACATTTCGGGTCATGACCCTTCTTCAGACTGAGAATATTATGGATTGATCTGTATATTTTTATCCATTCTTTATACAAGGATAGTTCACGCTGTAAACTAACTGGGATTGAGCAAGTTAATTTCTAAACTTGTGAAAGGTTTAAGTAGGTTAAAAGTGAAATATATTATCAAAATGTTACAAAAAGTTTATCAAAAAATTATAAAAAGGAATAAGGCAAACCGCCCTTTGAGCCTGCTCTGCCATTAAATAAAATCAGCTAATTATCCAAATTCCGAACCCTGTTCTATCTTTCCCCATACATTCCCAGATGTCTCTAGCCCTGTCAACAAATATCGAATTTTGCTTGAAAATATTTTGATTTGGCATTGACCAATTTCTGTGGTAGAGAATTTCATAGATCCAACGCTCTTTGGGAGACAACATTTTTCCTAATCTCAGTCTTAAATAGTTTACCCCTTATCCTTAGATTGAGACCCATGATTGTCGACTGCACGACCATCTGAATTTTCCTGAGGGGATCAATAAAGTATTTATTAAATTAAATTAAATTATTAAATAGGAACCAAAGGGGAAACGTTTTCCACACGTTTTTGAAATTAACTGCGAGAGGAAGTGGTTGAGGCCAATACTTTAACAACATTGAAAATATATTTGGACAGATGCATGGATTGAAAAATTTTAGAGGGATATGGATCGAACTTGGGCAAATGGGCATCTTAATTGGCATGGATGAGATGGTCGGAAGACTCTGTTTCCATGCTTTTCGACTCTATTCTAAGATTCTACGTCTGGTGAACCTTTGCTGGACTCTTTCCACTGCAAGAACATCCTTCCTCAGACGCCGAGACCAAAACCGCACAGCTGAAAAGGTGCAGCTTCATCAAGGCCCTGCAAAAAGTCATCTCTGGTCCTATATTCAATGATTCAATGATATTTTATTGGTCACATGCACCTAGATCCAGTGAACGTATTGTTTTTTGCATGCAACCCAGTAAATTCATACAACAAACCTCACCTATGGATATACACAAGGAGTCGCCACGTTTCTGGTGCCGACAAAGTTACAAATGTTCATCGTACAGTTGTATCTTCTCACAGTGACGAACAAGGCCTGTCGCCGCACCCGGCCACAAGCGGTCCCTCCGCGGGGGTCCCTCCTACATTGTCGGTGGCCCTCACTATAGAGTATTCATCAACATCTCCAATCTCTTGCTTCTGCGTTCTGAGGGGTCTCACCTGCATCAAAAGGGCATCTCTCATGCTGGTGCCCAAGAAGAGCATGGTGACCTGCCTCAATGGCTACTGCCCGGTTTCACATATCCACTGTAGTGGAATATTTTGAGTGGCTGGTTATGATGCAAATCAACCCCTGCCTTGGTGATAACGGGAATCCACTTCAATTAGCCTTTCTCCACAAAAAAATCAACAACAGATGCTATCTCAATGGCTCCACACTCTGCTCTTCTCCTTTGTGGAGAAGATGTTTCTATTGGTGGGAGAGTTGAGATCCAAAGGTCCCACCCGCCAAAATAAAGGACATACCTTTAAAAAGGAGATGAGGAGGAATTTATTTAGCCAGGAGGCGGTGAATCTGTGGAATTTATTGCCACAGACAGCTGTGGAGGGGGTCTTTGGGTATTTTTTTAAAGTGATTGACAGGTACCTGGTTAGTAAGGTTGTCAAAGGTTTTGGGGATAAGGTGACAGAATGTGTTTGAATGGGAAAGATAGCCATGTCCCGTGATTGAATGGAATAATTCTACTCCTATGAGTAATGAACTTATGAACTGTCTTGATGACAGGAACACATATGTCAGGCTGCTGTTCAACGCAATCTTCTTCCCCAAACTCTTCACCAAGCTCCAAGACCTGTGTCTCTACCACATTTTACAACTAGATGCTTGATTTCCTTATTGGCAGTCCCCAATCAGTGCGTCCCTTGCAACTGGTTCCCTGACAGCTTTATTGTGGAACCTCGAACAGTGTGGATTGGTAACAACATCTCCTCCTCATTGTTCATCAACACAGGTGCACTTTAAGGCAGAATGCTTAAACCCCCCCCCCCCCCCCCCCCTCTATTCTGACAACGTATGTTAATACTGACCAAATTAAAGACACCATAAAATGGAGGATCCCTGCACTTGTCAGAATTGCTTAACCCTTGTCAGCTGAAATTTACAGGTTTTGGATGGCGCCGGCCAGTCTAGGCTCAGACTGGTATGCAGGATGGTGAAGGATGCAGGTGTTCTCCTTGTTTCTCCTAACCTGATAAAATGTATAGCTGTTTTGCAAACAAACCTTAAATGCATCATTTTGATTGATCGCTGCAAGGGCATTGTAAATAGTATAAACAATGTTGCAAGACGAGTGTCCTGTTAATTGTTGATTGGTTGAAATGTTGGGCCTTGGAGGAACTGTTTGAATCCCAGGGCACATGTTGCACTATTCATTTGTGCTTGCTTCCTTCAAATACAATGTATTCGAGATTGTATTATTGGGTTGGAGAACTGTCAATTATGTACTGTTATAATTAATGTGTTTAATTGGATTATGAAGAGACCACCCCCATGTGGTTCGGCTCCTCAAATTTCGGGGACCTATAAAAGGCAGCCCCCACGTGGTCCTTTGTCGATCTTCTGGAAGAGCACTTGGGACTGCGTGACCTTTTGGAATGTCTCTGCTTGAACGAGGTTAGAAGGGCTTGGCCAAGCAGATACAAGGATCGAACCGGCGGTGGTTAGGTATCGTGTAGGGGAATTTGTGTTGTGTTATCCAAAATAAAGCTTAGCTGCTCGTGCTTGATTTAGTATTTTATTGACTGAAACTAGACTAGGGGGAGCTTAGAACAAGCTATTTACACGTGCAGCTCCAGTGCCATCTATACATTGAGTTAGCAAATAGGAGAGAGATGGAAGGGCTGGTTGAGTGCTGCCACAACAACAAAGTCTCAGTCAACTTCAGCAAAACTAAGGAAAATAATTGTCGACTTCAGAAGGGGTAAGTTGGGAGACCATGTGGCAGGGTTCATTGGTGGGTCAGCAGTGGAGAGAGTTGCCAGCCTCAGGTTCCTGGTCGTTATCGTCTCGGATGACCTGTCATGGCTCCGCACATTAGGAAGTTGCCCCAGAACCCCTACTTTCTTCAAAATTCCAAGAGATTTGTCATATCACTGAATACTCTAACAAACGTACACATATACTGCAGACAGTATCCTCTCTGGTTGTATCATGGCTAGATATGGTGAATCCAAAACACAGGAGTGTAAGAGGCTGCAGAGAAAAAGAACTTAAGCAATCTATTTGCTTTCTTATTTGCATGTTTACCTTCAGCGACTGCTGTACAAAGATATCCTGATCTGGTTTCACATCCTCCTTTCCCAATCTAGTTCCATTTAAATATTGTAATAATCTTCCTTCTTGTTATTGCCATCAATGTGGATACCTTCATTTTTAGCCATATTCTACTGTATCAGTATCTGCCCACTGCTTCAATGTATCTAAATCAACCTGGATTTTTTCTGCATTCTCCCCAAGTCTCACCCTCCTACTCATCTTTGTACCATTCACAAACTTGGCAATATTACATTTAATTCCCTCATTCAAATCAAGATACTCCTGAGGTAATTTGGTGCTGTGATAATAGACACATCCTTTAAGCAGAGATCACAGGAGACCTTCTTGTCCACATAACAGAGTTCTTCTGCAATGATGTTCAGAACCCATTGGCAGTCACGTTCAGGGATTTGTGGGTTTGTACACCTAAGGCTCTCTGTTCATCAATACTCCCTCGGGCTCTACCATCATGGTATATGTCCTATCATTATTAGAGTCATAGAGAGTCGGAGAGAGATACTGCACACACCTTCCACATGCAAGATTCAAAATGGTTATCAGCATGCCATTAGTCCAAATGTCAGGTCTCCTTCCTCAGTTTTGCCAAAGCTTTGTACTATTCTCCATGTAATTAAATGCACAAATTAAATTTGCCACCTATCATGGAGAGATCTCAATTCATGCCACGACGCCATTCATATCCAGGCCTCAGAACGTTGGTTCAACAACTTATGTTTTATCTGGATCCTAAAATTGCTGTAGTCACAGTTCTTTTGTTCTTGTAAAAATTCAGAAAGTTTGGCACCACTGACAGGAAATAGCTTCATCAGTCCCTACTTGTTTAAGTGGCCGCTGTAGGCAATTGCCTTTTCAATTCACCAGATGTTCTAGGTTGTTGCCAAATATGTTGGGTGCTCCGAATTGATGAAGGCTTCTTTAATCCCCCCAAGGGTGTGGAGCTCACTAGACATCAAAGTGGCACATCTCGCATATTATTTTTAGTGATGAGTGTTTCTGACGGAACTCTATGCAGAGATCTGATTAGCTTATAGTTCTTTTATTTTGTTCACTGCAATGAGATCATCTGAGCACTGGCTGGCTCACTTCTGCAGGAAATGAATCAAAATCTCAATAAAGATGATATCACCAGCCACAAACCCCCCTCCCCTTTCATTTACTCTCTTTGTGCTTCCCTGGTCCCTCTTTTGGCCACACCTATTACTTACAGTTCAGTTTATTGTCACTTGTACTGAGCTATAGTGAGAAGCTTTTGTTGTGTGCTATCCAGTCAGCGGAAAAGCAACGCATGATTACAATCAAGCCATTTACGGTGTATAGATAGTAGTTCAGCACTGAGCTCTGGTTGTGGTAGGATGATTTGGTTGCCTGATAACAGCTGGGAAGAAACTGTCCCTGAATCTGGAGGTGTGCGCTTTCACACTTCTATACGTTTTGCCTGATAGGGGGGGGGAGGGGAGAGGGGGGGGGGGGGGGGGGGGGGGGGGGGGGGGAGGGGGGAGAAGAGGGAATAGCCAAGGTGCGACTGGTCCTTGATTATGCTGCTGGCCTTGCCACGGCAGAGTGAGGTATAAATCGAGTCAATAGAAGGGAGGTTGGTTTGTGTGATGGTCTGAGCTGCGTCCACAATTTGCTACAATTTCTTGCAGTCTTGAATGGAGCTGTTCCCAAACCATGCTGTGATGGATTCTTTGATAAAATGCTTTCTATGCCAGAGACCCAAACAGTCCTTCTAAGTGAATCAGTGGTCACTTGTACCTGGTCCAATCTTGTGTACTTCATGCTGTGACCTCCTCTACCTTGGAGAAATTTAATGCAGATTGGCTTTTCAGCTTGCAGAGCATTTGGGTTCAGTCCACAGGAGTGACCCTGACCATTAGGTTGCTTGCCACTTCCATTCCCATCCCAATCTGACTGTGGACTGCTGCACTGTTACAGCGAGGCCCAATCTGAGCTTGAGGAACAACACATTTCCCGAACGGGCAAGTTTCAGACTTAATATCAAATACCCCATCTTTAGATTCATAGCATTCATAGCAAAAGGATTTGAGTACAAGAGCAGGGAGGTTCTACTGCAGTTGCACAGGGTCTTGGTGAGGCCACACCTGGAGTATTGCGTACAGTTTTGGTCTCCTAATCTGAAGAAAGACATTCTTGCCATAGAGGGAGTACAGAGAAGGTTCACCAGACTGATTCCTGGGATGGCACGACTTCCATATGAAGAAAGACTGGATAGACTTGGCTTGTACTCGCTGGAATTTAGAAGATTGAGGGGTGATCTCATAGAGACTTACAAAATTGTTATGGGGTTGGACAGGCTAGATGCAGGAAGATTGTTCCCGATGTTGGGAAAGTCCAGGACAAGGGGTTTAAGGATAAGGGGGAAGTCTTTTAGGACCGAGATGAGAAAATCGTTTTTCACACAGAGAGTGGTGAATCTGTGGAATTCTCTGCCACAGAAGGTAGTTGAGGCCAGTTCGTTGGCCATATTTAAGAGGGAGTTGGATGTGGCCCTTGTGGCTGAAGGAATCAGGGGGTATGGAGAGAAGGCAGGTACAGGATACTGAGTTGGATGATCAGCCATGATCATATTGAATGGCGGTGCAGGCTCGAAGGGCCAAATGGCCTGCTCCTGCACCTAATTTCTATGTTTCTACGTTTCTAGATAACTCTCTTCTTTCCGATTTGTATGATACTGGCCATTTTGCCTATTATCATGTGTCGGAATGAACTGCAGATGCTGGGTCAAATCAAAGGTAGACACAAAATGTTTGTGTGATTTTAAGGCCTGGTGCTGGTCTGTGGGGTCGTGGTCGAAGGACAAGTAGGAGGAGGTGTCTGTGAGTTGGCGCCTGGCCTCAGTAAAGACTACCACTACCAGACTACAAAACCCTTGTCGACGGGTTTGATTAACATGTCGGAGTTGCTGCAGTGTGAATGGAGAGCTGTACGTGCAGGGGGGGAGAGGTTAGAGTAGGTAAGAGGAGTGGAAAAGTTGAGACGGTTGATTTTTGTGTGATATTAAGGCCTGGTTTTTGTGTGATATTGAGGCCTGGTGATTGCCTGTTATCATCTTGGCTCAGCGTTTTCCCTTTTTCTCTTCTTTCTACAGTCTAGTCTGCTTGCAATGTCCCACATCCTTAACATTAACAAAACCTTACATGAAAACTGCCATAGAGCTATATAGCACTGTCATAGAGCCATATAGCACCGATACATGTCTTTGGCCCAACTTTTCCATGCCAACCAAGTTGCCTAACCAAGCTATTTCTACTGGCCTATGCTTGGCCCATACCCCTCCAAACATTTACTATCCGTCGTCAATGAAATTCTTACTTGCAACAGCATAACAGGCTTGTAACACAATGCACATAACACATAACATAATATATAATAAACAGAAAATTTGATAAATTAATAACCCTGTTACTAGTGCAAAGTAAGGTCTGAACTCCAGATAGTGTGTAGTTCATTGGTTAGTGTTGCGTCATTTTCAAGAATCTGATGGTTGTTGGGACGAGGCCATTCAGACTCCTATAGACTCTTCCAAATGGTAGGAGTGAAATGAGTGCGTGGTCAGAATGGTGTGGGTATTTGAAGATCTGGCTGCCTTTCTGAGGCACGCCTCCTACAGATCCCAATATTTAGTGGACTGGGCGGGGGTCTACCACTTTTTGTAATCTCCTTCATTCTTGGGCGTTCGGATTTGCGAACCAGGCCACGATGCAACCAGTCAATGTGCTCTCTACCGGACACCTGTAGAGGCTCAAGAGAATATTCATCAACATACTTGTAAATAAGCAAATTACACAGCCTGGAGTTCAAAGTCATCTTTAATCAATACATCTAGTATAGCGGTACAGCAGGTTGTTATTTGTTAGTTCATCGTTACCGCTTCCAAGACTGCCTAGTGTAGGAAGTGGGTGTTAGGATGAATCATACAGTGAGGTGGGGTTAGTGATGCTATATCTACTATGATTGGCTCACATGCAATAACCAATCTACATCGTAAAGAATGAATATAGTTAAGCACATATGCAGCTCTCGAATTTAAACATACTCGCCGTATCTATCAGGCGGTCAACTAATGCGACCCGATCGCGCACAGATCAACCCCCACTCCCTCCACGCCAGAAAGGTTAGTGGGGGAAGGAGGCAGTGAACCCGGAAGTGAGAAAGCAGCAGGGGAGACTTGAGGCGACCGATAGGTAGAGCATGCTGGAGAGGTAGTGGTGTTGTTCGACTGGTCGCAGCGGAGAACTGGGCATGCTGGGGCTAGTGGTGGGCACAGCAGCAGACGGCTGGAACATCAAAGGTGGAGCAAAGGGATCGGCTGGTGGTGGACGTGGTGCACGAGGGAGAGTGTCAACAACGGGCATGTCTTTACCTTCCTTGTAAACGATTTTGAAGTCGAACCGCTGGAGCTGCATCATCATACGCTGCAGTCGTGCAGGTGTTGCGTGTATAGGTTTATTAAGGAAGGTTACAAGTGGTTGGTGGTCTGTTTCGACTGTGAAAGTATTTCCAAAGATGAAGTCCTTGAATTTGGAACAAGCGGCTAGCAGCTCTTTCTCGATCTGCGCATAGCGCTGTTCAGTGTCCGTCATGATACGGGAGGCATAAGATACAGGTAGTACAGTCCCATCTGCAGACGTTTGAAGGCAGGCTGCGCCCAGCCCGTATCGTGAAGCATCGCAGGTTACCGTGACAGGACGTTTCAGGTTGCAGAATGACAAGGTGGGAGCGCTGGCCAGCTTGGACTTTACAGAGTCAAATGATTGTTGATGTTGCTGGAACCAGGTTCAGGCAGTGTCCTTCCGAGTGAGTTGTCTCAGAGGCGAACTTAGTTTGCTGAGGTTCGGTATGAACTTTCCCAGATTGTTCACCATACCCAGAAAGCGTTGTAGGCTTAACACGTCGGTGGGGGCTGGCATTTCTGTGATGGCAGCAGTTTTCTTCGGGTCGGGCTTAAGACCGTCAGCAGTGAAAACGTGTCCAACATATGTGACCTCTGGAACCCTGAACTTGCATTTATTAGGGTTGAATTTCAGGTTGATCTCACATGTCCATGGCCTTGAGAGTTTCTGGTTAAACATGGGCAGAGGTGCCTCCAAAATAGTACTATTCACTGAGGGGCGCAGCCCCGAAGTGAATAGTACTATTTGGAGGCACATAGTTTTAACAGGAAATAAGGCCAAGGATATTTGTTTTAGATTTGGGATCTTTAAACAAAAGAAGAAAAACAGAATTTGCTTACCTTAAATCTTCGCAGCGCGAGAGTTTCCCGAAAGCTCATCATTTTGCTGGCCGAGTGATGATTTGCTGAATGGCATCCTGAGAAATTTAAATCTGCCAAACAATGTAGCAAACGTAGTCAGGTTTGATGACTCATCATCTAGTGGTATCTGCCAAAACGAGCTTTTTTTTCGTCAAGGACGGAAAATACTGTTGCGCGCCCGATCTGTGCAGCGACGTCCTCGACAGTTCTCATCAGATAATGTGGGCGCTTGATGGCAGCGTTCAAATCTTTTGGATTGATGCACACATGGAGTAGGTATGTTACAAAACTTACCTTCAGCGGTGCTGCAGTTCTGTCACTGGCCGTGTGCACGACTTTGCGCCTTTGAGGGGGGGCGGGGTTAAAATGCGGTTTTCCCCTTGCCATCTGGAGCTTTATTTTCTCGGAGTGCGAGATTTTTGTAAAGATTCGTTCCGACTGCCGGCAAGTTAAAAAAAAAATTTTAGATCGCCCGACTATTTCATCGCTGAAGTAAAATAAAAATTAGCATCTAATGCCGTGAACGCCGACAACGGGGACGGATTTTACGTAGGGGACAGGTAAGTGAAAGCTGTTTATTTTTTCATATAAACTTGTTTGTTTAGATGACCTTAATCAACATTTCATGTTGCGAAACGGTGATTTATTCCCCATACGAACCAGCAGAATTTTTTCTGACGATATGGGGGTTTAAATTCACCGCAACCGCAATGTTCCAATCCATCGCGTTCCAGAAAATCCCACTCGCAAGCTGATTTAAATGGTCATTAATTTACAGGAATTAAACACAAAATTCCTTCAATTTGGCCTATAAATTAATGACAATTAGATTTAAAAATCATGTTATATTGTGAATTCTTGTGTGAATGTTATTTGGACACTTAGGCTTTAAAAAATATGTTAATTTTTTCTTAAGAAATGGTAGATGTTTAGATCTAGTAATTTAATTTTGTAATTAGCTACAATTGGGTAACTAACTAATTATATGCTTTAATTTCAGGTCATCCAAGTAAGATTGTTTCATATTTGTTTCAGAATGCTTCAATTTATGATAACTGAAAATTTCTTTCAGTTCTCTTAATTTTTAAGAAAGTTACGGGCTTTTGACTGTCCTCGATCACAACTTTTGTGTTAAGTCAATAGAACAGCAATAGGAAACAAGTTGCTAAGTTCCGAGTATGAAAATGGCCATAACTTTTTTAATACTGAAGATATGAAAGTGAATTAGGTGTCAAATTAAACTTATTTTTATGCTTTATCTGATGAGATAAATTGCAGACTTGATTTTTAAAATCTCAAAATGTTGTAACATCGCTACATGGAGCTCGTCTTTGTCTTTCTTGAAGGTGACAACCATGGTGGACACCCAGTCAGTGGGTTCGCTGATTTCGGCTAGTACGCCCATTGAAACCATGTTTTTTAGTTCAGTCTCAATTCTGCCTCACATGGCATGTGGCACACGGTGGGGGGCACGGATGGCTGGGTCGACGTTGGGGGTCAATGGCTATCTTATAGGTCACAGGCAGCTTGCCTAGCTTGCCATCGAATAGATCAGGGTATGCTTTTATCGGGTCCTCAGATATTAGTAACTTGTGAACGGACCGGTCAAAGGAGACTAGCCCTAAGTCTTGGCAAGCATGGATGCCCAGTAGAGTCACAGAACCAGATTTTAAGATTTAGAATGTTAAATCTCTTGTGGTGTTTTTCAGCACGCATTTGAAAGTAGTTATTCCCAGAGGATACAAAACCTCCCCCCCATAAGCATGTAAGGTGGGGTTAGTGATGCTATATCTACTATGATTGGTTCACATGCAATAACCAATCTACAACACTGAATCTCCTCAATCTTCTAAGGAAGTCGAGGCAGTGTTAGGGCTTTCTTTATGATTGTTTCAATGTGCTGGGCACCAGGGCAGTTCTTCAAAGATCTGCACACCCAGGAACTTGAAATTGTTCACTTGCCTGCACCACAAGGCCGTCGATGATGACAGGTTTGCGGATTCTTGGCTTTCACGCGTTGAAGTCAACAAACAGCTCCATGGTCTACCATGATGAACAAAGGAGGAGCATTGACTGAACTTTGTTGCCTTCCACCACAGTGAAGAATGCTGTGGTGGATGTTTATGTTAAATTCTATTGTGTGTTGTGTGTTCTTTTTTTTAACTGTATTGCTGCTGGCAAATTCATTTCACTGCGCCTTAGTTGGTGCATGTGACGAATATATTTGACTTTGACCTGAAATTGAGAGCAAGCTTGTAGTTCTAGCACCATTCAATCAGATGTTCAATCTTCCTCCTAAACTTTGACTCATTATTACCTGTTATTCCTACAAGAGTGGTGTCTGGAACTGTGTTTGTCTACACAGTCATAGCAAGAGAGTAAGTACAACAGAGGACCGAGCACGCAGCCCTGAGGTGTTCCTGTGCTGATGGTTATCGAGGAAGAAGTGTTGTTGCCAATTTGTACTGAATGTGGTCTGCCAATGAGGAATTTGAAGATACAGTTGCAATAGGGATGAGCAGAGACCTAGTTTCCTGAGCTTGATAACATGTTTGGAGGGGATGACTGTTTTGAAAGCTGAGCTGTAGTTTATGAACAACAGTCTGAGGGATGTGTCCAAGCAGCCTAGTGCAGATTGGAGAGCCAGCAAGATCGCATCCCCCATTGATCGATTGCGGCAGTAGGCAAATTGAAGTGATTCCATGTTCTTGTTGAAGTAGGGGTTGATATGCGCCATAACCAACCTCTCAAAGCACCTCATCATCATAAACATTAGTGCCACTGGTTGGTAGTCATTGACGTATGTCACCATTCTCTTCCTGGGCACCAGTATTTTCGTTGCCCTTTTAACGCGGGTGGGAATCTTGGACCTTAGTAATGAGAGGTTGAATATATTTGGAAAAACTCCAGATGGCCTACACTGGTTTTAAGAACGTGGCCTGATACACCATCAGGTCTGGGCGCTTACTGAGGGTTTACCCTCATGAAAAATCTTCTGCTGTTGGACTGGGTGACTGATATTACAATATCATCAATCGCTATGCCCAAGAAGGCATATTGGTGCTCGACCTTTCGAAGTGAGTGTGGAACTCATTGGGCATGGCCAGGCGTGATGCTTTGCAGTTGCTCGAGCTGCCATTTCATTTTGCCTTGTGGGAAGTGATAGTACCGTGCACCTACCCTGCCCAGTGTACCATTGATGAGGTTAGGATTAGGGATGCGCAGGTAGATTCTAGAACCTGATGGTTGTCGGGAAGTAGCTGTACCTGAACCTGCTGGTATGCGACTTCAGGCTTCTATACCACCTGCCCAATAGTAGCAGTGAGAAGAGCGAATGGCCCGGATGGTGGGGATACTTGATATCACATGCAGCCTTCTTGAAGCAGTGCCTCGCATGGATGTTTTCGTTGGTGTGGAGGGTTATACATGCAAAGGACTGGAGTGCTGGAGTAACTCAGGCAACATTTCTTGAGAACATGGATAGGTGATGTTTTAGATCGGAACTCTTCTTCAGGATCTTAACTGTAATACTTCAGATTATTATTTTTAGCTGCTAAAATATTCAGTTATAAGAGTGTAAACCAGACACTTCTTTCTATTTTAGGAAATACATTTTTAATCAATGGCTGCATTCTCCTTTGAAAAGCAATCAATACATCTGTGGGCCAACATTACTTCAGTATATTTTGAGAAGTGACAGAAATTTAAAACTAGAGAAATTCACTTCAGTTGGAAGCGTTGGCAATCAGGGAAAACGAATGTAGAACTAAGCTATAAAAATTAAAGTGCTATTTGAAAGTAAACTATTGTGAAAATGCAGATTTTTGTATTCATGCTGGTAAAAAAAAAGAACCTCAGTACAAACCCACTGCACATATTGCAGCACATAAATGCTCAAATGGATTGTATTAATCTGGGTTATATTTTGGATGCCAGCATTAAAAGTAAAAGGTAAATCCATTTTTGATGCTGCAGCGTAATACAAACTGATTCCTCGTTATCTTCTTCTCCCTTATCCATTCTATTTGTTACATTCTCAAAAAATCACCAAAGATTTCCCCTTCATAAAGCCATGCTGACTTTGACCGATCCCCTCACTGCTTTCCAATTGCGCTGCTATAACATCTTCAATAATTGACTGCAGCATCTCCCCCATTACCGATGTAAGGCTAACTGGTCCATAATTCTGTTTTCTCTCTCCCTCCTTTCTTAAAAAGTGGAGTTACATAGGCTGCCTTCCAGTCCACAGTCACTGATCCAGAGTCGAGAGAACATTGGAAAATGATCACCAATGCATCCACGATTTCTAGGGCCACCTACTTGAGTACTCTGTGATGCAGACCATCAGGCCCTGGGGATCTATCTGCCTTCAGTCCCAATAGTTTACCTAACACCATTTCCTGACTGATGTGGATTCCCTTCAGTTCCTCCCTCCCACTAGATCCTCGATCCCCCATATTTCCACGAGATTGTTTATGTCTACCTTAGTGAAGACAGAACCAAAATACTCATATAACTGTTATGTCATTTCCTTGTTTCCCATTATAGAAACATAGAAATATAGAAATTAGATGCAGGAGTAGGCCATTCGGCCCTTCGAGCCTGCACCGCCATTCGATATGATCATGGCTAATCATCCAAATCAGTATCCCGTACCTGCCTTCTCTCCATTTCCCCTGATCCCTCTAGCCACAAGGGTCACATCTAACTCCCTCTTAAATAGAGCCAATGAACTGGCCTCAACTACCTTATGTGGCAGAGAATTCCAGATACTCACCACTCTCTGTGTGAAAAAAGTTTTTCTCATCACGGTCCTAAAAGATTTCCCCCTTATCCTTAAACTGTGACCCCTTGTTCTGGACTTCCCCAACATCGGGAACAATCTTCCTGCATCTAGCCTGTCCAACCCCTTAAGAATTGTGTAAGTTTCTATAAGATCCCCCTCAATCTTCTAAATGCTAGCGAGTACAAGCCGAGTCTATCCAGTCTTTCTTCATATGAAAGTCCTGACATCCCAGGAATCAGTCTGGTGAACCTTCTCTGTACTCCCTCTATGGCTAGAATGTCTTTCCTCAGATTTGGAGACCAAAACTGTACACAATACTCCAGGTGTGGTCTCACCAAGACCCTGTACAACTACAGTAGAACCTTCCTGCTCCTATACTCAAATCCTTTTGCTATGAATGCTAACATATCATTTGCTTTCTTCACTGCCTGTTCACCTGCATGCCTACTTTCAATGACTGGTGTACCATGACACCCAGGTCTCGTTACATCTCCCCTTTTCCTAATCGGCCACCATTCAGATAATAGTCTACTTTCCTGTTTTTGCCACCAAAGTGGATAACCTCACCTTTATCCACATTATACTGCATCTGCCATGCATTTGCCCACTCACCCAGCCTATCCAAGTCACCTTGCAGCCTCCCAGCATCCTCTTCACACCTAACACTGCCGACCAGCTTCGTGTCATCCGCAAACTTGGAGATGTTGCATTCAATTCCCTCGTCCAAATCATTAATATATATTGTAAATAGCTGGGGTCCCAGCACTGAGCCTTGCGGTACCCCACAAGTCACTGCCTGTCCCACTGAAAAGGACCCGTTCACTCCTACTCTTTGCTTCCTGTCCGCCAGCCAGTTCTCTATCCACATCAATACTGAACCCCCAATACCGTGTGCTTTAAGTTTGTATATTAATCTCTTATGTCGAAAGCATTCTGAAAGTCCAGATATAACACATCCACTGGTTCTCCCTTATCCACTCTACTAGTTACATCCTCGAAAAATTCTATAAGATTCGTCAGACATGATTTACTTTCGTAAATCCATGCTGACTTTGTCCAATGATTTCACCACTTTCCAAATGTGCTGCTATCCCATCTTTAATAACTGACTCATACAGTTTCCCCACTACCGATGTTAGACTAACTGATCTGTAATTGCCCGTTTTCTCTCTCCCTCCCTTTTTAAAAAGTGGGGTTACATTTGCTACCCGCCAATCCTCAGGAACTACTCCAGAATCTAAAGAGTTTTGAAAAATTATCACTAATGCATCCACTATTTCTGGGGCTACTTCCTTAAGTACTCTGGATGCAGCCTATCTGGCCCTGGGGATTTATCGGCCTTTAATCCATTCAATTTACCTAACACCAAAACCCGGCTAACCTGGATTTCACTCAGTTCCTCCATCTCATTTGACCCCCGGTCCCTTGCTATTTCCAGCAGATTATCTATGTCTTCCTTAGTGAAGACAGAACCAAAGTAGTTATTCAATTGGTCTGCCATGTCCTTGTGCCCCATGATCAATTCACCTGTTTCTGACTGCAAGGCACCTACCTTTGTTTTAACTAATCTTTTTCTCTTCACATATCTATAAAAACTTTTGCAGTCAGTTTTTATGTTCCCTGCCAGTTTTCTTTCATAATCTATTTTCCCTTTCTTAATTAAGCCCTTTGTCCTCCTCTGCTGGACTCTGAATTTCTCCCAGTCCTCTGGTAGGCTGCTTTTTCTGGTTAATTTGTATGCTTCATCTTTAGTTTTGACACTATCCCTGATTTCCATCTAAACAAGTGGGCTAAGAATGAATCATGTGATGAGTTCATAGATCTCGCGATATTGCGGATGACGTCACACAGAGCCTCGCCATCACGTGAGTGGGACCCAAGGACGTGACGTAGAATCAATGGAGGGCCGGGACCTGGCGGGCTCCTCCTTCTGCAGCGGCAACCGGCAACATCCGCCTTTCACTCGCTCAACACCGCCATTAAACCCCTTGCTTCATTTGTACAAAAACACATACAGTTTCTTCCATGTCCTGGCACTCAACAGCAGCGCCGGCCTCGAAAAGGACGAACGGTTTTGTGAGGGCGCTGCTCAAGCGTGCGCCGCTGACGCGTCATGCAGTGGTGGTGACGTCGCCTTCCCGGGGCCCCGCCCTCCGCGTTGGCTGAGGGCGAGATGACGTCACCAGCCCTGGCCCCGCACTGACAGGACGAGGTGATGTCACCTCCCCGCCGTGCTGGCTGAGCGAGGTGAAGTCACCAGATCTTAGAAACATAGAAAATAGGTGCAGGAGGAGGCCATTCGGCCCTTCGAGCCAGCACTGCCATTTATTGCGATCATGGTTGATCATCCCCAAGCAATAGGGGGTTTGCACGTAAGGTTACTGGGTCATAGGGCTTGATGCACGGAGCCGCGCAATCCATCTGGAGGACATCCGTCACTTCAGGTACATGTTATTAATGCAAGAAACGCATACTTTCCGACCTGTTAAAAACCGCCAAAGTGTTGAATTTTTGCGCTGTACAAAAATGTGGCAGTCGGGGTAAGTGTAAGAGACATGTACCCAACTTCAGAATTCCGAAAGTGAAGCAAAATGAAGGTACTATATACTGTCATTTCTCCTCACTTTTGGAATTCTGAAGTAGGCTAAATGTATCTCACGCTTATCCCGATTTCCATAATTATTTACAGCGCAAAAATTGACATTTACGGCGGGTTTTAACGGGCCCGCTACGCTGTAAGTGCTTACCTGCAGTTCATTGCGTGTACTCCACTTGGGGTAGCGTAGCAACAGCACGGGTCATGGGTCGTGAAACTTCCCTATAACCCGTGTCTGCCTTCTCCCCATATCCCTTGATTTAACTAGCCCCTGGAGCTCTATCTAACTCTCTCTTAAATACATCTAGTGGAGAAGATTGCAACCTTCACATGGTCCGCCCTGTTTCGACTAATGCGATCAACTCGACGTGCACAAATGGAAGATCAAATAGAACAAGTTGTCTAACAACTTTAGGCTGTGTACGCCACACGAAAGAAGGAGAAATCCATCCAGTGATTTGGCCTCCACTGCCCTCTGTGGCAGGGAATTCCACAAATTCACAACTCTCTGGGTGAAAAAGGTTTTTCTCACCTCAGTCTTAAATGGCCTCCCCTTTATTCTAAGACTGTGATTGGTGCAGATGTCAGAGGTTATTTGGAGAAGGCAGGGAATGGGGTTAAGGATCAGCCATGATTGAATGGTGCAGAAAAACTGATGGGCCGAATGGCCTCATTCTACTCAGGTCACTTGTGACCAGGGTCGTGACCCCGCACTGTGACGTCACTAGCCCGGGCCCCGCTCCCACGCTGAGTGAGGGCGAGGTGACCTCACCTCCATCATGGCCCCGCCCCGCGCGGAAGGCGAGGTGACGTCGCATCCCCGACGCTGGCTGAGGGCGCGGTTACGTCACCGCCCCGGCGCTGGCTGAGGGCGCGGTTACGTCACCTCCCCGGCGCTGGCTGAGGGCGCGGTTACGTCGCCTCCCGGCGCTGGCTGAGGGCGCGGTTACGTCACCTCCCGGCGCTGGCTGAGGGCGCGGTTACGTCACCTCCCCGGCGCCTGCTGAGAGCGCGGTTACGTCACTACCACGGCGCTGGCTGAGGGCACGGTTACGTCACCTCCCCGGCGCCTGGCTGAGGGCGCGGTTACGTCACCGCCCCGGCGCTGGCTGAGGGCACGGTTACGTCACCTCCCCGGCGCTGGCTGAGGGCGCGGTTACGTCACTACCCCGGCGCTGGCTGAGGGCGCGGTTACGTCACTACCCCGGCGCCTGCGGAGGGCGCGGTGACGGCTGGGAAACGGGAGCTCGCCGGTTTCATGGCGGCCATGTCGGATCGGAAGTGAAGTGAAGGAGCGAAGCGGGAGCTGAAGGAAAAATTACAGTAACCGGCCGCCAGGAACGGAAACCGCTTTCCCATAGTTGGGAGAGAAGGATCAGCCAACGATAACGAGGGCGAAAGAAGCGGCGCTGGGGGGGAAAGTTTCGATATTTCGGATGGTTTAAAATTTCCCCCCCCCAATACAATATAAAAGGGACAATGGCGGACCCGGCGGAGTGCAGCATAAAAGTGATGTGCCGATTCAGGCCGCTGAATAATTCGGAAGTCCAACGCGGTGATAAATGTATTTGCAAATTTCATGGGGAAGAAACGGTGGCGGTCGGGGTGAGTGTTGATTTTCTGCTTACTGTCATCCGCCCGGTATTCTGTAAAGTAGTCTTGTAAATTATTTTGCCTAATAGACAAGCTGTTCAAGTTTGATCTGTGAGTGAATCTGTTGCTGAAACCGGTGGCAGGAGGTGCCCGAAAGTGAGTTGGAGCTGTAAAACCCAATGCATTCATCTGTCAAGGCGTCACGTCGAAGTGTGTGGTGTATAAAAAAAACTTCTCCCAAGTCTGTTACTGGTTCAATTTTATTATTGGAGTAGAATCGAAGTTTATTTCGCACCTGGAATACTGCAAAATGCCACGTTTTATTTTGGGGTCGTAAAGCACACAAAATTGGGTGTGGGTGTTTTGAAATGTACAGAAAAACACCCTGTCAATCTTGGTCTGGGTGCAATTCTTAGAGCTCGTGTCGAATAGGCTGGACCTTAAGTTGACATTGGTGTCGATCATATTTTTTGTATATTTATTTTGGGAGGAGGCGTTGGAATGATCTCTTCTGCTTATTAGGCGATCCCTCGCAAAAGTTGTTTGTCTTATAAGAAATGAATCGAGATTTATAAAAGACAAGCCTTCTTTTGTGAATTTGAATAATAGTTCAGATTATTTTAAGTGATTGAAGATGTTGTAAGATACAGCCAGTTTAGATTTGATACTGGCTAGGCTTGAAGATTTTCCATCCTGAAAGATGACTGGCCATGAAGGAAGTTTTGGAAAAATATTTAACAGATGTGTTCAATATTTATGAATCTCTTTGCCTCTGGTGCATGCAATAATCTATCTTTTGTCCACAACTGTAATTCTTATTTGTGTAGGAAAGAATAGCAGATGCTGGTTCAAATCGAAGGTAGACACAAAATGCCTGAGTAACTCACCGGGGGGGTGATGTTTCGGATCAAGGCCGGGAGTGGATGGTACAGAGATAAAATGTTTTTGGAGACAGTAAGACTGGTGGGAGAACTGGGGAGGGGGTGGAGAGAGGGAAATCAAGGGTTACTTTAAGTTAGAGAAATCAATGTTCATACCGCTGGAGTACAAGGTACCCAAAAAAAATATGAGGTGCTGTTCCTCCAATTTGTGCTGGGGCTCACTCTGACAATGGAGGAGGCCCAGAACAGAAAGGTCAGATGGGGAATGGAAGGGGGAGTTAAACTGTGAGGTGCTGTCCCTCCAATTTGCATTGGGCTTCACTCTGACAATGGAGGAGGCCCAGGGCAGAAAGGTCAGATTGGGAATAGGAGGGGACGTTAAAGTGCTGAGCAACCGGTTGGTCTGAAGAAGAGTCTCGACCCGAAACGTCACCCTTCTCTACAGAGATGCTGCCTGTCCCGCTGAGTTACTCCAGCATTTTGTGTCTACTTTTTTAATTCTCATTTACCTGTTTCCTGCTTTGTATGGATCCCTGTTGCACTTTCCGCATTACAGCTGGCAGTGCTTAACTTTAGCATATCACTGTCTATCTTGAACTTTGTCATTTCACATCGCCAAATCATTTGAAGTGTTAAGACTGATTTTCTGATGGCCTCGAAGTTGTAGTAAATATTGCAAAATGTTCGACGATGCTTTTCAATGACATTATTAATCAAAAATGAACACTAAGGGTTATAAAGAGCATTGGAATTGCATTATAGAAATATGTCCTACTAAATGATAAGAATGATCTTTGGTCTAACTAGTTTCACCTTTGCCCCAGATTCGTTAATTTCTTTGGTTAATGATAATCTTTGAGAATTAACAATTGGCCTAATGTTCAATTGTCTTTGCAGATGAGGGTGACTAAATTTCTACCATCTTAACATGTAGGACTGATTTGTATCTTCATTTCTGAAAGACCTGGCTCCAATTTCTAATGCTGTGCCCTCAGAGTAACCAATTTGCAGAAACAGCCGTGCTTCTCTGAAGAAGTTCAATCGATCACAATTTAAATTCCGGGGGCCCCAACTTCAGTCTCATGGAGTAATATAATTCTGTTCATCTACTTTATCCTCCCTCTAAGGCAATAACATTGTTTTTAATTTTTGGCGTCCAAAACTGCAATAATTTTGGCCTTATAAGTTTCAGTCTGAAAATATTACGGTCATTAGAATTATTGATTGTTTGTATTCGTCCATAATTGCTCTGGGTGCATAGTTCTCTTTGGCCCTTCATTGCTAGTAGCTTTTCAGCTGATTCCTTTAAGGCAAGTGTCTCGTGAACATTTTTGATTCATGCTTAAATCTACTTGCCACACACTTATCCATTCAATTTATTTATATTTTTGTAATTTGGTGCATCTGCTTATTTTGTGCTATTGACAAACGCGCTTTCCATCTCATAATCTGTGTCATTTTAAAAGTGGGCTCATTATTTGCAAGCCCAAGACAGACCCTTGCTGGATCCCAGGGAGGATCTTAGTAGGAACCAACAGTTACATGTTTTCAACTTGAATTTGTCTCACTGTTTCCTAGTCAGCATGATAAATTGCCTTCAATTGCATGAACTTTAACTTCAGCTATCTGTTATGAAGGACTTTTCCAAATGCTTTCTGGGCATCCTTGTAAGTTACTTCCATTAACATTCCCTGTTTCGTACTTCAATAATCTTTTGTCAGTTTTTCAATTGGGTTCTAACAACATGATCTGTCTTTGACAAATCCATCCTGACTTTACGATTGACTGAAAATTTAAGATGTACAGCCATCAGTCCTCAATGACAGATTCTCATAATTTCTTGATAATTACTGAATTGGCTAACTGATTTATAATTCCTTGGTTTTTATTGATCCTGTCTTAAACATTTATATGGTAAGATTTTTCAAATAGATCGAAGATTGGAAAATTATAAAGAGCATCTGCAATGTTCTTAGCTTTGAACTCTTGGAATGGAAGCAAACTAGACCTATTGTAATCCATTTTTGAGTTTATTTTCTTTTATAATATTGTAGGTTATATTAATTTTGGCCATTCTATTTCTCATTCAGTTTTTGCTTTCTTGATAGAAACAAAAAACTGCAGATGTTTGTTTACAAAAAAAAACACACAGTGTTGGAGTTAATCAGCAGGTCAAGCAGCATCTCTGTAAAACATGGATAGGTGATGTTTCAGGTCGGGACCCTTCTTCAGACAGTCCCAACCCTAGACATTACCTGTCAGTGTTCTCCAGAGATGCTACCTTTTCCTTTCTTGATATTAGGGTACTGACCTTTTCTGTGTCCCCTGACAAAACATGATCTATGAATGCAGCTATTTTTGAGTTGTTTACCAATATTATCATTTTAAAAGGCCCACATTTCTGTCAACCACCCCATTTTTACTAATATAATTGTACCATTGCTTGTTCTTTTTGTATCCTTACAAGTTTCATTTTCACTTTTTTTACTTCTAATCTGTTTTAGAATTTGTATATTTGTCTCTTTCCGTATTTACTTTTTTAACATATTTATAAATATTCTTAGTTTTCATTAATGTTTGTTTTTTAAATTTGGTATTTAGAGTTCTTGTCTTTTGCATGATCATTCTGGTTCTGCAACATAATAATTAATTTTAGATATCTCAGTTCTGCAGTTTTCCAGTTTGTTAGGAGTTGTTAAGCCTTCTAAGATTTTTTTAAAGAGCCTCTTGTTTGGTCTTGAATGTAATGTTTAAAAAAAAAAACCCTTGCTTACATTTCAGAGACTTGCCACTCAGCTTTCATATATGAGCAGTTTGCTTGTCCATAACTACATGCAAATTAACCTCCAACCCTTGTAACAGTATATTTAGTTATCAGTCCTGGTCATTTTGAAGATATGATTTGGAAATAGCTATACTATGTTATACTCTCCAAGTTGAATTTTGACTGTAATTCATTTACTTTGTCTTGTTACTTCATGCATGTGCAAGAATGTTTTTTTTTTCTGCCCCACCATTCTGGGATTTTACATTTCTCTCTCCTTGTATAATTGCTTTATGTCTTTCGGTATTTTTCGTTATAGGAGTGGCTGGATGTGACAAATAGCCTGCTGTCTTTCTTTCCACATATTGCGGAATCTACCTTTTCCTTCTGAAAACTCGCCCTCCCGAAACCTGATCATTTCTCTATATTATATTCCACAGGAATCTAACCACTGTTCCCCCTTTATGAAGCTAGATACAGCTTAAAGCACCTAGATGAAGTTGGTCTGTTCCCCTACAACACTGATACCAGTTAACCGCAAAATGAAACCTATCTGTTTTATAACATTCCTAATTTGTTTATTCCAGTTCCTTTTGCATAAGGTACAGTTCATTAAAAAATATAACCCTTTATTTTCCTTATCATGTTTTGGCTGCCAGAAACAGTTATACTCCAAACAAAATCTCTTGCTAACTCTTTCTTAGTTTGTTCATTCCAATGTAGATCGAAACAACATCATCTTCCATTGATAATGTTTGCCCTTCACTCTTGAGAGACCTTTGCCTAAGTTAGACAGCATGTATATTGCACCCTTCACTATGCAGGATACTGTATTTATATAATGGAATTTTATTCAACTACTGTATTACTGTTCCTTTCCTGCTCCTGCTATTCCTATTCATCCTCCTATCCCATGTTTATTATTGTGATTTGACTCTCTGTCCTTATTATCTGTCCCCAAAAAAAGATACATTCATTTCACCTGTTGCTAGGATTGGGTTCTTTTTTCTCTCCTTTGGTTTCTCCCCAATCCGATCCTATGTCTCCTCCATGAAGCGTGATAAAGAAGCACCCTATCCAGCACTACTTATCCTTCTTTTCAGGTCTGGTATCTCCAAGTCATTTTTCAATTCAGTGACTCAGAAGGAGAGAGATCTGTTTTAGAGATAGACACAAAAAGCTGGAGTAACTCAGTGGGTCAGACGGCATCTCTGGAGAAAAGGAATAGGTGACGTCTCGGGTCAAGACCCATCTTCAGACGGTTCACTTGGGATAAGTCTCATTCGCCACATGTTATGGTTGACACTTCCTAGTGTAATCTATTATTCATATTTGTAATGCTTTAACTTGCCTGTGCAAATAATTTTTCGCTTCCCTAAAACATACTAAAGCAACACTGGTTATTTTCAACTGGACTTTGTTCTACCAAATACATGAAAATAAGCTATTCAACATTTCAAATGCATTTCCATTGGCATTATAATATTGTCCAGAAGAGACATCCATGTGCATGCTTGTAAAGCTGGCATTGATATTTTTGCACAACCGCCAATTAAATGGATTAATGAATTAACTGCCTAAAATTTTATGAAGTTTTAATGAGATCAATTTGCATTTTATTGAACTTGTTTGTTTTTGTGAATTTCAATTGTACTGCATAATAGTTCAACCGGTTATAGAATTGTTTATCAATGTGTACAAACCACAGAATCAAATGGGGGGGAATTTCATGTAATGCCTTAGCAGCTCAGTATTTAATCTCAGTTTTCATTTGTTTTCTTGGTCTAACCCCATTCTCCTCTTCTGAGGTAAGGAGGTAGTCTGTGCCCATGTGCAGCAAGACGCGATTGACATTCAGTTTTGGAATTTTTAAGCCGGTAAATATCACAAGGCGTTGATCACTTCCATCAAGAGTTTAATTGTTCTCCTTTGTTATTACCATTATTAAATCCCCAACATCCTTCTCTGGGTTGGGACTGTTCCTATTGGCCTCTCTTTGAGTGTTGTCTGTAAGAATTGGATATGGGTGCAGAGTCTCTTGTGGTACGTGACTCATATACTGCTGTGAAGCTTTTCAGCATCCACGTGGTGTAAGTCAGGAGCATATTGGGATATTTAACATTTTATTGGAGGAATGGAAAGTAGTTTAGTTTAGTATAGAGTTACAGTGTGGAAACTGGTCCTTCAGCCCACCAAATCCGTGTCCACCAATCACCAACTGTACACTAAACAACCTAAAGCTATGGAGTAACTTGGCGGGTCAGGCAGCAGCACTGGAGAACATGGATGGGTGAGGTTTTGGGGCAAGACTTCTTCACTCACCTTCTATGGTATCCTAGTTTTGCATCCTACACATGAGGGGCAATTTTCAGAAACCAATTAACCTAAAAACTTGCACGTCTTTGGAATGTGGGAGGAAACCGGAGAAGCTGGAGAAAACCCACATGGTCACAGGGAGAACGTACAAACTCCATACAGACAGCACCCGTAGATCGAACCCTGGTCTCTGGCACTATAAGACAGCGACTCTACCACTGCACAATGTGCTGCATGATATTAGTCACGTGGAGAGATTAGACAAAGGTTTCCACTGAAGTGTTGGAAGCTGAAAGACGTACGTATAATTGTGAGAAGCGTAGGTGAGGTAAGATGGTCAGAGGATAAAGAGGTGTCTGTTCCCAGAGGACATAGATTTATTTTGTGAGGGGAAATGTTTAAAGGAGATGTGCGTTAAAGGTAGGTGTTTTCCCGACAGAAAGTGGGAGGTCCCTGGAATGCGTTGTCATGGGAGGTGATAGAAGCTGATACGGAAGTTGCATTTATGAGGAAGTTGCATTACATTTATCTGAACAGTCACATGAACAGATAATGAATAAAGGGATACAGACCATGTGCAGGCAGGTGGTATCAGTTACTTTGGCATCATGTTGAAATGGACCTGGTGGACTGAAGGGGCACCGTTCCTGTGCTACACTGTTCTGTGATTGGAGCTCCAACACACTCAGTACACAACAGTATCCATCACGCCATAACCTTCTTGATGTACACAGCAGCTGTTGCTATAATTTCTTTTAATGGCAATCTTGAAACTGTCTCAAAACTGTGTGACTACCTTCATAGTGAAAAATGAGTTCTTGAAGAAGACCTTGATAAATGCCAGTTATTGACTTTCTTCATCTAGAGGTAGCTGTGACATTTAGCAACATTATCATCAGAGAGTCTCCTGACATCAGCACATCTTGCCATTTATTGAACCAAATAATACTGTGACTAATGCTTGAATAACTTGAATCCTAACGTCTAATAATGTTTTGGGATTACCTTAGCCAACTGCCGTGGTTCAAGAAGATGACTCTTTGCTTATTCAAGGGCAATTAACAACTGAATAACAAGCTGGCTGTGCCAGTGATGCTCAGATTCTAAAAAATAATTGAATAAAGTAAGATTCCCTCTTTAGCATTGGAAAATTAGCTGCAGATCTTAGTTTTATCAAACTGCTCACATGCTGTGTCGGCCTTTCATTTTAAAGGATATCTGTTTATGAATGAAGGTCTCTATGCTGATGCCCTAACTATAGTTATGAATGTTTCCAAATACTTTTAAAATCCTTGGATGAAAGTATCTATCGCAGTGTAATTTTTTAAATTACTGCTGTTTTACTTGTGTTTAATTTAGTTTATTGTCACATGTACCGAGGTGCAGTGAAAAGCTTTTGTGTGTTAACCAGTCAGCGGAAAGACAATACATGATTACAATCAAGCCACCTACAGTACAGACAGATGCATGATAATGGGAATAACGTGAATAACATTTAGTTCAAAATTACAGTAAATTCCAGTACAGTCCATTCAAAGATATTCTGGGGGTCTCCAATGTGGTACTTCGTAGTTCAGGACTGTTCTCTAGCTGTTAGTTGCCAGATAACAGTTGGGAAGAAACTGTCCCTGAATCTGGAGGTCAAGTCAGATTTATTCGTCATGTGCACATAAAGTGCAGTGAAATAGGTGTTTGTTTTCACACTTCTGCACCTCTTGCCTGATGGGAGAGTAGGGAGAGTGGCTGGGGTGCTACTCCTCCTTTATTATGCTGGTGGCTTTACCGAGGCAGCATGAGGTGTAAATGGAGTCAATGGATGGGAGGTTGGTTTGTGTGATGGTCTGGGCTGCGTCCATAATCTCTGCAATTTCTTGCGGTCTTGGCTGGAGCTGTTCCCAAACCAAGCTGTGATACATCCTGATAAAATGCTTTCTACGGCACCCTGAAGAGGTTGGTAAGAGTTGTTGGGGACATGGCGGACATCCCAGGAGGTGACGGTGTTGGTATATTCATTTAGACTCAGTATTCATCCAGATATATTCTAGAGTCCATGGTTCAAAGAGTTTAAAATCTTTGTATTGTTCCTGACCTAATGAAGTGGAAATCGAATGACATCAGCTAGTGTAAGACAGTGCTATATTCCAAGTGGGAAATGATGCAATTGGTTAGGCTTTATGGGAGGCCCGGATATTTGAAAAAAGAACTGGTGTAGATTCGAACTAGTTTTAAGGCCAAACAAATAAAGCAGTCAGAATGTCTGTTACATTAAAATAGAGAAAAAAACCTTTTTATATAATTATGGCTTCCTAAGAAGCCAAAACGGGTAAACTGGCAGGATATGAGTCCACTAGATATTGACAAACAAGACAGAGCAAGGGAGAAACAATTTTGTTTTGTTTCCAACAACTGATGGGCGAAGCTATAGTTTTCCATCATGATCGTTCTATAATAACGGCATGGTATAAACCTACAATGAAAAGCCAAGGATCATTATTTACTCATTAGATCTTTGTTCCAAAAGGTGCAGTGAATATTGGAATATTTGTTTGCATATAACTCTTCCACTGATAACCATTAATTTAATCTATTTAATTTATTTAGGAATATATATGACTTCAGTTTACTAGCCATGGAAAGACGGCTAGATTTACCAAGCAATTTCCCTAAATGTGTACTTTAAAAATAAGGTTGACTTTTCATTATAATTTTGACCTTGATTGTGACAAGTGTTTCTCATAATATTTCTTGCATTAGCAATTTGAGAAGAAATCTGACTTGACACTTGTAATATTTCTTGTACTGAGAGCAAACAGAGGTCATCTCAAATGTTGGGCAAAAAATGCAAGGGTGATACAGCTGGTAACATTTTTACAAAGGTTAATTGTGACCTGGAATGCACTAGCTCTGGGCCTGCAAAGGAGAGTTTGATAGGCACTTTGGTAACCAGCTTGGAGGGGATAAACAACAGCCTGACGTATGTGGTTTTATTGTCCAAGTGAAGAGTGGAGAGCCAGTGAGAGTGCATCCTCTGACCTGTTGTGGCGGTAGGGAAATTGTAGTGGGTCCAGGTTTTTTTTTGAGGTAGGTGTTGATATGTGCCATAACCAACCTCTCAGAGCACTTCACCGTCACGGACGTTAGTGTCACTGGTCAGTAGTCATTGTGGCATGTCACCTTGGGCACTGGTATTATTGATGCCCTTTAAATCAGAGGGGAACCTCTGACCTCAGTAATGAGAGAGTGAAGATGTTCGCAAAATCTCAAGTCAGTTGGTCTGCATGGATTTTAAGAACAAGACCAGGAATGCCAACAGGTGCAGATGGTTAGAGGGTTCAACCTCTGGATATTCTGACATTGGCCTCTGTAACTGAGATATAATAAACAAACAAAAAAGTTCAATGAAGTAAAAATATACCAGCATAGTGCAAAAAAACCCAAATAAAGTCCAAAGTCCCAGAGGCAACCCAGGCAATTCATAGTTTGGCGTTTAGTTGGAGTTTGTAGTGTTTGATAGCCTGATGGTTGTTGGGAAGAAGCTGTCCCTGCAAGTTTTCAGGCTCCTGTCCTTCCTAATCGCAGGAGTGCAATTAGAGCATTGGCAGGGTGGTGTGGTTCGTTGATGATGCTATTTGCTTTTTTAGACAGTGCCTCTTATAGATCTCTTCGGTCGGGAGGCTACCACCCGTGATGGACCAGACAGTGTTTACTACTTTTTGTAATTTCCTTTGTTCCTGGGTATTTGAGTTGCCGAGCCAGGCAGTGATGCTCTCTACCGTACACCTGTAGAAGTTCAAGGCAGTATTCGCCAACATACCAAATCTTCTAAGGGAGTAGAGGCATTGATGGGTTTCTTTATGATTGCATCAATGTGGTTGTCCAGGACAGATCTGCAGAGATATGCATGCGCAGGAATTTGAAGCTTTTGATTCTCTCCACCACCGAAGTTGATGAAGACATGTTTGTGGATCCTCGGCCTTTTAAAGTCACCAATTAGTTTCTTGGTTTCACTGGCGTTGAGAGTAAAGGCCCTGTCCCATTTGGCCGTCATTTACGCAACAGGCCTGCATTTGGTCCATATGCCTCCAAATCTGTCGTATAACTGTACCTGTCTAATAGTTTCTTAAATGTTCAAAGAGTCAAATAGTTTATTGTCATGTGTCCCTGACAGGACAATGAAATTCTTTCTTTGCATAGCACACCAGAACATAGTAGGCATTGACTACAATTATATATGTAAATACACACATGAATTAATAAATTGATAAAGTGCAAATAACAGATGGAGGAGTATTAATGTTCAGAGTTTTGTCCGAGCCAAGTTTAATAGCCTGATGGCTGTGGGGAAGTAGCTATTCCTGAACCTGGTCGTTGCAGTCCTCAGGCTCCTGTACCTTCCACCCAAAGGTAGCAGGGAGATGAGAGTGTGGCCAGGATGGTGTGGGTCCTTGATGATGCTGCCAGCCTTTTCGAGGCAGCGACTGCGATAAATCCCCTCGATGGAAGGAAGGTCAGAGCCGATGATGGACTGGGCAGTGTTTACTACTTTTTGTAGTCTTTTCCTTTCCAGGGCACTCAAGTTGCCGAACCAAGCCACGATGCAACCGGCCAGCAAGCTCTCTGCTGTGCACCTGTAGAAGTTAGAGAGAGTCCTCCTTGACAGACCGACTCTCCGTAATCTTCTCAGGAAGTAGAGGCGCTGATGAGCTTTCTTAATAATTGCATCTGTGTTCTCGGATCAAGAAAGATCTTCAGAGATGTGCACGCCCATGAATGTTGCGTAGGTCCCTGCCTCAACTACTTCCGCTGGCAGCTTGTTCCAAATACCCACCACCCGTTGTGTAAAAAAAAGTTACCTCTCAGGTCCCTATCTTTTCTCATTCACCTTAAACCTATGTCCTCTAGTCCTTGATTCATCTACTCTGGGCAAGCGACTGTGCATCTTCCCGATCTATTCCTCTCATGTGTTAAGTACCACTATTGCATGGGTTTCTAGTGTCTTTGAAAGTTTTTCCTGTGGAAATCAATTAGTAGATGTACTCATAATTTAGAATTCTGAAGTATGGGTCAGCATGGCATGATTGATTGCCTCTCGTGGCAATGCCATTGCCCTTTTTAGTCTAACCAGAGTGTATATATTATATGTTTATTACCAACATCATTTTTGTGACTTTTAACAGTCTCTTTATTTTAATTGCCGTATTGCACGGACTGGGTATCATAACTGGTATTTCTGCTTTAACCAGTTTTTATTCCAATGATCCAATGGGTGGGGTGCCACAACGCTCGGTGCTGGGATCCCAGTTGTTTACAATATATATTAACGATTTAGATGAGGGAATTAAATGTAACATCTCTAAGTTTGCGGATGACACAAAGCTGGGTGGCAGTGTGAGCTGCGAGGAGGGTGCTATAAGGCTGCAGGGTGACTTGGACAGGTTGGGTGAGTGGACAGAAGCATAGCAGATGCAGTATAATGTGCATGTTGTCACTTGTGGGCGGAGTACCAAGGCAAATTCCTTGTATGTGAGTACTTGGTCAAACTTATTCATTCACTCATAATTTATTTATTTGTTTTATTATAAACGTGAGGCTATCCACTTTGGTGGCACGAATAGGAAGGCAGATTATTATCTGAATGGTCAGATTAGGAGAAGGGGAGGTGCAACGAGACCTGGGTGTCCCTGTACATCAGTCACTGAAAGTAAGCGTGCAGGTGCAGCAGGCAGTGAAGAAAGCTAATGGCATGTTGGCCTTCATTGCGAGAAGATTTGAGTTTAGGAGCAAGGAGGTCCTACTGCAGTTGTACAGGGCCCTGGTGGAGTGTTGTGTGCAATTTTGATCTCCTAATTTGAGGACGGACATTGGTGCTATTGAGGGAATGCAGCGTAGGTTCACCAGGTTCATTCCTGGGATGGCGGGACTGACATATGAAAGAATGGGTCAACTGGGCTTGTATTAGCTGGAATTTAGAAGGATGAGAGGGGATCTTATAGAAACGTTTTTTCCGGGTGCTCCAGATTCCTCCCACACTCCAAAGTAGCACAGGTTTGTAGGCTAATTGGATTGGTAAAATTGTCCCTACTGTGTGTAGGATAGTGTTAACTGTGCGGAGATCGCTGGTCAGCGTGGACTTGGTGGGCCGAAGGGCCTGTCTCCACACTGTATCTCTAAACTAAACTAAAAAATGACTACTAGAAAATGACAAGACCATAGCCAGTTGTTCCCTCAACACATTTTAGGAAGTAACATCAGCTGTGCTTCCCATTTCCTGCTTGAATGGAGAAACTGAAGCAAGGATCCAATACAGAAAGTTGTAGATTGCTGGTCTGAGGAAACTGACAAGCTCCAACTTGACTGTTTTGGTTCAGGAGATTGGTCCAGTTGCAAACCTAAACGGAGACGCCATTGCTGTCTCAGAAGTAAATAGTAGTTTGGACTGCCTACCAAAGAAGTGAATTAAAATGTACACCAGTTGGCATGCATCTTGATATGTGATAACGATATACCAATCAACTGCACTTAATTTTCACTGCTCTTTAGTTGCATTGTGCCTACAATCTGTGAATAATTGGTTACACGTTCAATCAAATGAATTAAGTTGACCGCATGGTTTACTCTTTGGTTTAGCTTATACCCCAACGACATGGACAATATTCTGCTTTGGTCGCTCACAACCCATTCGAATGAACATTGATTTTTCCAATTTTAGGTAATCTCTAACACCTCCCCCCCTTCCCTGTTGCCCAGCTTGACTCTCACCTATTTCTTCCTCCAACCCCCCACCCCTCCCCACATTCAATCCCCTGGCTTCACAATTTGCAACTCTTCAATCTGTGTCTCCCACCTCCTGCTTTTATCTCTGGCCTTTGTACCAAACATCTGCCTATCAACCCCCCCTCCCTCACCTGCGTCCACCTACCATGCTTTGTCCTGCCTTTTCTCTCTTCTACCATTCTCTCCCCTGCCCGTCAGAAACATAGAAAATAGGTGCAGGAGTAGGCTATTAAGCCAGCACCGCCAATCAATATGATCATGGCTGACCTTACAAAATTAATACCCCGTTCCCGCTTTTTCCACAAATCCTTTGATTCCCTGAGCCCTAAAGGGCCTGTCCTACTTGGGCGTCATTTGCTCGTCACGCAGGTGGCGCGCGAGGATTTTGAAAATCCCAAAATCCTGGTGCGCCGCGCGTCACTGCCTAGCCACCACGCCCCATGTGCACGTAAATGATGACGCGCAAATGGCGTCCGTGGGACCGGCCCGTAATAGCTAAATCTAACTCTCTTGAAAACATCCAGTGAATTGGCCTCCACTGCCTTCTGTGGCTGAGAATTCCACAGATTCACAACTCTCTTTTTTTTCCTCGTCTCAGACCTAAATGGCCTACCCCTTATTCTTAAACTGTGACCCCTTCTTCTGGACTCCCCCAACATCAGGATTTTTCCTGCATCTACCCTGTCCAATCCCTGAAGAATTTTATATGTTTCTATAAGATCCTCTGTCATCCTTCTAAATTCAAGCGAATACGAGCCCAGTTGACCCATTCTTTCATCATATGTCAGTCCCGCCATCCCGGGAATTAACCTGGTGAGCCTACGCTGCACTCCCTCAATAGCAATAATGTCCTTCCTCAAATTAGGAGACCAAAATCGCACACACTATTCCAGGTGTGGTCTCGACAATAGACAATAGGTGCACGAGTAGGCCATTCGCCCCTTCGAGCCAGCACCACCATTCACTGTGATCATGGCTGATTATCCACAATCAGTACCCCTTTCCTGTGTTCTTCCCATATCCCTTCCCTCCTCTAGCTTTAAGAAATCTATCTAACTCTCTCTTGTGAGCCTCCAGAGAATTGGCCTCCACTGCCTCATGAGGCAGAAGCCTGTACAACTGCCTCAGAAGAAGTACGACCTCTTGCTCCTAAACTCAAAGCAAAACTAAACTCAACTGAACAATGATTCTGGCCCGAAACATCGTCTATCCATGATCTCCAGAGACTGCCTGACTCAGAGTTACTTCAGCACTTTGTCCTTTTTCAGTTGACCCTAACTTGTTTCCAGTTACAGTGCTATACATTATTGTATTTTTATAATAAGTATCAACTCAACCGGTTTCATTATGTGAAGTGTTGGAAAACGTCATTTTTTTGTTGTTTTTATACCTTTTGGATATTCTTGCTCTGCTATTTATTATACCAACTTCATTGACCACAAAAGCCACAGACCTAAACGGGGTGAGATTGAGAATATTGACTCCAGGAGTTAATTCATTCAGTCTGTGGATTGGATGCATAGTTGCAAGTGCTTCTGACTTTATTTTTAAATTTATCAAGGTCAGTGATGTCAGTGCCCAGAAATGGAACACTTGCATTTGGCACCCAGTGTTTCCACTGGCATTTTGAGGTCAGATTAAGCATGGGCTAAAATGAGCATTCTCAATTTATATGTATTGACTTCAGTGATATATCTTCTGATGCCATTTGATGTTTTCTACTTTGTCTAGCAATCATAAGCATGTTGTTATACCAAAATATTTGTACTTTTTACGATGACTACTCCTGTGCACTGGAACTTGATCGAAAACAGTTGGAACCCTTTCAGTTACAGTTCACCTAAGGTATGCAAATCCCAATGTTCTGCATAGAACAAAAGATATTTTCAATATTCCTGCAGCATTTTGGTTTCAGATTAAACATTTGATGAATCTAACATTAAAAAAAAACCCATTAAGATTGATTGATTGATGGTTTTTGTAACATAGGAATTCAACGAACATACAAATTAGAAATAGTAGAAAACGAAGTGCTGGAGGAATGCAGTGGGTCAGGCAGCATCTGTGAAATCACAGATGATGATCACAGATGCTGTCTAGCCCATCCTATTCCTTCAGCAATTTGCTCGAGATTCCAGACTCTGCTTCTCTTGTGTTTCCAGAAAAAGGAGTAGGATCCACACAGCCCCCTCAAACCTGCTCTGCTGTTCAATTAGATCGTGGCTGATCTAATTAAAAACTTAAATTTACATTTCTGGCTGATCACTAGTAATTCTTCACCCCTTGCAAGGATCTATCTAGCTCTGCCTTAAATGTATTCAAATGACTGCTTGCACAGACCTTTTAGAACATAGAAACATAAAAAAACAGGTGCAGGAGTAGGCCATTCGGCCCTTCGAGCATGCACCGCCATTCAATATGATCATGGTTGATCATCCAACTCAGTATCCCGTACCTGCCTTCTCTCCATACCCCCTGATCCCTTTAGCCACAAGAGCCACATCCAACTCCCTCTTGAATATAGCCAATGAACTGGCCTCAACGACCTTCTGTGGCAGAGAATTCCAGAGACTCACCACTCTCTGTGTAAAGAATGTTTTCCTCATCTCGGTTCTAAAGGAATTCCCCCTTGTCCTTAGACTGTGACCCCTTGTTCTGGACTCCCACAACATCGGGAACAATCTTCCTCCATCTAGTTTGTCCAACCCCTTAAGAAATTTGTAAGTTTCCAAGATCCCCCCTCAATCTTCTAAATTCCAGTGAGTATTCCAAGCCGAGTTTATCCAGTCTTTCTTCATATGAAAGTCCCGACATCCCAGGAATCAGTCTGGTGAACCTTCTCTGAACCCCCTCTATGGCAAGAATGTCTTTCCTCAGATTTGGAGGCCAAAACAGTACGCAATACTCCAGGTGTGGTCTCACCAAAACCCTGTACAACTGCAGTAGAACCTCCCTGCTCCTATACTCAAATCCTTTCGCTATGAATGCTAACATACCATTTGCTTTCTTCACTGCCTGCTGCACCTGCATGCCTACTTTCAATGACTGGTGTACCATGACACCCAGGTCTCGTTGCATCTCCCCTTTTTCTAATCTGCCACCATTCAGATAATAGTCTACCCTCATGTTTTTGCCACCAAAATGGATAACCTCACATTTATCCACATTATACTGCATCTGCCATGCATCTGCCCACTCACCCAGCCTATCCAAATCACTCTGCAGCCTCCTAGCATCATCCTCACACCTAACTATACCCCCCAGCTTGGTGTCATCTGCAAATTTGGAGATGTTGCATTCAATCCCCTCGTCCAAATCATTAATGTATATTGTAAATAGCTGGGGTCCCAGCACTGAGCCTTGTGGTACCCCACTACTCACTGCCTGCCATTCTGAAAAGGACCCGTTTACTCCTACCCTTTGCTTCCTGTCTGCCTGCCAGTTCTCTATCCACATCATTATTGAACCACCAATACCGTGTGCTTTAAGTTTATATACTAATCTCAGATTTGTAGAAGAGTTCCATAGATTCCCAATACCCTGAATTGTTGCAGTCATGGTGATCTAGTTTATAGTTCCTTTCTGGAAAAAGGATGAGATCGGCTAAGCTAGCATTTGACCGAAGAAGTCAAATTTATATTTTGGCAGCAAAACTACAAACTGCTGGAGAAACTGAGTGAGTCAGGCATCATACCTAATTGTCTGCATCCGTGTCAGTAAAAGGAAATAAGATGCAGACCCTTCATCTGGACTTGGAGTAGAGTGATTATGGCCAGGTAAAGAGGTGAGGAGGGGTAGATAGGTAGAGATAGCATTAGACGATCAGAGGTGAGTAGCGATGACAAAGGGCTGCAGGTTATTGATTCAGATAGAAAGCAAGAGTGGGACCAAAGAGGGGAGGGATGATGAAACCAGTAGGGAAGAGGGGATAGGAGATCCAGTAGGAGGAGTGCGGGTGATGAAGTAGGTGGGGGAGGGGAGAGAATATAGTCAGCTTCTGGGTGGGGGGTGCATGAAGAGAGTGG
Organism: Okamejei kenojei; assembly: GCA_035221665.1. Taxonomy (NCBI): domain Eukaryota; kingdom Metazoa; phylum Chordata; class Chondrichthyes; order Rajiformes; family Rajidae; genus Okamejei; species Okamejei kenojei. The sequence continues at coordinate 8,901,273 of CM069132.1, read as the reverse complement.
TGGCTTGGCCAAGTCATTAGGTATTTTTAAAGTGGAGATTGAAAGATTCTTGATCGGTAAGGGTGTCAAGGGTTACGGGGAGAAGGCAGGAGAATGGGGGTAGACAAGGAAAGATAGTTTAGCCATGATTGAATGACAGTGTAGATGCGATGGGCCGAATGGCTTAATTTTGCTTCTATGGATTTTTAAGTTATAAACTCCAGTTAGCCAGTGCAGGTGCTAGGTAAAGCGAGGCCTAGTATGCATTTGACCCTTCTGATGTAGAGGAGGACACATTGAGAACCCCAAATGCAATAGATGAGGTTGTTGGAAGTGAATCTCTCTCACCTGGAAAGCTTGTTTGGCTCCTGGGTTGGAGGTGTGGACATGGGTGTTATTTTAAAGATAGACACAAAATGCTGGAGCAACTCAACGGGTCAGGCAGCATCTCTGGGGGGAAAAGGATGGGTGACGACAAATGATCTTGGGCAGGGTGGTGCCTGGTAGGTCCATTGTTGGCTAGGGAAGGAAGGATCTCAATAGAGAAACAATGCGTGGAACTGGTAAACTGGTCAATGTATGCTAGAATGCTTGAGAAATTCCATTCATTAAATATTGTTGCTCTTACATAAGCAATGAAAGAAGCCAGCTGGAATGCAGCAATATTGTAAATAAAATTAAAAAGAATACAAAATAGGAACATGGGTAGGCCATTTAGTCACCGTGCCTGCCCTGCCATTTAATATGATCATGCCAGATCTTATCTCCAATAATGTGTTAATTCCCCATTGCCCACGATTCCTTGATCTTTAAAAAAAATCTACTTCCTCTTTGAATACTGCCAAAGATCTAATTTCCAAAATGCTCCAAGGCAGAGAATTCCAGAGATCGACACAGCAAGAAGTTCCCACACTGCATGGTTTTATAGTCTGCCCCCGTAATCTTTTACCTATGTCCCCTCATTCAAGTTTCTCCCACTTGTAGAAACATCGTACCATCTGCAATGTTATCTTCTTCTTGCGTACGGCGTGCACAGCCTAATGTTGTAGGACAACTTGTTCTATTTGATCTTATTTGATTGTGCATGCCGGGTTGATTGCATGCGTCGAAACAAGGCGGACCACGTGAAGGTTGCAATCATCCACCGCTGCAATGTTATGTCTTCCACCCCTGCAATTGATGCTTCAATAATACCAGAACCGGGGCCACAGTCTTAGAATAAAGGGGAGGTCATTTATGACCGAGGTGAGAAAAAACGTTTTCACCCAGAGAGTTGTGAATTTATGGAATTCCCTGCCACAGAGGGCAGTGGAGGCCAAATCACTGGATGGATTTAAGAGAGAGTTGGATAGAGCTCTAGGGGCTAGTGGAGTCAAGGGATATGGGGAGAAGGCAGGTACGGGTTATTGATAGCAGACGATCAACCATGATCACAATGGATGGCGGTGCTGGCTCGAAGAGCCGAATGGCCTCCTCCTGCACCTATTTTCTATGTTAATACCACACCACATTCAACTGAACTCAAAGAATAGAGTCACAAAAAGCTGGAATAACTCAGCGGATCAGACAGCATCTCTGGAGAAAAGGAATAGGTGACGTTTCCAATTGAGACCCTTCTTTAGACTTAAGAAGAATATAGACCTACTTACTTCAGCTGCTCATGATAGGATGTCATAATTTGGATTGCACAACAATCTTGCAAAATTCGACTGTTTTTCACGTCATTGTATTTACTCTTGTATTTATCACGTGCATTATTTACTCTGAGCTTCATTTCATTGCACCATGGTGTCGATGATTGATAATAAACTAATCTGAATCTGAACCTTTTAATCCCAGGAATTAGCCGTGTGAATCTCTCTTGACCTGCCTTTTTACACCTGGAGCACTTTATTGACAAGGAGGACCAAAACTCTACTCTGTACTCTGGTGTGGTCTGAACAGTGCTTCCCTATTTCTAACCTCCAATCCTTTTGCAACAACTGCCACTGTTCTATTTATCTTGGATCTATAGTTCCTTGTTTCTACTATTTACTTGCACCTGCCTACTAATATTTGGCAATTTATGCAAGAGAATGCCTAGTTATGTACTCGGTTCGTCCACTTAACCTACCTGTATCCTAGTGCAATGTTCCGATATCCTCATCACACCATGCCTTGTCTACTTTCATGTCAACAGCAAATCTGTATGCCGTGAACTCTGCTCCCTCCTGACGATTTATGCAAATTGTAAATACTTAATCCTTGGGATACCCTGCTGGTTATGTACTTCCAATCGTAACAAGATCAATTTCCTCTCTGGATATTGCATAGAAGAATATCTTCAATCCATACAAACATCGTCTTGCCCTGATACTGTGAATTCTTGTTTAGTTTATTGTCACGTGTACCGTAAATGTTTTGGGTTATTGAGGATAGCCCTTCCTGAAGAGGGCCCTTCCTGAGCTGAAACGTTACCTATTCATGTTGTACCACCTGGCCCGCTGAGTTACTCCAGCATTTTGTCTTTTTCCGAAATAAATGCAGACCTGGTCTGCTGCCCACTTTGTTTAAAAGAAATAGAAATACATTTGACTTCTCTGCGCTTTTTTTTTAGCTTATCCTTAAATTCACTATTGCATCAATGTGCTGGGCATGTGCGATGTCAACGTCCAGGAATTTGAAGTTGCTAACTCTTCACCCCTAACCCACTAATGTGTTGTTGGTGTTGCTGCTGCACCATTCAATCGGGTGTTAAATCTCTCTCCTGTAGACTGTCTCATCACCAGCCGTGATTCTCGTAACTGCAGCATTGCTATTGGCGAAATTATAGATGGTATTGGAGCTGTGCTTAACCACACAGTCCTGGCTGTAGAGCAGGGGGCTGATTGCACAGTCTTGATGTGTAGCCTTGTTGATGGTCAGTGAGGAGGAGAAATTGTTACTGATCCGCACTGCTCGTGATCTCCCAATGATGAAGTAAAGGAAGAATTTGCAAAAGAGAGTGCAAAGGGTCAGCTCTTGAACTTTGGTAATGAGTTTGGAGGGGATGATATGTTAAATGCCAAGGTGTCGTTTATGAACAGCAGTTTGAGGTATTTGTTTCTGTTATCCAGAGTGGAGAGCCAGTGATATAGCACCTGCTGTTAACCTGTTGTGGTGACAGGCAAATTGACGCCGGTTCAGGTCATTTCTGAGGCAAGAGTTGATTCACACCATAATGGTCCTCTTGAAGCACTTTTTTATAATGATTATAGTGGATGTAAGTGTTATGTATGTTGGTCTTTGAGGCAGATCACCATGCTCTTCTTGGGCACTGGTACGATCAATACCCTGACTAATGTGTGCTGCCTTCACCATAACCTCTACTTGTACTTTTCCTAATGTAACCACTGGAACCCCCTTCCCCACCCCCTCTCCAACCCTCTGCCAAATCCACTCTGACTGTTGATCCATTTAGTTTCCTTTTTAGATTCTTTCAAAGGTGGGATATCTCCATATTAATATGGTACTCAAGATGAACCAGCACTTTGTACAAACTGATTATTATATCCTGTAATTTAGAAACATAGAAAATAGGTGCAGGAGTAGGCCATTCGGCCCTTTGAGCCTGCACCGCCATTCAATATGATCATGGCTGATCATCCAACTCAGCATCCTGTATCTGCTGCCTTTTGTTCCACTTCTGAAGCTGTGCATTCCTGGATCCTATTTTCCAGTAAAGCACACATAATTCCTCAATTATGTCTTATAATGTGGATTATTTGTGCTGTTTTCTGCCCTAAACTAAGTTATTTTTTTTACTTTTTTCAATAACTGTCTGCCAGTCAAAATGCCTGCCTTATAGGAGAGGAAATGCTGGACATTTTAATGTACAAAATTGGATATTGGTATTGTTGGCATTGGTTTATTCAAGTAGAGTCCTCAGATGGTGCAAAATTGTTTTGCATGCCATCCAGTCAAACCATATTATTAATGAGTACAATTAAGTACATTAGTGCTATGAAAAAATTAAAGGAGTGCAGAAGATAGTGTTGCATTTACAGAAAAAGTACAGATAAAGTAAGTGCTGCCAACAAGGTACATTGGGAGATCATTAGGGCATCATTGGCTTATGGGAGGTCTGCTGAGTAATCTAATAAATGGGGAAGTAGGTGTACCTGTGTCTGGTGATATGTGCTTTTAAGCTTTTGCATTTCTGCCTGACCTGGGAGGGGAAAAGAGGACATGTCCTGGGTTTAAGTGACCTTTATTGTGTTAGCTGCTTTCCTGAGGTGCAAAGCGTAAATGGAATCAGTCAAGGGGTTAGTTTGTGTGATGGACTGGGATGCGTCCGCAACTCTATGCAATTTCTGACAATCTTGGGCAGAGCAGTTATCAAACCAAGTTGTGACGCATCCCGATGTGATGTGTTCTAAGATAGATACAAACTGCTGGAGTAACTCAGCGGGGCAGGCAGCATCTCTGGAGAGAAGGAATGGGTGATGTTTCAGGTCGAGACCCTTCTTCAGACTGATGTTCTAAGGTGCATCTGTAGAAATTGGTGAGAGTCATTGGAGACATGCTGAATTTCCTTAGTCTTATGGGGAAGTAGAGACATTGGAGTGCTTTCAAGTGCTTTCGAGGATCAGAAATATCAACGAACACTAGGAAGCTAGAGAAGAAATTACAGGAGCCTTGGCTGAAATATATGCATCATCCTTTCCAACGAGAGGTCTGGCAAGACTAGATGGTGGCTAATGTTGTGCCTTTATTTAAGAAAGGTTAAAAGGAAAATCTGTGATCAATAGACCAGTGTGCTTAATATCTGAGGTTGGTAAGTTGGAGGGGATGCTGATGGATAAGAGATCAATGCATTTGGAAAGATAGTTGATTGGAGATAGTCAGCATGGTTTTGTGTGTGGGAGGTCATGTCTCACAAATGACACAGTCTATACAGAATTCAGCAAGGCCTTTGATAAGATTCTGAGTGGTATGTTACTCTGGAAGGCTAGATCAAGGGATCCAGCGCGAGGTGCATCATTGGCTTGATGGTGGGAAGCAGAGGGTGATGGTGGAAGATTGTTAGAGGTCCGTGACTAGCCTGACTCGAGGATTGGTACAGGACCCATTGCTGTTTTCATATATATCAACAATTTGAATTAAAATGTACAATTTAATAAGTTTGCAGATGACCGTGAAGACATTCATCAAGATTTATTGTGGGTTCTTGTGGGCACAGTGGTGCCGCGGTAGAATTGCTACCTTACAGCGAATGCAGAGCCAGAGACCCGGGTTCTATCCCGACTACGGTGCTGTCTGTACGGAGTTTGTACGTTCTCCCCGTGACCTGTGTGGGTTTTCTCCGAGATATTCAGATTCCTCCCACCCTCCCACATAGATATACAGGTTAATTAGCTTGTTATAAGTGTAAATTGCCACTAGTGTGTGTGGGATAGTGTTAATGTGCGGGGATCGCTGGTCGGGGTGGAGAGCCGAAGGGCCTGTTTCAGTGCTGTATCTCTAAACTAAACTAAATTGCTAAGGGACTAGATGGGAAACCATTAAAGGCCTTGTCCCACTTACGTGTCCTTGGCACGCAAATTACGCGACCTCATCATCGCGTTGAGGCGCACGGGCATCGTGTGGCCGCGCGGGGCAGGTCCCACTGAGAAACGTGGAGGGTTATGGAGTTGTGCGCGGTATCCAAAATTTTGTAGCAAACTAAATCTTCGCACGCCAACGGCCTGTCGCGTAACTGACGGCCAAAGTGGAACAGGCCCAAGACCCTGGCGTGACGCAACGTCTCACCTCCAACAGCAGTAGAAGCAGGCAAACGATCGCCGAACTCAGCCTGGGGCTCATGGCCGTTGCGGTCCGGATCTGCCCCCACTTCTACTCCCTGAGCGGGGTCAAGAAAATTGAAGAGAGACACAAAATGCAGGAGTAACTCAGCGGGACCGACAGTATCTCTGGAGAGAAGGAATGGATGGCATTTCAGGTCAAGACCCTTCTTTCAGACTGAAGAAGAATCTCCACCCGAAACATCATCCAAAACAGTTACTCCTGCAATTTGTGTCTATCTTCAAATGGCATCACGCGCTCCAGGTGGCTGTGCGGACGCATGAAGTCGAGCACAACCTTCGCGGGACCGTCGCGCCTCAACGCGACCACGAGCCAAGGACACGAAAGTGGGACAGGGGCGTAAGTGTATCTAGGAAAGTTGTTTGAAGTATAATGAAGGGGCACTTTGGAACCAGGATCCGTAATTCTATTAGTTACAAGATAGTTATGGAAAAGGATAGTATTGGTGCACAGGTTAGACTTAAATTAGGGGAAAGCAAATTGCAATACCATCCGATAGTAACTTTCAAAATTGATTGAGAGGAGATTTGCAGAATTCCAAAAGATTCTGGATGTATGTTAAGAACAAAAGAGTATTAGATTCCCTTGAGGATCAGTGTACAGTAAATCCTTGGTTTAACAAAACCCTTTATAACGGATTTTGGTTATAGCGGATGGACCTGCCCGACGCCATGCATGGCCTCCCCAACTCCAGCTTCCAACGCTACCCCTGGCTCGCAATGTGCACTAGCGAGCCCTGGTTCACCCACACAGTGCTTCCACACCTCAAAAAATTATTTCCTTAAATAGATTCCTAAATTTCCTGGAATTTGATGGTATTTCCTGAAATTTAAAAAAATGCTTCCTGCGTGCTATTTGTTGTTGTTTTTCTTTTTGTGGGCACACGTTAACAACACAAAGAAGAACAAGGCAAAACAGATCTATATAACTACACCATATCTGCCTGCTTCTGTTTCTCAATTGTACAGTGTTATGCAAGGCAGTGTTCATTGCCTCCAACAGCTTTCGTTGTTTTTGGTTTTTCAACCTAATCTCATGTGTCTCAGACTCTGCCCTCCATCCCTCTCTCTCCCCCCTCCCTCTCTCTCTCTCCCCCCCTTTTTTCTCTCCCTCCCTCCCTCTCTTATTCCCTCCCTTTCTCGCTCCCCCTCCCTTTCTCTCCCTCTCTCCCACCCTCCTTCTCCCTCTCTCCCACTCTCCTTCCCCTCTCCCTCTCTCCACCCCTCCCTATCAGCCCCTTGAGCCCACCCACCGTTCTGTAAGATCAAGGCCAATCCCAATGTAACTGCAATCCCACTGCCCACAGGTAACTTTTCACCACTAGGCTTATCCAGAATTCTACCACTGCCTGAAAAAGAATCAAAGGCTCAACTTGCACTGAGAAAAATAATTCCAAAGACTCATTGTTATACGAGAATTTTCACGAACACTCTGTTTAAAGCCCATAGCGCTGCAGCCGATAGCACTATATTTAGAACCCATAGCTCTGCAGCCGACAACTCTTTGTTTAAATTCCCACGCGGTAAGCTGACAGTGCTCTGCGTAAACCTTTGAGCGCCAAACCAGCAGTGCTGTGTGTATTACCGTTACACCCCTTCGCGGGTTGGATGCGGAAATTTCCCGAAATTATTCAATTTCCCTAAAATTACCCGAAGACAACCAGAATTTCCTGAATTTCAGGTAATTTCCTTCAAAGTGGAAACACTGCACCCACCACACATTCCCCATCCACATTAGTCCCACTTGCCTGCCCTCAGCCAATATTCCTATAAACCTATCCTATCGACGTACCTGTCCAGATGTTTTTTAAACAATGTCATAGGACCTGTCTCAACTGCCTTCTTCGGCAGCTATGTGTTTTAAAAAAAAAGTTGCCCCTCCAGGTTCCTAATATATCTTTCCCCCTCACCTTAAACCTCTGGTTCATGATTCCTCTTCTCTGGGTAAAAGACTCTGTGTGTTTACCCTATCTATTTTTCTCATGATCGATAAGATCAACCCTCATCTTCTTGCACATCAAGGAATAAAGTGCTAGCCTGCCTAACCTTTCCGTATAGCTCAGGCCCTCGAGTCCTGACAGCATCCTCTCACATTAATGTCATCTGCAAACTTGCTAATCATGCCTTGTACTTGTCATTATGTCATCTACATTGGTAGATAAAAATAGTGAGACACCTGAAAAGTGTGGGTTTATTGTGTTGGGCTTCTCTTTTTACATCACGGAAAATTAACATGCAGGTCCAAGAAGCAATATCAAGGCAAACAATGTACTTCAAACATGCAGGGCCTACTGATACGGCACCTGATATTGATATCCTTCTTATCCAAAAGATAGGCTTGATCAAGGGAGTACAGTGAGAGATTTAAGATGCATTCTTAGGATGGGGAGATTGTCCCAGAAGGAGAAATTAAAAAGGCTGGTTTTGTAGTGAGAAGAATGAGTCATGCAAAATGTTTGTAGAATTTGACAGGATAAATGCAGGGATGTTAATTCCACTGTAGATGTGTAGGGCTCATGTTCTCTGAATAAAGGGTCAGCATAATTGACTGGGATGAATAAAAATATCTTCTGGAATTCATCTTTGGAATTCTGTACTCAGTAATGTATCTTTCAGGGCAAACCAGTGTCTCATTAATAAGTCTATATATTGCCTTTGACATTTAAAAATGACATGGATGTTTTCAATGTAAGCTTTTAAATCACAGTTGCAGAATTAATTTCCAGTTTAAATGACCAGTAGAGGGACTTGATTTTGGCTGTAAAACTGTAAAATGTTGGTTTGCTGTTCTGACAACCTGAAACGGGCAAGGTTAAAGGTACCAAAAATGTAACCCTTCACTAAAATTTATTTTTAGTATAGGTTTGTTTTGATTTCAACTTCAGTGGGATGTCTCTAGCTCCTGTTGACCTCAACAACTTTACTACAGGTCCACCACTGATTTTTCCAGCAATTGTTAATCAGGCACTTCTAATCCAGACTAAATTAAGAGTGCGTTTGGAATTCACTGGGCGGCCACAGATGGCATTGCGTGTGGCGTGCGCTTTTTCAGGCGTGTCCCTCCACCCTGAAAGAGCTATTTGTTTACATCAGCAGTTGTTGCTGGTGATCCCACAGTTTTGTGCAATTGTTAGTTTATTTTGCTTACATTTAACCTTAGCTATGGCTTCTAAGCAAGGTCCAAGTTACAGTTGTCATGTCAAGGATAAGCACATTTAATTTACATTTAATATTTGTTTCATTTAAACGTTTTGCAGTCCAAGGTGTTTTACGGACATGGAAGGGATATAATTAGTGGGTCAAAGGTGTATTGTTGTATCATTATTAAAATTGGTGGTGAACCTGTACTGACTTCCAAGGTTGATGCTGGAGTAAAGGCCCTGTCCCACTTTCCCGAGTTACTCACAAAATCTCCCGAGTTTTCCCCTTGATTCAAACTCGGGAATGTCGGTAGAGAGGTCGTAGGAGGCCGTAGGAGTCCGTAGATGTTTCGTAGCAGCTCATAATGCCAGCATTGTTGAAAAATGTTCTCGAGTACCCACGAATGGCTATTACCGTAATTCTCCAAGTTCAAATCGAGGGGAAAACTCGGGAGAGTTCATGAGTAACTCAGGAAAGTGGGACAGGGCCTTAACTCAGCGGGACTGGCACCATCTCTGTGGAGAAGGAATGGGTGACATTTTGGGTCGAAACCCTTCTTCAGGCTGAATACCACACCTGTACTAACTTCGATTGTACCCTTAAATTCACTTGGACTATCTCTGATGCCTCTGCTCTTTCTCAATCTCCCTGTCTCTATCACATGGGATGTCTACTACAAACCCATAAAAACCCAAAGTTACCTTGACTACACCTTCTTCCACGTTTCCTCTTGGCAGGATTCCATTCCTTCCAGCATTAGCATTTTTTGTGTCACCAATCTTTGTGGTGCCGCTAGAGTCTGCAGATGCTGGAATCTTGAGCAAAAAAACAGTGCTAGAGGGACTAAATGAGTCAGACAGCATCTGTGGAGGGAATGAACAGATGACATTTCTGCTTGGGATCTTTCCTCAGACACTGTTTATTGTTTATGCATATCTTCAAACAGCCTTTATATTGGTTATTTGTAAAAGTATAAATTTGTACCCGTCTGAAGAATGTGCAGGGCCTTAACTTTTTAAATGTTAACTTAACATTTTGAATGTGCAGTTTTAATTGATTCAATACTTTCTTTACAGGGCAAATCCTACATGTATGACCATGTTTTTCCATCAAATTCAACACAAGAACAAGTATACAATGCCTGTGCAAAAAATATTGTCAAAGGTAGGTTATGTTCATGAAAAGGAGCTGTGCTGAATTTGGTTCAGAAACTCGAGTACTAAAGAATTTACAAAATTGCATTGTGTATATTATAAGGTACGATAAGTGATGAATGTTTTGGGTTTATAAGTGGATTGATTGTCTGCCTTCAGGAGGTTCAAATTTATTTTGCATATGAATGCCGAACTGGTGAGAAATTCAGACCACTCATAAACGCAGATACTTGGTCCAAGTAGTTCTTCCATTAAACCAACTTTAATTTAAAAAGTAGAGAAGTGTCGGATTATTGCACCCATTATGGCAAAATCAAGTTATTTGCTTATTGTTTCATGCTAAATTATGTTGTGGTATTCTTTTCCATTAATCAATAGAGAATCCATTACATTTCTTGTCGTATTAGATTAGATTAGATTAGATTCCTTTATTGTCATTCAGACCTTTCGGTCTGAACGAAATTGTTACCATACAGTCATAACATATAATAAAAAAACAAAACACACAATAAACACATATCCAACATCCACCACAATGAGTTCACCAGGCACCTCCTCACTGTGGTGGAAGGCAAAAGTCTTACGTCATTGTCTTCATCCCTCCTAGTTCTCCCTCTGCGCTGAGGCGATCCAGGCCTCCGACGCCGCTGGAGCACCGCAGCTCTAAGCCGGACCGCCGCCGCCGCTGGAGCACCGCAGCTGTAAGCTGGGCCGCCGCCGCCGCTGGAGCACCGCAGCTGTAAGCTGGGCCGCCGCTGGAGCACCGCAGCTCTAAGCTGGGCCGCCGCTGGAGCACTGCAGCTCCAAACCAGGCCGCCGCCACAGCTCCGCCATTAGGCCTCAGCACGGATGGTGATGGGGGACACCCATTCCCCCGAAGGGAGAGACTAAAACTCTGTTTCTCTCACCCCCCACACCCCACATACACAACCTAATAAAACAAAGTTCTACTAAAACAAACACTAGAAGACAACAAAAAAAAGAAAAAACAGACGGACTGCAGGTGAGCCGCAGCTGCCAGCCAGCGCGGCCACTTCCGGTATTTTGTTCAGAGCTCTGAAATTCCCCCCCTTTTCTCAACTTTACTCAAATGTCTCCTTGTTACATTTAAAGATCCTCCAAACCTATAACAAGGTTGCTAATCAGCTCTCATAATATCATTCTTTTGGTTCAGTCAATTTTAAAATAGGCTTTCATATAAATGGGGGTTTTTGGTGCTGAAATTATTAGCATTGCCAAAGTTTTCCAAATACCAGGTTGCATCTTGTTGGCATACTGTTGCACAATTTAAAGTTATCCAGAAATAAATAAATATAATTTGTACTCTTAAATATTTCCATACATGAGCAAAATGCTCAGGTTTGTTTACTAATCTTTCAAAAAATTTAACAACAGATGCAAGATTCAATGTCTTGCCACTTTTCGGAGCCACCTCGGGTTTGAAAGGATTCCATGCCCCAAACTGGATCTGGATAGTGCATTTTCTATGTAGAAACAAGGAACTGCAATTGCTGGTTTACTGCAAAGATATGAAGCACTATGGAAACTCTGTGGGTCAGACAGCATCCCCGGAGAGCGTGAATAGGTGAAGTCTCAGGTTGGGACTCTTCTTCAGACTGATTGCAGGGGCTGGGGGAAAAAAGATGTGGTCTGACCGTAGTACACTGTAGTTTGAGCATGACTTGAGTCTCACTGTTTTTCCTGTCCAATTTAGTGTTCTAATTGTATGATTGAATGACAAAGCATGGAAACAAACACTCTGCCCTCCCAATCCGCGCCGAGCATTGATCACCTGTTCACCCTAGTTCATTGCTCACCTTGCTTCCTGTAAAGACTCTACCCCCCTACTCCCAATTCCTCCGTCTACGCCGCATGCGACAAGGTTTTCCACACTAGATCATCGGAGATGTCCTCATTCTTTAGGAATTAGGGGTTCCCCTCTTCCATTATAGATGAGGCTCTCACTAGGATCTCCTCCATATCCTGCAGCTCTGCTCTTGTTCCCCCTCCCCCCATTCGCAACAAGGACAGAGTCCCCCTTGTCCTCACCTTCCACCCCATCAACCATTGCATACAGTATATAATCCTCCAACACTTATCGTCACCTCCAACGGGATCCCACTACAGGCCACATCTTCCCATCTCCACCTCTTTCTGCTTTCTGCAGAGAACGTTCCCTCTGCAACTCCCTGGTCAACTCGTCCCTTCCCACCCAAACCACCCGCTCCCCAGGTACTTTCCCCTGCATCCGCAGGAGATGCAACACCTGTCCCTTTACCTCCCCCCTCGACTCCATCCAAGGACCCTGACAGTCTTTTCAGGTGAGGCAGAGGCCATGCAGACTACATGAGGTCAGGAGCTACCTCGCTCTCTGGCACTGAGGTAGCAGCATTTCCAGCTGCGCCACTGTGCCGTCCTTAAACACATTTAAAAAGGACCACTGTATATTCCATTCCCAATAGCTATTTGGGTTGTGTTCACACATTACACATTGGTATTGGAAGCTACAGCATTCATCCAGTTGCATGTTGGTTTTACTACATCAAAAAGTATTAAGAGCTTTGATTGTGAATATTTGGAATTCTCAGAGACCTGTGGATGATGAAATAAATATCTGGACTTTAAGGGTTTCCGATTTATGGGGATCAGTTAGGAAACTGATGTTTAGACTAAGATCAGATTGCCTATGTTGTTGAATTATGGAACACATTTAAAAGTCAATATTTGGATTCCTTGTATTGTTCTGGGCTTTATCTCAAGATCATTGGGCGGTACGGTGGCAGAGCGGTGGAGTTGCTGCCTTGCAGCGCTTGCAACGCCAGAAACCCGGGTTCGATATGCTGACCACGGGTGCTGCCCTTACGGAGTTTGTACATTCTCCGTGTGACCGCGTGAGTTTTCCCCGAGATCTTCGGTTTCCACCCACACTCCAAAGACGTACAGGTTTGTAGGTGATTGTCGTGGTAAAAATAGAAAGTCTCCCTTGTGTGTGTTGGATAGTGTTAATGTGAGAGGATCGCTGGCAGACAGTGGGCTGAAGGGCCTATTTACGTGCTGTATCTCTAAACTAAACTAATCTAAACTATGAAGGATTTCCCTGGTATTGTTAACATTTATAAAAATAAGAAATTGAATAGCTGAATATAAATTAGCAATCAAGATTAGAAATAGTCCGGATTTGAACATAATCCATACCAACTCCTTTCAACATGCACCTACCTTATGCCTTTTCATAATTTTAAATACAATATTTAGTGTTTCTCACTCTTTCTAATTTCGCACAGGCGCTTTGGTATATGATATGAACCATTAAATTGAAAAAGAAAAGCACTCAAATTTTTCTGTGTACTTTTATCGATTTATGCCTACGTTATTATTTGATTTGTAAAGACTGGAAGCAAATGTAGTTAGGAATGAAGTTGCAGACTTCTGTACCTGGCAGGAGAATCTCATTTGCATTAATGGGATTGTTATGTGTAACATAAAATGCAAGCTCAGTCCTACATTGTGATGACTATACATTTGGACGATAATGGCAATTCCTTGCTCGGTGCCCATTTTGATTTTGTTGCTTGCTAAAGTGCTTACAGGAATCACTAAGTATTTGTTATGACCAGTTTATGATTTTACCTTTTGATCTTCCAGATGTACTTGATGGATATAATGGTACAATATTTGCCTATGGGCAAACGGCCTCCGGTAAAACACACACAATGGAGGTAAGTGATTCCTTGCACAAAAGAGATCAGCACAGAGCATCTCTGATCTTCATCCATTATTCCGCTAATTAATCGTTTTGCTCTGGGTTTGGTAATCCCTCATTAACTTACGATCAACAGCAACAAAAGGTTTTTCATAATCAAAAATCTTATTCAGAGCAAATAATACATTGGGTTTTGGAATTATCTCTATAACAATACTAAAAAATATTTAAGAGTTTAACCTTTTTTATCCCGATGTAGTCTTTGTCTCAAGACTAAAGTATTATTTCAAAAGCGAGGTACAGATTGCTGTTGATCGTAGAAATCATAATTATACTTTATTAGCCAGATATGTTTTGCAACATATGAGGAATTTGATTTGCCATAGTCATACGAATAAAAAGCAACCAGACACACAAAATACATTTTAGCATAAACATCCACCACAGCCACCCCTCCACATTCCTCACTGTGATAGAAGGTGGAAAAACTGTTCAATCTCCTGTTCTTTGTTCTCCCGCGGTCGGGAGCCTCGAGCCTTCCATTGACGGAATGATCTTGGCTCCCTCATTTGGGGGAGGGGGAGGGAAATCGCAGATTCCCGTGCCGGGCAATCAGACTCTGGGTCGGGGCTAATCGAACCTCCTGCGACTTTGGAGCTTCCCGACATCTGTCTCTACCCGAGACTGCGAGCTCCTCGTTGTTGGAATCTGCAAGCCGCGGTTGGAGCGTCGATCCCAGGCAAGGGATCGCAGACTTCGATGGTAAGTCCACAGCCCTGCGATGGGGCTCAAAGACCGTCTCGAGCAAGGCCTCTAGCTCCATGATGTTAGGCCACAGAGTGACCGGAGATACGATCCGGAAAACAATCGCATCTCCGGCAAGGTAAGAGATTGAAAAAGGTTTCCCCCGACCCCCTCACCCACCCCCACATAAAACAAACCAGAGAACATGAACACATACTTTTAAAACACACTAAAAATAACAAAAAAGACGAAAAGGCAGACAGACTGTTGGCGAGGCTGCCATCGCTGACGGCGCCACCCGGTGGGATAGGCATATCCGTATGGGTGATATTGAACAGCTATAAATGTTCAACTTCATATGCTTTAAAAAATATATTTGCTGTTGGATCTCATTAACAGTATCACTGTTTCCATTTCTAAATATAGGGAACACTTCATGATTCTGATTGTATGGGAATAATTCCCAGAATAGCCCAAGATATTTTTAATTATATTTACTCCATGGATGAAAATTTGGAATTCCACATCAAGGTAAAAATGTATTTATGGAAATATATATGTTATGGGTGATATTTGTCACCTACCTTATGTAGAATAACCTATTTTTTGAAGTAATTAAAGCTTTTCCTTAAAAGATGAAAACTAGCAGTAAGATTTCAAACAAAACAGAAAATGTTGGATGGTCAGGTAGCATCAGTAGAGAGCAAAGCAAGGTTGATGTTTCGGGTCAAGTTTATTGTATTATGCACAAGATCAACAAGGTATCGGTACAAAGAATCTTGCTTGAAGCAGCATCACAGACTCAGTCAATCACACAAAACATAAATTAAACATAAATTACACACCTGATTTCTAAAAGAAATGGTCCAAAACAAACAAAGCATTAGGCTGGAGAACAATTGGGAAGCTTTGAGCAGTTACCTATTTTCTGGTCCGCTCCCTCACGACCACTGTCTTCATCCTGCATAGCTCTAGTGATGTCCAACATGAACTGGTGGATAATACCTTCTCTTTCATCTCATTACATTACCTCCGGATTGAATTTAACAATTTTCCCTCTTACCACATGTAGCTGTACCTAATTATTTATTGTTTTTTGTCTCCCCAATTACTTTTTTTGCAACAGCTGTTACTTTGACAACTTATGTCTGCACCCTATCATAGATATTCCTGCTTCTCTCCAGACTGATTTCTAAAATTAAAACACGCTGGTTTCATTTTTCCCAGTTCCGATGAAAGTTCATTGACTCAAACCATTTATTGTTTATCTCCCCTTCGGGTGCTGTTTGACCTGTTATGCATATCCAACTTTTTCTGTTCTGTTTTTGGTTTTCAGCATATACAGTTTTTTGCTGAAATTTCAAAGAGCAATTGAGTCACATATGAATGTGACCAAGTAAGAAAGCATTCCTTCCATAAAAAACCCTAACCTATTTGAGAATTTTGTTTTGTTCTGGTCCCTGTATTTAAGACAGATATTGCAATATTGCAAAGGGTTCGTCTGGGATTTGAGGATACTGAACTGAATTTTAGTTTTGTAGGGAGGAACTGCAGATGCTGGTTTAAACGGCAGATAGACACAAAAAGCTGGAGTAAATCAGCGGGTCAGACTGCATCTCTGGAGAAAAGGAATAGGTAACGTTTTGTGTCCAGACACTTCTTCAGACTCTTCAAACCTCTTCAGAGTTTTGATGAGAGATTGGCCCTGATAATTTTGTAATCCTTGAAGAAGGGGGAAGGACAGAAAGCTAAGCAGAGATTCCACTATTGTTTCATGTGAAACAATATATTCAAGAGTTAGTACTGATTTAAAATAATTGCTTTAAAGTAAAAAGCAATTGAACATTTTTCCTATTTAAAAAAAAAACCATGGTGAAGGCAGAAAATGCAACACAGTTTGTTGAAGAAAGCCTGAATTTTAATAACTAAAAGTTGATAGATTGAAGTTTGAATTTTTTTAATGGTTCCATTTAGACCAGGCCATGATCTGTGCTGTCATTTGATTGCTGTTGGAAATATTCTGCAGGTTAGGTTCATGACCTGAAAGGTTGATTTTATTTTCCCCTTCCACAATTGTTGATCTGCCGAGTATTTCTTTCTATTTTCGTTCTCTGCTTTTTAAAAATGTACTTAAATTATCACTCTATCTCTGTGATTAATTATTTTAATTGTCTTTCAGGTTTCATATTTTGAAATTTATTTGGACAAGATTAGGGATCTTTTGGATGGTAAGATGAAATATTACTTTTTTTGAGTTATCGCAACATTAATTAGTCATTTTCTTTTATGCAGAAATTGTGTGCATTTATTGGGATTGGCGAAAAAAGCTACCTATTGAATCTTGGGCAGAATCAAAGAAATTGTCATTTAGACATTTCTGTAGGTTATAAAATCTGAAAGTTGTGAGCAGTTAAACATCCTTATAAATCTCCACATGCTCCTCAGCATGGAATTTCTCATCATTCCAACCACATCTCACCAGTTTCTGTTAATATTCATCTGAAAACATGTAACAGTGAAGCCATGTCACTTGAGATTTGCTACTAGCACCATTCTTTTAATCCTTTCAAAGATTTGTCAAAATTTGACTTTTGTTAGTTTACATCTTTCTGTAGTCTCTTATGTTGGACTACCCATTGAGTTCCAAATTTCTACATAACTAATCACTTGCCATCAATTCTTAACTTATTTTTTGTCTGCCATTAAGAGGCTTGATAAAAACAATCTTGTCCGATAATATATTTTTGCATTGTTGACGATAGAAAATATTTTGTGCACTTCTTAATATGTAAGCATTAAATTTGATAACCACTGATGGGGTTTGAGGAACATTGGGAAACTTGGAGAAAACATTTTTTTTAAAACATGATAGTACTTATCATTTGAGTGATTAGATTTTCTTTGTTTTTAATATTTGGTTTTCAGTTGGCATTTTGTGCTTTTGTAGTGAGTTAGCTTCTTACTATTGAAGACTGATCTTGCCCCAGTATGCAGTGTTTTATTGTTTTGGACAATTGCTGTCACAGAGCAATGTGGATAAGATAAATATATTATTTTGTATTGGTTTTGTGTTAACTGGGAGGTTTTAAACCCGTACTTGCTAACAGTAGAATGTAAAATCTACAATCTGCAGATGCTAAAAACATTCACCAGATCAGGGAATGTCGGTTGAGAGAGTGACCTTCCATTAGGATTAGAAAAGCTGGAAAATTAAGTTTTGATATAACGATGAAGGGAGGAGGGTGACAAGCACAAATGAAACTGCGGGGATAGGATGGACCAAAAGAGGCTGACTGACTGCAGACTGTGTTGGTGTAAAGTGATAGAGGATGGCGAAGCTTATTAAAAGTGTCGCTCTCGGGTCTGAAGAAAGGTAGAAATGGGAGCAGATGTATAACAATGGGGAAGAGGAAACAAAATACTGGAACTGAGAAACGAACCATAATTTCTGTAAATCTGTAAAAACAAAACTGAATGTACCCAGCATGTGAGGCAGTATCTGTGGAGAGCGAAACTGAGTTATTGTTACATCAAACTTGGCAAATTCTGACGTGTACAGCAAAGACTGTTTATTTATTGAATTCATTGCTATCCTGAGAGCAGTAACATGCCCAGTTGAAGGTGAAATGTGGTCCATTCTGCTTGCTTTGGATTTCATTAAAACTGTCATGAAACAGCAGGAATTCTCCAAAATCAGGACCAGCCAGCAGAACTAGCTTGCTTTAAAGTCAGTTTGCCCAGTAAGATTCTAAACCACTTCAATTTCTCACCCTGCTCTAATTCCCCAGACTTTTATACAAGTGAAAGTTGAATATATTTCTTCATCTAAACTAATTTCCAGTTCCTCGTAGAAACATTATAAATAAATGATGCCCGGTCTTCTTCCTTTAAGTTTCCATTATCTGTTCAGTCTATTTGTACAAAAGTCGGTAAACCAGAGGACAATGCCTCCATTGTTCAGCCGATGTTTGATTTGTCAGTTCCATACTGTCTTTAAAACAAAAGGTGATCCTGATTTACCAGTCATCTACTTAATTCTCTGATCCAGTTGTACTCTTACTTCTCTGAAATTGTCCTACGTTTTCCCAAATGGTGCCCAATGGTTTGAGTTCTTCCCTCAAAACGTCAATTGTTTTTATCAAAACTAGACAAAATGCTGGAGTTACAACGGGTAAGACATGATCTCTGGAGAAAATGGATGTGACATTTTGGGTCAGGACTTATTTCAGACTGATTATAGTCGGGAGAGAGAGGGGGAAAGAACTGGGAGCGAAAAAATAAAGCAGGTCATATCAGGGCTGGCAACAGATGAACTCGAACACTTTGGAATGTGGGAGGACACCCACGTGGTCAAAGAGAGAACGTACAAACTGCACAGTCATTCCAGTATTTACTGTTTTTGTTCTGACTTGCTAATTTGGATACATTTTTGGAAAGCAAAATAAAGATTGGATATAAATGTCATTAAGATTTAGAGAGTTGAAAAACCAGTAGCTTAAAAAAATTGTAACTGAAAATTTCTGAAATGCTTGATTGGACAAACTCAAGAGTAGTTGGAATATGGATCTTCCTCACTAGGTTCGATGGAAAAGGAATCAAACAGGGCTTTAAAAGGAAAAGAATACCACTCAAGAAAATAACTTGCAGAACTCCATATCCCACAGCGACGGAGCTGTTGGGATTGCATTTCTTGAAACAGGCAAAAAAAAAAAAAACAGATTTTGGCCTTTTGTGCCCTGACAATATTTAATTACCCTCAATTATTTTCTAAGAGCCAGATGGGTTGGGAACATGTTATTATGGCTTAGTACACTGTAGAGACTCTGTTATACCTTATTCAACATGATTGAGTATTTCAGCCATTTTCTTTCATGGCGGGAAAGGTTGTAAATATTCAAAATTCTCTTCAGTTCATTGATTTCTGCAAAATGCGTTAAAGAAAGCAGCATGGGTAGCAACCTCTGAATATTTGTTTAGCTGCCCATTAATTTAATTCTTAAGATGCAATCATTTCCATCATTGTAGTAAACAAATTCTAGGCCATTAACTATTCTTTGAGATTTTAAAAATCTGGACGCTTTATCATAATTTTGCACTAAGAAAAGGAATCCCAAATATGAAAGTGTACGTTCTCATTGTGACCTGCGTGGGGTTTCTTTGGGATGTCCGGTTTCCTCCCACACTCCAAAGACGTACAGGTTTGTAGGCTAATTAGTTTGGTAAAATTGTAAATTGTCCTTAGTATGTGTGTGTGTAGGACAGTGTTAGTGTTTGGGGATCACTGGTCGGCACGGACTCGGTGGGCCGAAGGGCCTGTTTCTCTAAACTAAGCTAAAACTAAACATTAAATATACTTGTACTACTTGTATAAATATCTTAGTAAATGTTGGATAATAAGAGAATATTTGTCTTTTCAGTATCCAAGACCAATCTCTCTGTCCATGAAGATAAAAATAGAGTACCTTATGTGAAGGTGAGTAAAATCCACAATTGCATTTTTCCCGTGATATTCTGAAACTATTTTGTAAATAAAAATGGCTATATTATTGCTTCCCCTGTAATGCAGGGTTGCACCGAACGTTTTGTTTGCAGTCCCGAAGAGGTCATGGATACAATTGATGAAGGAAAGTCCAACAGACATGTAGCAGTTACAAGTAAGCATGGTCTCCATTATATTTGTGACCCAAGTACAATATTGGCAATATTGAGGATGTAGTAGTGACTGAGCTTCACATTTTGTATCGTCATAGCCATATAAATTTGCAGCTCTTATGGATTTGACTTGAGTAGATAATATTTTAATAAAGTACTGTTTTATTCATTTATACAGACCCTGTGTCTGCTGGTCAGGACTTTGTCAGTAATGTGGGAATAAATTAGATGAGACATCCCTTTTGGAAAAAATACTTATCAATAGTAAATGATAAATTTTCTCCCCTCAGTTTTTAACTTAATTGGCCTTTTGTTAACAGTTTTAGAGATGTACTTGAAGCCATTTACCTTGCAGCGTATTACTTCAACTTATCTTAAAACGTGAGTCAAGAAAATTAAATACCTGGATTGATAGCCGCAGCTAACTAGAGATGTGGCAGATTTTGGTGTGCAGATCTTCAGTACTACAGATGAGATGTCTTCTGATCCCATAATCTTCCACATGCCTCACAAAGTGGATGTTGCTTTAATTAATTTTTTTACGAATGTTCATTATTACTCATGCTTTTGTTAAATCCACATTTCAGTCAAGATACTGTGTGTAGCACTCCACATAAATGTATGTAAAATAAAAGCAGTAGTAAATAAGACATTTAAACTGTTACACACACACACACACACACACACACACACACACACACACACACACACACACACACACACACACACACACACACACACACACACACACACACACACACACCGTCCCCCCACACACACACACCACCACCACCATGGTTGATCTTTATCTCAGTCTTATGTTCCTGCACCAGCCCATCATTCCTTGATATGCTAACGTCTATTGGTCTATGTTGGACATGGTCACTGATCCTTCACGCAGGGTTTGTGCGTTCTTGTACACATCAGAGAAGGTTAACATGCAAAAGTAGCAAGCAATTCAAAATGGCATCTTGCAAGTCCTGTTGGAATCGTGTAGGGCTTTGGTGAAACCAAGCTTGATATGCTTTATTCAGTTTTGGTCTCCATCAAGGGAAGGTATGTTTACGTGTGCACTTACCACAGGGGCTCAATGCTTTGATTCTTGTTCCGAGAACTCACCCATGAGAAATTGAAAAACATACACAAGGACTGTACTCTGTGATTGTGAAGAAAGGGTTATCACATTGAAATGTATACAATTTTTGAAGTCTTGTTATGGTAAATGTGGTGATGTTCTTCTATCTGCAATATTAAGAAATAATGGTTAGGGGGGAGAGAAAAGTCAAGCATTTAAGATTGGAAGGCTGTATTCGTTACTCCTGAACACTGGTTATTGACTGCTGTAGAAGTATGCCATAAAAGCTCAGTTGAAAAGAGGTAAAAGTGATTTTTTTTCCCCAGGGAATTGGGAAATTGAGTCAGGAACCTAGACTCCGATATGAATTAGCTATAATCTTATTGAAAGAGGACTAGCAAGCCGTTGGTGCTCCTGCTTTCTAAATTGACTACTGCTTTAGCAACAATTCTTAAAACAGTTCATTGGTTGTAAAGTGCTTTGTGATATCCTGAGAGGGTGCTATTTCAGATCCTGGTTTGAAATGTTATGTTTCTCTCTCATAGATGTTACTTGAATTGCTCGGATTTTGCAACTTTTTTTTGTTACAACTCTAATTTTCATAGTAAAGACATGCAGTCTGTCTAGCCATTGATTAGGAGTATTTGTCTTTTACAGATATGAATGAACACAGCTCGCGTAGCCACAGTATCTTTCAAATTAATGTCAAACAAGAAAACACTGCAACAGAACAGAAGCTAAGTGGCAAGCTTTACCTGGTTGACTTGGCAGGTAGTGAGAAGGTATGTTTTTTTTAACAATGCTTTTCCTTTAAAAGAAGATTATATCATCTAGCCACTGAGGCCATTTCTGTTATTTGTAGATTCAATAGTATGAGGCGATAAGCTGACACACAAAGATGGTTTCAATTTTTATTCCATATATTAACTTTTGGTTGAAAGTTTTGGTTATTTCTGTAATGTATCAATTCCACATTGAAAACTCTGTTGTTGGCAGTCTCATGCATCTGAGAAATAAATAGTAGCAATTAAATTGAAGATTTTTCCTATTTAGAAAAGAGGCTTATCAACTTCACAATGGAGAAATAAATTAATTTTTGGAGGTGCAAGTTGGAGAAGATGTTGAGATATGAAGAGCAGTACAATGCAAAATTAGCAAGTGGGGATGTAGCAGAACGGGATGAGAAACCCCATTTGTTTAGACCTTTATGTCGGGTTGGTCAGGTCCAGGGTACAGGTACTACAAGCGATTTTCAGATTGGGAGAAGATGGTTTGCATGATTGATTATGGAGAACATCACTTGTGGCAGTAGTCCGAGATGACATTACTGAGGGATTGTCCAGTGAGTCTAATGGATGGAAATAAGAAATAAAAAGAGGATACTTTGGTCGGATTGATCTGTAAGCCCCTAAGTAGTCAATAAGAATTAGAGGTGTATGCCAGGCGATTTCTGTCAGCAACATGTCTAATAAGATTGTCATAGTAAGGAATTTTAACGTACCCAGTATAGAGCAACTATCTTTGTAAATAGTTGCAAAGCTATCAGATTCTCATTTCAAAAGTAAACTATTTCACAAAATTGCCTTTATGCAAGGAACTCTGCTGTGTTTACTTGTACAGACCCACTTATGACTCCAACCCCAAACACAGTGAGTCTTGGCTTGCTTGGCCAATTCAGTGGACAGCTATTTAGTTACAGTACATTGGTAAATATACCGTGGATGCACCTTCATGTACAAGACGACACATCGTCAGCTTCTTAGGATATCAATATTCGGAAATAAACATGACTTTGCCAACATTGTCAGTATCCCAAGAATATTTTTTTTAAGTGTTTTTTAGTTTTAGAGATACAGCGCGTAAGCAGGCCCTACGACCCACCGAGTCCTCACCGACCAGCGATCCCCGCTCATTAACACTATCCAACACACACTAGGGACAATTTACATTTACACCAAGACAATTAACCTACAAACCTGTATGTCTTTGGAGTGTGGGAGGAAACCAAAAGATCTCAGAGAAAACCCGCGCGTTCACCGGGAGAACGTACAAACTCCATACAAACAGTACTCATAGTCGTGATTGAACTGGGGTCTCCGGTGCTGTAAGGCAGCAACTCTACTGCGGTGCCATTATGCCGCCACGTATGAACATTGTATCACTTCCAAATGCCTTTCACAAACTTGCCTGTCTTGTTTGAAGTAAGTGGCATAAATGAGATTTGCTCTACTTCACCAATATTTGCATGTTCATTAGCAAAATTATTTATCGAAGACTTGCGCCTGAACTGGTTTGCCTTACTGTTTTGATGTGTGGTATTGAACTGGATGTGACAGTAAATAATATGAAAGAATGGGGAACTTTTTTTTTAATGAAAATCATTGTAAAAATTCTGATAGTATGTTCATACATTCACTTTGTCGAAAATTTCCCAATTTAGGTTAGTAAAACAGGAGCAGAAGGTGCAGTTTTAGATGAAGCCAAGAATATCAACAAGTCTTTGTCAGCATTGGGGAATGTCATTGCTTCTCTAGCAGATTCAAGTGTGAGTATTAAAACTATGCTCTGTTTTCTTGTAAGTGCTTTGAAAAGTAGCTAAGAATTGCAAATTTAATCTACCAATATAAGATTTCAAAATTATAGTGCAGTTCATTTTTATGGGCCTGGAAATCACTTAGGGAGTTGAGCAGAACACTAAATATACAAGGAAAATTATCAAACCATATTAAAATATGTTTTTTTTTTATGTTGTTAATTGGTTTTCTTTTTATGATCTGTACTTGTGACTTGTAAATAAATTAGAAATTATAGAACTGGCAACCTTTCTAATTTTGGAAATTAATTAATAAATATATTTACACGTGGTCATTGCATGGTAAATCAATGTTCACCCCAACTTCTGTCTGTCAGCCTCGTGTTTTAAAATGTATGTTTTCTATGTTCTATTCCCTGTTTTTTTTTTTCATCCTTTCTTTCCTTTTCTCTCACAATTCAGCCCAATCTTTTCCAAAGCCTTTGTCTATTTCTATCCCCTTAACTGTTCTCAGTAAACCATCCCCTATAGAATTTTGGCTACCACCTTTTCCAGCTTTCCCTCAAATACTTGCATTTTGTTGCTTGCTGTTTCTACTCTTGCATAAAATGGAGTGTCAAAATAAAATGTCAAAATTACTGTTTCAATGCAATTTGCTTGGCAAGTTGAATTGGAAAAGCCGCGGTTAATTGGTTTAAAGAAATAAATGTATGTGCATAATTTATGCTTTTCAAATCTCTGTTGTAGGGATATGTACCGTACCGTGACAGCAAAATGACAAGGATTTTGCAGGATTCACTGGGCGGTAACTGTCGAACTACAATAGTTATTTGCTGCTCTCCTTCAACCTATAATGAAGCAGAGACGAAAAGCACATTGATGTTTGGTCAAAGGTAAGCATGCTGTAATTTAAGAAATTATTCCTTTGTGTTGTGATGGAAGGTAGAATAGTGGAAACTGCAATCGGTTATTCACGTGAGGTTGTTTCCAATGACATTTAGTTTTCAAAGCCATAGGGAATTTGTACTTGAACAAATGTATTCAGTTGTGCCTATCTTTTATGGTCAGAACCTGCATAGCCTTGATCCTACCCCAACAGTTGAATACTACGGACCACTTCTTCCACTGCCATAGACATTTTTTTTCTAATTGTGTTTTATACTGATAACATGGGGGTTTTTTTTTTGCAGCCATTTGGAAATGTTCTATGACGTATAATTTATGCTCTGCTCCCAAGATAAGGCTTTTCATTCAGGGATATGTGTATTCTCTTTCTTAGATGGATCCCTTACCTGCTTCTCGTCTGCATCCCTTAATTCTGCTCTTGCTCCCCCCCCCCCCCCCCCCCCTGCCCCACGGAACAAGGATTTTAACTCTCATTCCTATTCCTATACTGAAATTCACCATTGTCAGAGTGAGGCCACATGCAAACTGGAGGAACAGTACCTACCATTCCACTTGGGACTTGGGTAGCTTACAACCCTTTAGTATGGACATTGAAATCTCCAATTTTAGGCAACTAATCCACAAATCCAGAGGCTTCTAAATCAATTGATTCCCTGTGTGGGCATCATCCTAGCTTATGATGCGTAATTTCCATGGTTATTTCCTGAAGGGATTGCTGATGATGATATAATGGGAAGATATTGATTGGTCTAATGAACATTTTCTGTTTTGTATGAATAATAGAAACGTGCTGAAGTTATAATTTCTAAACTTGTGTATCCATGGAGTATGTTTAACTAGTTACATTCTAATCCATGGGATGATGATTGGGGAAGTTCTGGTTTGTGACTCATCGACTCCATTGAATGTTTTACCTTAAAATCTAAATGCTTTTAGCTTTTAGAATGATCTGCAGGTTATTTGGTAACCATGAATTCTAAACTCACAAGTTGATGTCGCTGTTTCAAAGGCAGCAAATTTGCAGCTGATAAATGGCTATTATTTAGTCCAGGGCTAAACAGATGGTATCAAATTTAGAAGCCATAGCATTATTGTATTGTACTGTAAAGTCTTCTGAATAGATTTAGATAATAATAGAATATTGACTGGCCTTGAGGGGGATACGACATATATTGCCTGAAGTAGATTCATATTGCCCGAGTCGAAGACGAGGGCAATATGGATCTAGTGAGGGCAATATATGTCGTATCTCCCGAAAGAGGACAGTCAATATTGTTATTATTACCCATTATCAGACATCTAGAGGAAAATCTGAACATCTCATATGATATGAATGTATCTATACATTTTGCAATATGCATTGCAACATTGTAAATAAGGGTACTAAAACAATGTAACATTTATGTTTCATTTATGTAATTTATGTAATTCATTTATGTGACAATGTGAAGGTCGAACTTTTAAATCGCGAACCTCTTCTCGCAACCGGCTGCCATTTTGTTTGTTTTGAGAATAAATTTTAAATTTCGCACGCAGCGTCACGTTGCCGTCACGCAGCGTCACGTTGCCAAGTTCCCGGATGTGAGACCAGGGGAATATAAGACTATATTCCCCGCTGTTTAAACAGGTAAAGTCCATAGGCGTTCGCTAGAAAGGGGAATATAAGAAAATATTCCCCTGTTACCCCTGCTGGCAGTAAAAAGGAAGGGAATATAATTTCGTAAAAGCATACCTCAGATGGGTGATATGGGTAATAATTTACAATATATCCCCTCGACTTTCCAGCATCTGCAGTTTCTTCTTTAATATTTTCAAGAACTTTGGCTTGAATCTGGATATGTTGAAAAGTGTAAATGAAAATCCAGCTAACCAACTTTATTTTAGTGCTAAACCCCCAATGAGGCCACAGACATCTTTTTCAGGATTTCATGCTGCATTGCTTGATAAGCAAAGGCAGCCATATACACCGTCAGATCAGAAACTATAAATATTAGATTTACAAATGATAAACATGGCCAAATGGTGCACGTAATGCTGTAAGCACATTCAGATTTAGATAAGTTTATTTCATATCCTGTATCTTCTCCCAGAAGATAGAAGTTAGAAAGGGGAATGGCCAGGGTGCAGGCATGTGTGAATATACTTCCAGCCTTCCCGATGGCAGCACACTGAATTCTACCCAGCTGTGGTCTACCAGTCACAAAGCCCAAAAGCCAGTTTCAGGTGGAGGCCCCAAGGCCAGTTCCAGAAGTTTACCGATGAGTTTATTTGGTATTAGATGTTGAAGACAAGGTGATCGAAGGCTAAACGTTGTGCAAGAGATGGCATGTTAATCATAACGCGACTTGAGCAGATACTTGCGACATGCATTCTATGTGAAAATCACAAGAGGATAACATCTGCTAAAAGTGCTGGAAATGCATTGGATGAGGGAACTGCTCGGTGTATATGTTCCTAAATTTCAATGAGACCGACGAGGGTGTGGTAAGCTTTGCTCCAGCAAAATATCAACATTGTGTATTAGAAAACATGAACGGAAATGTATTTTTGCTCTAGCAAAAGGTTACAAATTGCTTCATTGGAATCTTGGCAAACTAAGTTTGGTACTGAACCAGGTGGAAGTAATGATGCCAACACGGTCAAAATTAGGTTTTGAGGAGAATCTTGGTAGAGGGATCCAGGGGCCTTGGTACCTGAAGATCCTAAAAATGTTGAGATGCTTTTATTCACAAATGATCAAGAGATCAGAATTAGAGGAGCACAGAGATCTGAGAACGGTAGATTTGGAGGAGGTTTTAGATGGAAAGGGATGAAGTCATGGAGATATTTGAAAATAAAGGTGGGAATTTTGAAATTGAGTTAGAATGGATAAGTGAATTTTAGGAAGTTCGTCATGCAGTTTGAGATTAGAAGGAGCGAGGCTGACCATTCGTCTATTAGAATTATGGAGTCTGAAGATAATTAGGACATGGATCAGGGTTTCGGCATAAATGCAGTTGAAGCAGGGACAGTTTGGGGAATGTTTTGAGGGCCAAATGATCAGTTTAGGTGTAAATTTCTTAACCCTTTCCGGGTTCTAAGATGAAGGTAGCGAGTGATTGTTCACTGTTCATGCATGTAATTGCAGAACAAAAAGCTATGGGGTCTTAACGTCATTATGGACATCAGTCTGAGAGGAAGGGTCTCAACCTGAAACGTCACCCATTCCTTCCCTCCAGAGATGCTGCCTGTCCCACTGAGTGACTCCAGCATTTTATGTCTACCGTGGGGTCTTAACTATCAGTGAGCAAAATGTAGTACTTTCTCAAAATCATGCCGAATATGTATGCGTGATGGTATTTTGTAAGTATAAAAAGTGTGATGTTTAGAGTATTTTGTGTCCGTGGAATTCAAAACACGTGTGTGTGTGTGTGTGTGTTAATACATTTAAAAGTTTAGCCGCTTAATTGTTTTTTTTTCTTATAGAGCCAAGACCATTAAGAATACTGTGACCGTTAATGTTGAGCTAACAGCAGAACAATGGAAGAAAAAATACGAGAGAGAAAAGGACAGGAACAAAACCTTGAGGAATACTATACAGTGGCTTGAAAATGAGCTCAATAGGTGGCGTAAAGGTATCCAAGCTTTTCTGTCAAATTGCTCTGCACCTTCAATTTGTTCCATAAATGTAGGCTTTCTAATTGTTTTAGTGTAGATTATGAAATCTTAATGTTTTGACCAGAGAGAAACCTTTCTGCAACTAACGATTATAATGCTAGGGCATTCAAATACAAGAAATCACTACATTTGTTATGGAAAATTGCTCTCATAGTAAAAGTTGTCGAAACATGATTAAAATTAACAACTTTTGAGAGGTGTTGTATTTGAAGAAAAAAGTGTTAAATTCAATGACTAGGATTATCAATTCATGAAAATGCTTTGTGCTCAGAGCTTGCCTCGTCCATTTGACTCTGTAACCGTATTATTTGCTCGTGGCATAGGTGAAAATCCAGAGGCCATTAGCAAAGAAAATCCTGATTTCGTCAGCCTATCAAGCAATGTGTTAATTATTATTTGGGATTCTTCATGATCTTTTCACCCTTCTAATATTCACCATTACCCAACCAGAAGAAGAAATGATCTTCATCTTCCGTTTTGTCGAACATCCAAACACCAACATTGCATTACTTTTAAAGGTCCTAAATTTTGGAATACCCTGCCTCTGTCATCAATGTCTCACACCTCCTTAGCCACCTTTAAGATTGAGCTTAAAAAGTTTCTCATCATGTCCTGAGTTCTGACCTCCAGCTTTTCGTAATGCTATTTACGAGCTCAAACTACTTCTGTTGACTCTTATCTCATACTATACCTTATTATTTTATTTATTTTCATATTTTTAATTTCATATTTTTAATTTTCATTCTTAAACTATTATTGTTTATTATTGTCTTTTTTATTTCTCCTACCCCTGATTTGCCATTAACGCTCATTTTCAGATGGGAGCGGACTTTGTATAAGCCCTCTGGGTTTCCCTTCCCTCCCAGCACTGTATGGTATTATAAATTGATCGTTTGTCTTCTTTTAAAACATGGTGCAAATAAATAAACAAACAAACAAATTCATCGCCATCTAAACAAATCATAATTTAACCATTTAACAATTACAGCATAGAAACAGGCCATCTCGGCCCTTCTAGTCCATGCCGAACACTTATTCTCCCCTAGTCCCATCTACCTGCACTCAGATCATAACCCTCCATTCCTTTCCCCTCCATATACCTATCCAATTTATTTTTAAATGATAAAATCGAACCTGCCTCCACCACTTCCACTGGAAACTCATTCCACACAGCTACCACTCTCTGAGTAAAAAAGTTCCCACTCATGTTACCACTAAACTTCTGTCCCTTCATTCTCAAATCAGGTCCTCTTCTTTGAATCTTCCCAACTCTCAATGGAAAAAGCTTATCCAGGTCAACTCTGTCTATCCCTCTCATCATTTTAAAGACCTCTATCAAGTTCTCCATTAACCTTCTGCGCTCCAAAGAATAAAGACCTAACTTGTTCAACCTTTCTCTGTAACTTAGGTGCTGAAACCCAGGCACCATTCTAGTAAATCTTCTCTGTACTCTCTATATTTTGTTGACATCTTTCCTATAATTTGGCGACCAAAATTGTACACCATACTCCAGAATTGGCCTCACCAATGCCTTGTACAATTTTAACATTACATCCCAACTTCTATACTCAATGCTCTGATTTATAAAGGCTAGCACACCAAAAGCTTTCTTTACCACCCTATCTACATGAGATTTCACCTTCAGGGAACTATGCACAGTTATTCCTAGATCCCTCTGTTCAACTGCATTCCTCAATTTGCCAGCATTTACCATGTACGTCCTATTTTGATTTGTCCTGCCAAGATGTATCACCATCTGCCATCTTTCAGCCCACTCTTCCAAATAATTTGCCTCCAGGGACCCAATAATTCAGAGACAACTTGACATAGCAAAAATAGTTGTCTAACGATTACCTCGATTGTTGTCATTGCTGTTCATTTGTATGCCAGATATAATTAAATTTAATGAAATGCAGTGGAAATGCTTAACTAGGATTTGCTTTTATATGCGTGATGTTATTTACCAAAGGTGAGACTGTACCTATGGAAGAACAGTATGACAAAGAGAAAAACAAAGAAGCACTTGAGATTGTTCTCACTAATGACAAAATAGATGAAACTCCAACTGTCAAACTCACTGATGCAGAAAAACTGAAAATGGATTCAGATATTTCCAAACTATTCAAGCAGCTTGATGATAAGGTATACGATGTGCTAATTCACAGTCTGTTTCCCTTATTAGTTGCACTGAGGGATCCATTTGCTGCTGAAATGTTAGGCTTTAATTATTGAATTATTCCTTCTGCTTCCCATGCTCAGACATATCATTGGAAATATCATACTGCTTTAATATCTGTTAATGATCACGTTTAATATTGAATTGGTCTTCTCACTATCGATGTTAAAAGGTAAAATTTTAAAGCCGGTAACTCAATTGTTTTAATCCACCCATTCAGTATTAAGCAGTTTGAGGAGATGAATCATTTTGAGGTGTTTAAGAAACATAATTGTAAAACTGGATGATATTTCTTGTTAGAAATATATTAAAGTAAGTTTATGTGGAGGTTTTTGTAAGAAGTACAGGTTGAACACCGATTTTCCGGCACCCTCAGTTCCAGGGCCTTTCTGGATTACCTGTACTTACGCGGGGCGGTGACGTCATCGCGCAACACCACGCACTAGGCGTACGCCGTCGAGATGCTGCGTACGCCCTCAATGCGCCTGTCGGCCGACAGGCCGTTGGCGCGCGGGATTTTCGGACAGTGCAAAATTTTTGGAGCCCCGCACAATGTCGGGACCAGCCCTGCACAACTCCATACGTCTCCGATCAAAGTGGGACCGGCCCCGCAAGGCCGTACGCCTCAAGCGACTACATTTTGTCGCGCTAGACGGATGCAAATGCATGCTGGTGGGACAGACACTACAGGAGAAAAGATTGAACAATGTGGCCGCTCAGGGAATTTCAACTGAGCTCTTGTAACTTTGGGGGTACACAAAAGGCTGGAGAAACTCAGCGGGTGCAGCAGCATCTAAGGAGCGAAGGAGATAGGCGACGTTTCGGGTCGAGACCCTTCTTCAGATTGGTCAGGGATCAGGGAAACGAGAGATATAGACGATGATGTGGAGAGATAAAGAACAATGAATGAAAGATATGCAAAAAAGTATCGATGATAAAGGGAGCAAGCCATTGTAAGCTGTTTGTAGTGTGAAAATGAGAAGCTAGTGCGACTAGGGTGGGGGAGAGATAGAGATAGAGGGAATGCCAGGGCCCGAGGGCTGAGGGAGAGGTGGGAAGGGGAGGAGACAGCAAGGGTTAACAGAATTGAGAAAATTCAATGTTCAAGCCCAGAGGATGCAGACTCCCCAAGCGGAATATAAGGTGCTGTTCCTCCAACTTGCAGTGTTGCTCACTCTGGCCGTGGAAGAGGCCCAGGACTGAGAGGTCGGATACGGAATGGGAGGGGGAGTTGAAGTGCTGAGCCACCGGGAGGTCGGGTTGGTTAATGCAGACCAAGCGGAGGTGTTCGGCGAAACGATCGCCAAGCCTCCGCTTGGTCTCACCGATATAGATCATCTGGAGCAGCGGATGCAGTAGATGAGGTTGGAGGAGGTGCAGGTGAACCTCTGTCGGACCTGGAAGGACTGCTTGGGTCCCTGAAAGGAGTGGAGGGGGGAGGTGAAGGGACAAGTGTAGCATTTCTTGCAGTTGCAAGGGAAAGTGCCCGGGGAAGGGGTAGAGCGGGAGGGAAGGGAAGAATTGACAAGGGAGTTGCGGAGGGAGCGGTCTTTGCGGAAGGCAAACAGGGGGAGAGATGGGAAGATGTGGCGAGTGGAGGGGTCACGTTGGAGGTGGCGAATACTGGCTGAGGACTATGTGTTGTATTTGCCAGCTGGTGGGGTGAAAGGTGCGGACCAGGGGGACTCTGCCTTTGTTGCGAGTGGGGAAATGGGGAGAGAGGGTAGTGTTGCGGGGTATGGAGGAGACCCTGGTGCGAGCCTCATCTATAGTGGGGGAGGGGAATCCCCGTTCTCTGAAGAATGAGGACATTTGTGATGACCTGGTGTGGAACACCTCATCCTGGGAGCAGATGCGGCGTAGACGGAGGAATTGGGAATAGGTGATGGAATCCTTACAGGAAGCAGGGTGGGAGGAAGAGTAGTCCAGGTAGCTGTGGGAGTCAGTTGGTTTGTAGTGGATGTCGGTCAGGAGTGTATCACCTGCAATAGAGATGGTGAGGTCAAGGAATGGCAGCCTGGAGAATGGAATGCGCGGAGCCGACGGAGAGTGTCTGAGGTGTCTTGAACATAGGTGGGGAGGGATTTAACAAAGGGGGATAGGATGGAGTGTGTGGAAATGTGTTCGGTGGGGCACGAACAGGCAGAGACAATGGGTCTACCAGGGCAGTCGGGTTTGTGGATTTTGGGGAGAAAGTAAAATCGGGCTGGGAAACGATGAGGTTGGAAGCTTGGGAGGGTAGGGAGCCGGAGCTGATGAAGTCGGTTATGGTGCTCGAGATGGTGGCCTGGTGTTCGACAGTGGGGTCATGGTCCAGGGGTATGTTTGTCCAGATTACAGGGGTGGATGGACCATCAGTTGCTGGAAAATCGATGTTCAACCTGTACCCATAATCCCTTGATTCCCTTATCCCTAAGAGCTAAATCTAACCCTCTCTTGAAAACATCACAATATTTTGGACTGTACAAGAATGTAGTTGTGGTATTGCTGACTGTAGAATATTTTTTATTATGATTGTAGGATGAGGAGATCAACCAGCAGAGCCAGTTGGTGGAAAAACTTAAACATCAAATGTTGGACCAGGAAGAAGTAAGTTTGATGAGACATGTGTATTGTATGGACATTGCTTGATACTTGGGCACAGATATCTTTACTGATACATTTCTTTCTCTTCAAAATCAGTATAGTCTGTTATCTGTTGCTGAGATATTCAATCATGGAAAACATCACAGCTGATTCCTATTTGGTCCCACGTACATTTTTTAAACAAGGCCATGCATGATAATGGTCATTCTGAAAGTTCTGTTCTTGTTCCCCTCTGCTGCTTGCCTCGGCATTGTCTGGGCCATTTGTACTAATGTTGCCACTACTAGTACCCTCTGTCCCCTATAGCACGGGCAGAATCAGAACAGATTGGAGATTATACCTGGGACTGCTACCATATAATGGCACTAAAGCACAATGGGGTATTAAGAGATTTTAATTGTTCCTAATTTGAGAAACTAATGCACTATAGTAAATGTATTATTTTGGGATAAATTGGCTTTAATATTGAGGTTGCAATGGTTTTCAATATTTTGATTTTTTTTCAATTGTAACTTAGATTGGAGCAGGCCATATGAAGATAAAGCATTCTTTCGTTTATGTGGTCTTACTTTGTCTGCTTTACAGCTTCTGACATCCACCAGACGAGATCAAGACAACATGCAATCAGAGCTGAATCGCCTGCAGGCTGAGAATGATGCCTCCAAAGAGGAAGTGAAGGAGGTATTGCAAGCTTTGGAAGAACTTGCAGTGAACTACGACCAGAAATCACAAGAAGTTGAGGACAAGACGAGAGAATTTGAGTTATTAAGTGATGAACTGAGTCAAAAAACGGTAGGAATTTGCTCTTGTTGCAAGATTTCTGAAATAATGCATGTGCTAAAAAGCCTGGGCCTATCTTTCTTAGTAAATGTTCAGTGCTGTGCATGGTATAAAGATGAACATTCTGTGTTAATTATCATCGAATATCTATGCGATGGCAGGGGTATTTCTCCCAGTTTAAGTAGCCCACACAGAAATTAAAATTAAAACATATCATTGCCACATCAAAGCAATTTTATTTTTTTCTCGGCTGGGATTTCTGATGCTAACTTTTAGACTAGTTTGTTCATGTTGTATTTTCCATCTATTGTTTTTTATGTTGATCTGATTGTGCCGTTGCAGGCTACTTTGACATCAATTGATGCAGAGTTGCAAAAACTGAAGGAAATGACCAATCACCAAAAGAAACGAGTGACTGAAATGATGACTTCATTGTTAAAGGATCTTGCAGAAATTGGAATTGCAGTTGGAAACAATGATGTTAAGGTGGGCATACAATCTGAATGTGTAGGAGGGAGCTGCGGATGCAAGTTTAAAGCAAAGATAGACACAAAGCTGAGCAACTCAGCGGGACTCTCGGTCTGAAGAAGGGTCTCGACCCGATACGTCACTTATTCCTTTTCTCCAGACATGCTGTCTGGCTCGCTGAGTTACTCCAGCTTTTTGAGTCATAAAATCTGAATGTTGGTTTTCAGGCATTGACTGTCAACCAGTGAGTTCCTTGTGGTTATCGGGAATATAATTTTTCCACATTTACCTCAAGGTATTGAGAATGAAATCTTGCTGTTGTATTGCCATTCAGGCTCAAAGCTTCAGAAACGGATTGTTATTGTACAAAAAAAAGTCAGTGCTGAAGTAGTCCAGGAGGCGAAGGAGGAGGTATAGGGACAGGTATTACATCTGCTGCGATTACTTGTTGATTTCATTTACTTCACCAACTTCCACCTACCCTCAATTCACCTGGACGATCTCTGAATCCTCTCCACCTTTCTTAATCACCTGTCTCCATCGCAGGCGACAGACTATTGACTGATGCCTACTGCAAAACTACCAACTCCCACAGTTATCTGGACTACACTTCCTCCCACCCTGCCTCTTGCAAAGACAATATCCCCTACTCAATTCCTCTGTCTCCGCTGCATCGGCTCCCAGATTTTGACCTCATGTCCTCTGTCCGTTCCCATTTTCCCTCCATTGATGTGTAGGAAGGAACTGCAGATGCTGGTTTAAACCAAAGATAGACACAAAAGCTGGAGTAACTCAGCGGGGCAGGCAGAATCTCTGGAGAGAAGGAATGGGTGACGTTTCGGATCGAGACGTTTCGGGCCTGAAGAAGGGTCATGACCTGAAACGTCCCGCAGTCCTTCTCTCCGGAGATGATGCCTGTCTCGCTGAGTTTCCTTTCAGTTCTAGGACGTCAATGTCCTCTTCAGTAAACGTGATTTTCTCCTTGTTGTCATACATGGATCCCTCACCCGCGTCTCCTATGTTCTTCTCTCGCTCCTCATCCCCCCAGACGGAACAAGGATAGAGTATCCCTGGTCCTCGCCTTTCACCCCACCAGCTTGCGTATCCAACGCATCATCCTTCAACATCTCCATCAGCTCTGACTTGATCCCGCCACCTATCATATCTTCCCATCCCCACCCCTGCCAGCGTTCAGCTGAGACTGTTCCCTCCGCAACTTTTCCTTTTCCACACAAACCACCCCCTCCACAAGATCTGTTCGTATACCACCTCACCTGCCTCCATCCGGGGACCCCAGCAGTCCTTCCAAGTGAGAAAGAGATTCCTCCTCTAACCTCATCTACTGCATCCGGTGTTCCCGACGTGGCCTGTACATTGGTGAGACCAAGCATAGACTTGCCGACTGTTTCACCAAAAACAATGATGGCATAGTGGTGCAGCGATGGTGTTGCTGCTTTCTAGTGCTAGAGACCTGGGTTGGATCCTGACTATGGGTGCTATCTGCGCAGAGTTTCCCACTCTGACCGTGTGGGTTTTCTCCGGTTTCCTCCCACATTCCTAAGACGTGCAGATTTGTACGTTAATGGGTTTCTATAAATTGCCCTTTGTGCGTAGGACATGGAACCAGTGTGCGGAGATCGATGGTCGGCGTGGACTTGGTGGGCCGAAGGGCCTGTTTCCAAGCTGTACATCTAAACTAAACTTGTGCATGGTCTGCCAAGGCTTTCTGGATCTCCTGGTTGCTAACTATTTTAACCTCCCTTTCCATGCCCACCACCTTTTCTGACCTGGGCTGCCTCCGTTGACAGAATGAGGCCACATCATTTTTTATCTTGGTTTTTGTCCAACCATTTGTTTATCAAAACTCATTCTTGCCTGTATTTACCTATGACGTGCCACATTTTGGCCTGCCCCTCCTCTGAGAGTCAGACTCTCAGACCGAAACGTCACCCACTCCTTATCTCCAAAGATGCTGCCTATCCGGCTGAGTTACTCCAGCATTTTGTGTCTATCTTTGATGTAAACCAGCATTTGCAGGTTCCTTCCTACACAATCTGAAGAAGGGTCCTGACCCAAAACAACCATGTTCTCCAGGAATGCTGCCTGACACGCAGAGTTACTTCAACACTTCTTTTTTTGTTATTGTATTACTTCATTCAGTTTTGGAACTGACATGGTACAGGTTAGCACGGATTTTTCTCCTCATCAAGAGGTCCAATCACATAACCACAGTCCCCATGTTTCTAATAATGTGCTTGGAATTTTTTATGCGATGACATAACTGCACCTGACATCACTTAATTTAATTTTTTTTAAAGATAAATTGCATTCTGCAACCACTATTGTAGTTACATAATTGGTTGATCAATTAGGGAAAACAAATTTTGATCTGAATAGGGTAATATAAAAGTATGTGGGAAAGAACTGCCGATGCTGGTTTAAATCAAAAATAGTCACAGAATGGTGAAGTTTTTTTTTAAACTTCAGATGTTGGAGATGTAAAATAAAAACTGAAAATGCTCAGCAAGCCAGGCCACACTTGTGGGAAGCACAAGAGTTATGTTTCAACATTCATTTCCTCCATATTGGTGAAATGTTCCATAGCTTTACAACAGCTTCTAAGAAATAGCGAGAACGCATGCAATACCTTCACATCCTCTTGCTTGATCACTGACCAAGCAAAGGCCTTGACCACATATGCATTGGCAATCTTATGTTTGTTGCCAAAATATTCTTTAAGCAAATCTTTTGCCATTTGATAGCCCACGTCTGGAGGCAAATGTTGGCAACTGTCGACTAAGTCTTTTGGATTCCCTCTTGTGTGTTGCTCCAGAAAATGCACGCAATCACTCTTATCATTAGCTTTTCTTTCAGCTCCTTTCTCAAATGCCGTAATGAAAACTTCATACTGCAAAGGATCACCATCATAAACAGGAATGTCTCTTGATGGTAAAGTAGATGAGAGATTTTGTTGAGCCAGAAGAGTAGTAATCTCATTCTGCTTCTTCATTAATTTCCAGATATCACAGTTTCCATCATTCCGTGCAGGGAGGGTAGTACTAACATGCCCCTGCATAACCCTGCTCATATGAGCTATAACAGGTGGTCTGAGAGCTGTTTGCTTTGGTCGAACAACCTGTTGCATATGATCAGGCAAATATTCATTTTCCTGTAGATTTAATTTAGCTGATGTTTCCCTTTGAGCAGCCCCTTCTCTCACATAAGAGCTCCTCCCGTGAGGTACTCCAGAGCTGCTTCTTGACCCCTTGGCATCAAGTACATTGAACCTTGCATCGGTTGTCGCCAGCTCCGTCTCTAGTTCCAACTGTTCCATGTCTCTTTTAAAATATTTATCTTGTGCCTCAAGCT
The DNA here is from genome assembly GCA_035221665.1 of Okamejei kenojei. NCBI lineage: Eukaryota > Metazoa > Chordata > Chondrichthyes > Rajiformes > Rajidae > Okamejei > Okamejei kenojei. Next base: position 8,863,528 of record CM069132.1, on the reverse strand, counting down.
CAAGTCTGGCATTGGTTGATGCCAGCACAGTTTCTCTTTTCCATTGCACCTTTTGTGCCTCAAGCTAATGCTTTTTCCTCATGGCGACAGCCCGTTCCAAGAGAACTTGGAACATCTGCCTAGCATCCTCCTCACAGCTAACACTGCCCCCCAGCAGAGACGAGCAGAGACCCTTGAAGATGCACATGATGCAGAACCAAATTTGTGAATTGATCTTCGTTTTTGAGACATTTGAAATGCTGTCTTCGGGTCCAATTTCTTCTGATTCCGCAACACTTTGTTGAATTGCACTTTCAACTATAGTGTGTGTAGTTTGTTGTCCAACTTCAGATAACCACCTTTCTACATCTTGTTTAAAACCATTAAAAGAGTCCGTTCTTTCTTGAAACCATGGATTTTGCCTTTCAAACTCCCTTTCTGGCAGTGGTACTTTCACCAATGACTCGTGGTTTTCTCTGACTTCATTGCAGAGCTTGATTAATTGAACCAGATTAGATTGTTCTTCATTCACATTCTCATCTGATTTCATGAGCTCCTGCAGTTTTTCAATTAACTTGTTAGTTTGTTTACATATCGTGTTTCTTGACTTCTGATACCTTTCCATGAACAATATCTGGTCCTTGTCGGCGAGTTTAATGGTTCTTCCTTCTTTTGCAGAATCCTGTTCCACATCTCCCTCTTGTGGCTGAGCTTTAGACATACTAGATCACTATCCCTTTAAGGCGTATTGATGTAAATTGGAATGCTTACAGCCGTATGCTTAATTCAAAACAACTGAGCGGGAATTCAAAACATCAGATATCACTATAATTATCACGGTCACTTTTTTCAATTCTCCATTGTAGGAAAAGCTGTTTTCCAATACAGCTTTTATAGCAACCGTTCCAATACAGCTTCGCTTACAGTAGCTGTTCCAATACAGCTTATCTTATAGTAGCTGTTCCAATAAAGCTTAATGCTGTTGATACTCTCGTTCCCTGCGCGTTGGCTTTCGAAGCTTCCAATCTCCATTAGTCTGGTAAGCGCTGGTAGCGAACCTTGTCCAGTTGACGGCGTCAGGCAGATCTTTTGTTCCAGGTTTTCACAAGCTCCAGTTTCACTCATAGAGACAAGTTCTTACTTTAATGAGAGAGAACGGAAAATTGCAGCTTGTATGAGAATAGGGAATACCCGATACGAATCATCTCTTTGTTTGTACATCTACTTCAACCCACATGAGAGATTAGCATACAAACATTAAAGCACACGGTATTGGGGGTTCAGTATTGATGTGGATAGAGAACTGGCTGGCAGACAGGAAGCAAAGAGTAGGAGTAAAGGGTCATTTTCAGAATGGCAGGCAGTGACTAGTGGGGTAACGCAAGGCTCAGTGCTGGGACCCCAGCTATTTACAATATATATTAATGATCTGGATGAGGGAATTGAATGCAACATCTCCAAGTTTGCGGACGACACGAAGCTGGGGGGCAGTGTTAGCTGTGAGGAGGATGCTAGGAGACTGCAAGGTGACTTGGATAGGTTGGGTGAGTGGGCAAATGCATGGCAGATGCAGTATAATGTGGATAAATATGAGGTTATCCACTTTTGGCTGCAAAAACAGGAGGATAGATTATTATCTGAATGGTGGCCGATTAGAAAAGGGAGATGCAACAAAACCTGGATGTCATGGTACACCAGTCATTGAAAGTAGGCATGCAGATGCAGCAGGCAGTGAAGAAAGCGAATGGCATGTTGGCATTCATAGCAAAAGGATTTCAGTACAAGAACAGGGAGGTTCTACTGCAATTGTACAGGGTCTTGGTGAGGCCACACCTGGAGTATTGCGTACAGTTTTGGTCTCCTAATCTGAGGAAAGACATTCTTGCCATAGAGGGAGTACAGAGAAGGTTCACCAGACTGATTCCTGGGATGGCAGGACTTCCATATGAAGAAAGACTGGATAGACTTGGCTTGTACTCGCTGGAATTTAGGAGATTGAGGAGGGATCTTATAGAGACTTACAAAATTCTTAAGGTGTTGGACAGGCTTGATGCAGGAAGTTGTTCCCGATGTTGAGGAACCCCAGAACAAGGGGTCACAGTTTAAGGATAAGGGGGAAGTCTTTTAAGGACCGAGATGAGAAGATCTTTTTTCACACACAGAGTGGTGAGTCTGTGGAATTCTCTGCCACAGAAGGTAGTTGAGGCCAGTTCATTGGCTATATTTAAGAGGGAGTTAGATGTGGCCCTTGTGGCTAAAGGGATCAGGGGGTATGGAGAGAAGGCAGGTACATGATACTGAGTTGGATGATCAGCCATGATCATATTGAATGGCGGTGCAGGCTCGAAGGGCCGAATGGCCTACTCCTGCACCTATTTTCTATGATCTATAAAGAATCAATTAAACTGGAAATAATGACTGGAGGCTCCGTTTTTTTTATCCTCTGCCTAAGTTCACCACTACCTGCCTGTGTAGTAATGGCAACGGAAAGTTGGACATTGGAAAAGTTTGAAATTGCCTGTCATTAAAGTAAGAACTTGTCTCTATGAGTGAAACTGGAGCTTGTGAAAACCTGGAATAAAAAATGGATCACCCAGTCGTTATTTCCAGTTTAATTGATTATTTATTGAAGTTGTTGTACAAACAAAGAGATGATTCATACCAGGTATTACCGGATATGAACACACACGCCATCATATTTCCACGGGAGTATTGTGCATATTCTCCAAAGTACCATAAAGGGCTAAATTTGAAGAATTTGCAGGACGTCTGAAGATTCAGTATGTAATGTGGCGAAAGCTTATTTTTGACTGTGGGGTGGGGTAGAATTCGGGATAAAGGGGTATGAAAATTTGAGTCGGTTACCACAGTGAGGTTAAGAAACAATTTTTGCATGGAAGATTTTGATGAAGGCAATGTTTTTAAAATGTTAGTGCTCCTTGATTTATGTTGGATAAAGTTACCAGGGAAAAAGGCCAATGTTGAGAAACTGCAATTGAAGTGCAGATCAGTTTTGACTAATCAGAGGAATAGGTGCCTTGCAAATTTTATTTATCTTAGTGAAGAGATGTCAAATTGGGTTCAAAGCACAGCACATCACTGGAAATCTCCAGAGTGAGGTTTGCAATTGAATAGTATCCTCGAGTCTCAATAAATAATTGCATCACTCCAAAACCTGCGATCCTCCCAGATCTGTCTATTTCTGTTCTCTTGTGTGTATTGCTTTTTCAATAGTCCACCAATGATGGCCTAGACCCTGAGTGCTGGAATTCCCTCAGTTATCTTCTCTTTGCTTCTCCTTTTCTTCTGCCCTTCCTCCCTTCTTTCACCCCTCTGTGCCCATCTTCAACCCCAAGATATTCTTTAAAGTGCAACCTCTTTGTCATATCTTCCAACATGTGACTCATTTCAAATGGTGTTTGATCGTTTATTGAGATAGAAGATAAACCAAGTTGTGTGTAGTCTCTGGCCTCAATAAAATTAATTATTTATATTAGCTACTATTTGTTTTGTTTTTTACTACAGTAATTTACAATAGTTATTAATGAATGCAATCTGTTTATCTGGGATCAGTGATGACATTGTGACACGTTTCGTGAATGTAAATTCATATCTCCACAGCCTGAAGGAAGTGGCCTCCTGGATGAAGAATTTACAGTGGCACGGCTGTACATTAGTAAAATGAAATCTGAAGTGAAGACCATGGTCAAACGCTGCAAGCAGTTGGAGGGTTTGCAGGTCGAGAGTAACCAGAAGTTAGAAGAGAATGAAAGGGAACTGGCAGCTTGTCAACTTCGTATCTCCCAGGTAATTGATGCAATAATTCATGGATGGCTGGTTAATTTTATGCATATTATGAGCAATAATTTTGTTCCAAAGGAAAGTTAAGACAAAGCATTTCTTACAGAACTTTATCAAACCCTCTGTTTTAGTCAGTGTGAGCAATGAATCTGTTCACTTTGTTTATATCATGGCCAGAAATCATTTTAGGTTAGAAAGATATTACTCTGTAAGTAAGTATTGTCAAAATACATGAGGCATTTTGAAGGCAAAGTAGTTCAAAAAAATGATTATAATTAAGGGATTCATTGTCTCTCCTGTCAGAATGTTCTGTTTCTGCCTTTGATAATTCCAGCATTTATTTAAATCCATTGATAGGCACAAACATGTCACTTCCAAACTGTGATAATCCATCATAAAGCAGAATTATGGCAAGGGCAAATGTCACGATCAATTTACATGTTCAGTTGATGCCTTGAATCAAATAAGTTCATGTTGGTTCGTGATTTTTGTTATACATTTTCCGCTCTCTTGCCTTTGGCCCCAGTAGATAGTGAAAATGCCACTCAAATGTATGCATTGAAGCTTGATGTTAGTGAGGGGAAATTATGAAAAAACATTAGTTTTTAAGAAGGAACTGCAGATGCTGGAAACTAGAAGGTAGACAAAAATGCTGGAGAAACTCAGCGGGTGAGGCAGCATCTATGGAGCAAAGGAAATAGGCAACGTTTCGGGTCGAGACCCTTCATCAGACTGAAGAAGGGTCTCGACCCGAAACGTTGCCTATTTTCTTCGCTCCATAGATGCTGCCTCGCCCGCTGAGTTTTTATAGAGTTCCTCATCAGTTTTGTTTTAATGCCAGGTTGAATCCTACATAAATTTAGTCAGACCTCCCGACCCTTTCTTTGTCATACTTATTTCAGTTAAGGTATTTTTCAATTTAGAGACATGCTTCAGGGCAAACTCATACCGCTTTTGTGAATGTTACTCCATTTTTCTATTCTTGCTGTACAATCCCTCAGGATCAGGGATGACTTGCTTAGTTCGTTGTGTTCTGAGGTGATTGATGAGGTCAATGTGTACACACTACCACTGGTGCCTGACTGATTGTGTGGGTAATTTGGGAGATTGTTTACTGCTTCTGCCATTTATTCAGATCCTTTGATAATCTGATAAACATACCAAAGTTCCTTGTGGGCTAGGAGTTCTTATGAAGGAGGCATTGAGAATGTCCTTCATTTTTTTTCCCCCCCCCTTTGTCCACTGATAATCATTTGCCATGGCTGAGCTTGGAACGCGTGTCTGGTTCAGTTGCCCAGTCGAGCTGAGTGGGTAATTATGGCCACAATGCTGAGAATATTGGTTTTGGAAAGGACTCCTATCCTTTTCTCCTATCCTGCCAATAAATTTGGAATATTTGATGGAGACAACATTACTGGTAACTCCCCAGTGCTGTGATGCATTTGCTATTGATGTTCGTTGTTCTAGAAAAATGCAGAAAGGCAGGAATTACTGCTTTCTGGCAGACCTTGCGTTTTATAACAGCTGTGAGGTCTTGATCTTCAAAAACCGTGGCTTACTGAAGAAGGTGAATTGTCAAGTTCCCCAGTTATTTGAGGACCATGGGATTACTCGATGTATGAAGCAAGGTGAATTCAAATTCCTGGAAAAAGTTCATCAGTATGATTTTTATTTACTTCAGGCATCTCACACTCTGTGGTTTCTGATTAGTTTAGTTTACAGATACAGCGTAGAAACGGTCTCTTCGGCTCACCGAGACCATGCCCACCGAGACCATGCCCACCAGCGATCCCCGTACACTAGCATTATCCTACAGACTAAGGACAGCTTACAATTTTTACCGAAGCCAAATTAACCTACAAACCTGTCCGTCTTTGGAGTGTGGGAGGAAACCCACACGTACACGGGAAGAACATACAAATTCCATACAGATAGCATCCATAGTCGGGATCGGACCCTGGTCTCTACTGCTGTAAAGCAGCAACTCTACCGCTGTGCCATCATACTGCACCCACCCCCCCCCCCCCCCCCCCTTCTTTCCTCGCCCCGTTGTCGGCTGCCCACGGCCCGGGCCAGCCGCTGTCCCCGGACATAAGGCCCAGACCAACCGACTGTCCACCCAAGGAGGGGCTGGAGGGAAACTGTTACATATTGATCTGCTCTTATATTTGTTTTTTAAAAACTGGCAATGGCATACCCAATTACTGGAGAACTGCAACAGTTTTATTGGAAAAGACATTTGCAAATTGGGAATATAGATTAAAAGAAAGCATCAACTAAAGTAAACTTTTGAGTTGTGAAATTTTCTTTCAGTAGAGTTGGTGCTCTGTAGGCTTCAATGGAACTCGTAATATCTTGTGTCCCAGGGTCGTCCTCCCTAGTTCCCAAATAAATCATTTGTGCAATTTTTTCATTGTTCATTTCTTGGGTTATATTTTAAATGCATGATGTCACAACTATGAAGAAAATGGGAGCTGAACTGCCTAACTGTTGCATATTTGGGTTTTATCCCCACCTTTTTGGGAAACGTCCGTAAATGCTATTCTGACATTGATGCACAACAATGAAATGCATAGATAGGGTAGATAGTCAGTCTCTCTTCATTGTGGAATAGTCAACTACCAGAGGGCACAGTATGAAGTGAGAACGTTTAACGGTTAACAAAGCAGGTTTATTTATGCAGAGTGGAAGAAGCCTGGAATTCGCTGCCAGGAGAGATGGTGGAAGTAGATGTGACAGTAATATCTAGCTGGCATTTTGTAGATACATGAACAGGACAAGGGATGAAGGGAAATAATCCATGTGCAGACAGATGGATTTGTTTAATTTGGTAGCATGGTTGGCATCGACATCATGGGCCAAAGGTCTGTATCTTGTGCTGTACTGTTCAATGTTCCATGCAATTGAACAAGCTTTTAGAAATCTATGTACAAAATTTGAGGAAGTGGGCATTTTTAGAAGAGATTCCTATTACCCTTCAATCACTTGCGTGGCTACTATCTATTTATTGCTGGTATCTGTTTTTCTGTTGTCCACAAAAGTTATTTTATATAGAATCAAAGGACGGAACTGGGCATTATTGGCTCACTTCGTTCTTCCCTCTCGTGATGTCTTATCTACGCAAGTAATATTTGCCTATATTATCCCTCTACCCCTTTCCTATCTAATTACCTGTCCAAATGGCTTTGAAACATTGCAATTGTATCTGTGTCTACCACCTCCTCTGGCAGCTAATTCCAGATGATACGATTCTCCTTGTGGAAAAACTAACCTCCTGGATTTCCGTTAAATTTTTCCCCCTTCACTCTAAACATGTATGATCTAGATCTGGAATACCACACCCTGGGAGGAAAAAAATACTATTTTTGTTTTAAAACTTAATTGTTAATAAATGAAATGATAACATTTTTTTCATTTGGTAGAAATATCCTAGACAGGAAACACATCTGACTTGGTAGCATTATTTTTCCTTGCAGTATGGCAATATTAGATTTACCTTCAAGTTAAACTTTTTTTTTATCAATGCTCCTAGCACGAGGCAAAGATCAAGTCGCTCACTGAATATTTGCAAAATGTTGAGCACAAAAAGAGGCATCTAGAAGAGTCTGTTGATTCATTGAATGAAGATTTGGTGAAGCTTCAAGCGCAAGGTAGGTGCAAGGTTCACAGCAAGGTGCAATCTTCCTGGTTTACTTAATATTTTTTCCAAATACAAAATTCATTTAAGATTTTGAGTTTATCTATAGAATTAATGTTCTAACTGTCATATCTACAAATAAAATATTTGCCTTGTCAGAAGTTAGTAATATGCTAGAGTATGTGGGTTAGGTATAAGAGCAAGCCATCATTCATCAAGTCATGGGTAATTTTCAACGCTGTGCCATTTTCCTACATGTCCCTCAATATCCTTATATCCATTAGGCTTGCAATCGTGTTTTTGAATTTGCTCTATAGCTAAATCTCCAAACACCTATGCGGTAAAAAATTCCAAAGATTTCTGAAGAACTATATCCTCAACTGAGGCCCAACAATGTTCTAAATTTATTTTTTTTAAAACATAATGTCATTATGTCTATTAACTTGCACTCTTCACCTCCATCCATAGTTCTTTCACTCCAGGGGAGAACAGAGCAATCTGTCTGGCAATGCAGAGATCTGGCATTTGTTAGAGAAGATTATTGAAATTCACCACACATTGAGGTTTTGAATAAAGCTAAATGCCTGAAGAATATATGGGACGATATGGCATGGGGGAGGTATATGAATGAATAATGGGAATGGCAATGATGAGAGGAATCCCAACTTTAAGGGGAAACCTAGGGATAAAGGCACTTAGTTTCATGGAAGTGGCGTCGCAGGTAGCAAGATGATGATGAAGGGGTTTGCACAATTAAGTATAGGAGTTGGAAAGCTACAGGATATAGGAGTTGGGAAGTAGGATGTTGGTATGACCACATTTGTAGTAATTGTATCTAATTCCTGGAATTATCTGGGTATCAACCAGAGGCAATCTGTGTAAAAGAGAAACTAATCCCTCGGATTAACACTTTAAAAACTCCTTCCTCTAGCAACCCTGTGTCCCCTTGATTTTGATACCACTACCCTAGGGAAATTATTTTGACCAGCTACCCTTTCTAGGCATCTCTCAAACTTGCCTCCTTCGCTGCAGGGAAAACAAGCCCAGTGTCTCCCTATAACCTAAATCCTCAAATCCAGGCAACTTTGTTCACACTCCAGTGCAATTGCATCCTTCCTATAATTTTGCAACCGAAACTCTTCACAATATTGTTAGTGATTTTGTAAAGTTGTAAAAAAACACCTCCTTTCTTATTTGCAATGCGCTGGCCTATGTAGGCAAACAAACATGATTCCGTCTTCATCACCCTATGCCACTTTCAGGGAACTATGGACTTAAATATCTTGGTCTTTCAATCAACGTTCTTTAGTGCCCTACCATTTACCCCTATTGAGTTGCTAAATGTATCATGTCATTAAGTTGGTAGCAAGCTGACCAAGTTTGTTAAGAAGTTAAGTTTACTTAATTGCAGAGTGAAATAGGGGCCAGAAACCTCCCCTAAATTCAGATTTTTGGTTTGGGATAAGTTTATCTTGAAATTTGATGGTATGCATAAAATTTGTGTAGTTAAGCACTTTTAAATAGCTTGTTAAATTAGGGTTATAATCAAAGTAAGTGAGATTATGGAAAGATGTTTATTGCTGTTTATTATAAATTTATAGAAAAAGTACACGAAATGGAAAAGGAGCACTTGAACAAAGTACAGACTGCAAATGAAGTGAAGGTAACACCACTGAAACTGCAAATTAACTCTTGCTTTTGAAACATTTTCCTATGGTTATTCAGTTTTAGACGGAGAATAACATTTTTATCTTTCCATCTATGTTTTATAGCAAGCTGTAGAGCAGCAAATGCAGAGCCACCGTGAGACTCACCAAAAACAGATCAGCAGTTTACGGGATGAGATTGAAAAGAAGGAGAAACTCATCACTGACCTTCAAGAGTATGTTTCCGAACTTAAAAACTATTTTTTAATGCACATAAAATTTATAGACACATACAGCCAGCCGCCTCTCGTTTCACATGTGTTTGATGTATGAATTTTGGAATAATGCACTTGTTTAATTAATACCAAAACTCTTATGTTTTAAATAATGTACGCAAATTTGCTCCTGGCAGCGTAGTCACACACGATGCCTGTCAAATACGTTGCGGTACAGCAGTGATGGCATTTAATGAACTACTGCCTGCCGCTTTCTCAGTTTTTGTCCGCACTGTCTTTGATTTGTGTGTGTTCATTGCGAGTTGGTCTAGTGTTCATTTTGAGTTGCTCTATTTCACGCATCTTTAGTGTGAATTATGGCAGTCATAAATGAACTATTTATTGTGCAATGTGGATAGTTATATGACTTTCCCCCCCTAATCTGTACTATTTAAATCTATTCTTATAATAACAATATGTTTAATTTACCTAATTTTTGAAATACATGCTGCTTTTCAAGAAAGTAACCCCCACATACAATGAGAAGTGACTGTACTTGTTTTGGAAGATTTTTGCATGTATAAAGTTATTCTGTACATGCATTTCCTTCAGTAATTTTCCCAATCCATGGCATCATGTGGTAAATTTATCACCAATGAAAGCAAAATATTGTTTTGGGAAAGCAAGCAGAACAATTTCTAAATCTTTACAGTAGTCTTTTACAGTTGGCTTAATGCCAGTCAATAGCATTGACACTTCACAGGCCTTGCTGAATGAATCTTACAGTTCTTATCTTTGTTTTAATGAAAAAAATAATCTAGTAGTGCAAGGAGTTGATTGATTCACGTGCCAGACACTACAGGAGCCGAGATTTTAAATATCCTGTCATCTGAACTATGATCAGAATAACTGTATATAACTGCTATATTAGCTATGATTTGAACTTAAATAGCAATATTTACTACTTTAATATGAATTGAATGTATGTTCCTTTCCAAACTGTTACAGCCAAAATCAGAAAATTATGCTGGAGCAGGAACGGCTACTAGCAGAGCATGAAAAGCTAAAAAGTGTGGATCAGGACAAAAGTCGTAAATTGCATGAATTAACGTAAGTAGTGCAGTGGAGTAATATATCTGAACTCAATGCATGCTGAAAAATATTTCTTAAGTTGAAACTCTTTGTTGTAAATTATCATCATTTATAGTACACGTATTTCTTGTGGTATGGCACTTTATTTCTCACATGTACCGAGGTACATTGAAATTCATTTTTGTATACAGTACAAGTATCACTATACATAAGCATGTGTAGGAAAGGACCGCACATGCTGGTTTAGATCAAAGGTAGACACAGAATGCTGGACAGGCAGCATCTGTGGAGAGAAGGAATGGGTGACATTTTGGGTCGAGAACCTTCTTCAGACTTTCAGTCTGAAAAAAGGGTCTCGACCTGAAACGTTGCCCATTTCTTCTCTCCAGAAAAGCTGCCTGTCCCGCTGAGTTACTCCAGCATCCTGTGGCTACCTACTGTACATAAGCAGTTGGATACATATTAGATAAGCATCTCAAGATACAGTACAAGTGTATGGCAGTAGTACACTGAGCCTGTGAACAGAGTCGCCGGTTTGGAGCTATTTTCAAGTCCCAGTTGTGCAGGGATCTGATCATGAGGGTCTGTTTCCTGGTGGTGCTGCAGGGTCAGCCTGGCCAAGCTTAGCCGCGGTGTCCTCCGCCGCTGCTAATAGATTATAATGTACCAAAAATTCAGTCGCATCTCAAGTTATTAAAAAAGCCATTAGACTTGGACATTGAAAGTCCATGTAACATGTCATCACTCGTGTGTTCATGTGTGTACTAAATAAAACATTGTACTGCTTTTAGCATTATGCAGGATCGGCGAGAGCAAGCTAGGCAGGACCTCAAAGGACTTGAAGAGACTGTGGTAAGTGAACTTAGAGATGCACTCATTGCAATTATTTTTTTAAAGTATGCATTTGTCCAATCAATTTATTGCGCACAAATTCATTGCCGCGTTCTCATGTTTATTTCTTTAGGCAAAAGAGCTCCAGACACTCCATAATCTTAGGAAGCTTTTTGTTCAAGACTTGGCCACGAGAGTCAAAAAGGTATGCAAATGACTATCTTATCTCCAGGCACTGCCTGTGCACGTTTGAAACATGATGGGAATCCATTTTGGTGTTCAAACTGGAGGCATTTGTTTTATTTGTCCATTAAAGTTTAGACTTTGGATCTTACAGTCATTTAACGAGAAGTCTACCAGCATTTTCTGTGCTAGTATTTGTAAGTTGCTTTATTACAAATTCAGAATATTGTAAATGCTTTAGTTTAATATATTTGTCTCGTTATGGTACAATTATGCAGGCTAATGCAGAAACCAGTTTGTACACAGCAAGGTTTCACTGTGTAGGAATGGTAATTAAACCAGCAGCACATTCAAAAATTTAGTACAAAATCTAAAAGTATCAATTTCCTATATGCGCAACTTGAAACGTGCAGTGAAAAGTTTAACAAGAAGCTTATGACTGGGCCAACCTTTAGGATCTTACACTAGCAATAAAACCCAAGAAGCTCACAGCTCAATGTTGCATCTACCCCTGATGGCATGCTTGAGCTGATGGTATCTTGCCAACTTCTCAAACTGAAATATTAACTCTTACCAGCCTTCTTGGTTCTCCTGGACGGAAATGGCTTCTGGTATCCATATCTTTCCAGCAGCAACCAAAAATCTGGACTCCAACAAAACAGCAAAATTAGGGAGCTGCCTTGCAATAAAAACTGTGAAAAACTCTTTGTGGTGCTTTATCCAATGTTGCTTTAAACAAAAAAGCCACATGCCGCAATGACTTGTTTGCCAACTCTCATCTCTAACACATTCTATTCATACCAGATCTGGTGCGTGCAATGTTATTCTTTACCAGGTATGTATTAGAGCTCAAAAACTTAAAAGCTAAACTACTCATTTGCCTGCACATATTCCATATCCCTCCATTTCAGAATCAGAATCCGATTTTATTTGCCAAGTATGTTTTGCAACATACAAGGAATTTCACTGGCCAGGTCAGTCATTCAATTAAAAGCAACAGACTCAAAAACACATTTTAACATGAACATCCACCATAGTGATTCCTACGCATTCCTCACTGTGATGGAAGGCGAAATAAAGTTCAAGTCCTTCCTTTTGTTCTTCCTTGGTCGGGGGCCTCGAGCCCTCCGTTGACGGGACGGTCTTGACTCCCGTAGCTGGCGGCGTTTGGGCCCTGCGCGTCGAGGCATTCAGCTCCTGCATCGGGGGGTTGTCAGCTCCCTGCGCCGGCCGATCGAACCTTGCGTTGGAGCTGGTTGAACCTTCTGCGGCGTTGGAGCTCCCGACTAGCCTCTCCGGAGACTGCTAGCCCTTGGTGGTAAGTCCACAGGCCACAGTGGGAGCGATCCCAGGCAAGGGATCCACTCCGATGTTAAGTCCGCGCCCTGCGGTGGGGCTCACGACAGTCCAAGGAGGCTTCCAGCTCCAGCGATGGTAGAGTCCGGAGAATGTGATCCAAAAATTGATCACATCCCCTCCCCCCTCCCCCCACATAAAACAAACCAAAGTACATTAAAACAAACTTTTAACAAACGCTATAAATAACAAAAAGAAAAATCGAACAGACTGCCGGCAGGGCTGCCATCTCCCCGGCGCCGCTGGTGGTCTCGGGAAAGGTTATATTCCATATCCCTCCATTTACTGCACATATTTCATATCCCTCCATTTACTGCACATCTATGTGCCTATCCAAAAGCCTCTTAAACACCACTATCATAACTGCCTCCATCACCATCCCTAGTAGTACATTTCCTTTAAACTTTAAACTTAAAGCTATTCCCTCTAGTGTTTTGATCTTTCTGTCATGGAAAATAGGTTTTGATTGTCTACCTTATCTATGCCTCTCAGAATTTTATATACTTCCATCAGATCTCCCATCAACCTCCGGCATTCCAGAGAAAACGATTTGTCTCCTAATGCCCTTTAATTTAGGCACTTCTGTGCCCTTTCCAAACCCTCCACACCCGTCCTGTATTGGGGTGACTACAAATCTGTGTGCAATATACCAAATACGTCAAAGTAGTGATCCAAGGTGGCTTACCACCAACTTTATGGGGGCAGTTTTGGATGGGTAATAAATGCTGTCCTTGCTACTAATATCCCGATTCCAAAATAGTACATTTTTAAAACAAAATCAACACCCACTGAACTGGAAGAATCTTACCCACAGCCACTGGAGAAAGCTGTGCTGGCACAGGCAGAGCAGAGATTCGCCAGAGAGCCCAACACGAGGCCCTCAAGGGAGCCAGGAAGCACCTTTCCTCTTGTAGTTGGTGTATTGCCTTTGTTAGAAGCTTTGCTCACTAACACAGCTCGTTCCTCCCATACAGCATCCAAGGACCACTGATGCGGCTGTCTTTGTTGTGCTTCAAGTATTGCGCACACACAGCCCAACTGTTGCTGCAGTCCTTATTTGATACCACTAGAGGTCACATGTAATCTACTACTTGGGAAAAGTAAAACATTACCCTTTTTGTACAATTGCCAAAATTGTACTTTTTTGGTTCGTGAGTGAGATATGTGCTTTACCTTTGCTCAGTGTAAACCTACTTCATTTTGTTTACAATCTGGTTTGTAGCTGAGGAGGGTTAAAGCCCTGTCCCACTGTACGAGTTCATTCAAGAGTTCTCCCGAGTTTGCCCTGATTCGAACTGGGAGATTTACGGTAATGGCCGCTCGTAGGTACTCGGAGCTCTCATGGACATTTTTCAACATGTTGAAAAATCTTCACGAGTCTTCCCGAGCTTACCGCGTTTCCCGAGTACCTGCCATTAGCGTTACGAGCCGCTAAGAGACGTCCCCGAGCTCCGACGTACCCGCTATGTACATTCTACGTGCTTCCACGAGTTTGCTTTTTTTTTTAACTTGGGAGAGATCTTGAATGAACTCATACAGTGGGACAGGGATATTACTACATATAGGGATATTAATCTTCTTTGTAATTTGACCTGGAGTTAATTTTGGTTTGGATGTATTCATTTATTGTTGATGGGGGTTTTCAGCATTAGCACTTGGATTAACTGTACATATTTTGTCAGTCTTTGTTGGGACCATGCAATTTTTCATGTAATCCATGCTCGCTTTGTTTACAGGAATTTAAATACTTTCACTGGATGTATTAAGAACAGTATTAATGACTTGCTTTTCACCCCCAAAAGTGGTTTAGTTTAGAGATACAGCACGGAAACAGACCCTTCAGCCCAACAACACCAGCGATCCCCGCACATAAACACAACCTTACACACACTAAGGACAATTTACACTTATACTTATGGTACATTCTGACCATTTAGACACTATTTGATTCAATTTGCAAGGGCACTTAAAACCCAGTGAAAAACCGATCATAGGGTTAAAGTACCAGATGGAACATAAAATGATTGCAGAAGCGGGCAATTTGGCTCTCCAAGCTGGCTCTTCTGCGTTCAATATTATCATGACTGAACTGCTTCCAGGCCTTTTCTCATCTTCTGTGCCACTTAATTCCCTGGTCTTTAAATTCCTCTTTAAATACCCCGCAATGATCTTGCCACCCAGGGGATTTCCAGAAAGTCGCCACCCTTTGTGAAAAGATTAGGCTCTTTTATTTGAAGCAAGAAGGTTGAGGTATGACCAAATACAGGACTTAAGGTTGATGGTTTGATAAGAGAACTTGATGGCAGGAGGTTATGAAAGATGTTTGATTTGAGAATGAAATAACGCCTTTATCCCATGGAGTGGTGAAGTTGTGAAACTCAAATAGTAGTTGACATGGATAATATAGATGAGCACATTAGGGCAGAGGCGGTTGGGGGTACGGGGGAGGGTGGAAATTAGAATAATATTCTGGGAGAAAATGATAAGTGAACAGGGCCCTATGGGGAGTGTAAAGGCATAATGTTTGCACCATGGGGCTTTGTGCAATGTTCCACGTAGTTATTTAATGTTGATGGAAGTAATTGCTGATAAAGTTAGATGCATTCACTGCACAGTCATGGAAAGTTGTGCCCATTGTAGTTCCATTCAATCTGCTACCCACACCATTGGTTACTGAGGTTCAATTCTAATGTGATCCAACAAGTCTCTGAAGCCAATCCCATTATAATAGTTTGATAGTTGGCTTAATGATTAATGCTAAAATCTGCATTCAGCTTCAGTCATGTTGCGTTTGTTGATCATGTTTTGTGGTATAATTCATTGAAACTATTTTCCTGTGATAAATGTTTTTGTATGCGAAACGTTTTAATTACCTGATGTTGTAAATCATTATATTATTGTTTTAAAATATTTTGAATCTCCAGAGTGCTGAAATGGATTCTGACGATACTGGTGGGAGCGCTGCACAGAAGCAAAAGATCTCCTTTCTTGAAAACAACCTTGAACAGCTCACCAAGGTTCACAAACAGGTGCGTCAAAAGCATTAAAGTTCCTCATCTACCTATCTACTTTTGTAATTAATTTAGTGATCAGTCCCATTTGGGCTTTGCCAAATTGAAGGTTTATAAATGATTATCTTTTAAAACTAAGGCTGCAATGATGGATAAAGTGAGATGATGGATCAATGAGAAATGCCCATTTTTAAAAAGGATTTAAACATTATTCCCAAAGTTTCCTTAACTTTATTGCAGCCCTATGGTTCATCCAGTGAGGCTATATGGGTGGAGCTGAGAAATAGAAAGGGCATGATCACCTTGTTGAGAGTGCACTATAGGCACCCAAATAATAAACGGAAATTAGAATAACAAATATGCCAGGAGATTGTAGGCAGCGGCAAGATTGAAAAGGTTGCCATTGCAGGATGATCTTAACGTTCCCAATATAGACTTGGACTGTCATAGTGCCAAGGCCTTAGACAATATCAAATGTGTTCAGCAAAGTTTTGGAACCAGCGATGACTTTTCCATTAGCTTTAAAATAGTTATGGATAAAGACGGGCCCACAAGTTAAGAATCTGAATTTAGGCTACAACGTGCCAGTCGCTCGTACCCACCCATGCCCTAAGCTCATCTGCCTTACCCGTCAGGCCCCTTGCATTAAAATACGTGCAGTTTAAATCAACAGACTCAATCTGCAAATTGACAAAAGTTCAAACAAAATTAACCTTTTTGGAAAACCAGCGCTCCCAAGTCCTTTTGAACCTATGATTTCTGAATCCTCTCACCAATTAGAAAGTAGGCTTTACCTTTATTCTTTTAACCGAAGTGCATGACCGTACACTTTACTGTCTGTATTCCATCTGTCACTTCTTTGCCCATTCTCTCAATCTATCCAAGTCCTTCTGCAGACTCCCTCCTTACACAACATTAACTGCCCCTCCATTTGCATTTGAATCATCCGCAAATATGGCAACAGCCCATCAATTCCATCATCCAGATCATTGACATAGAACATGAAAAGTATCGGACACAACAACGACCCGGCAGAGCACCACTAGTCACCGGCTGCCAACCAGAAAAGCCCCTTTCTATTCCCAATCTTTGCCTTTTGCCAGTCAGCCAATTGTCTATCCATGCTCGTACCTTGCCTCTAATGTCACGGCTCCTATCTTGTTTCGCAGCCTCACATGTGGCATCTTATCAAAGGCCTTCTGAAAAACTAAGTAAACATCCACTGACTCTTCTTTGTCTTTGTTAGGAAGGAACTGCAGAACCAGCATGTGCAGTTCCTTCCTACATACTTCTTTGTCTATCCTGCTTGTTACTTCCTCACAGTTACAACTTATTTGTCAGCAAGATCGCCCCTTAACAAATTCATACTGATAAGCCTGTTTTATCAGGTGCTTCCAAGTCCCCCGAAGCCTCATCCTTGATAATAATAGACTAAAAATCTACAAACCCCTGAAATCAGCCTAACAGGCCTATAATTCCCTGTCTTTTGCCTTACCCCCTTCTTAAACAGTTGAGTTACACTAGTGATTTTCCAGTCCTCTGGAACCATCCCTGAATCCAGTGATTCTTGAAAGATAAGTATAAATACCTCCACAAATGTTGCAGCTACTTTTTTGCCCCTTCAATTTCTGGCATGCTGCTGATATCTTCCACTGTGAAGACAGACGCAATAACATATACCGTTCATCCATTATTTTTTTCCCATTTCTACTTATCCAGCATCATTATCCAGCATCACTTTCCAGCAGTCTCCAGTTTAGTTGAGAGAGAACCCATGGAAACAGGCCCTTCGGGCCACCGTGTCACTGAAGATGTCTTCCAAAAAAACACCTCGCACTAAACGGCAATAATTATTCCTTCCTCAGCCCACATGCCCAACTGATCAAGATCCTGCTGTAATTTTTGATAACCAGCTTCTCTATCTACGATACCACCTACTTTAGTGTCACTTTACCTACTTTAGTGCCAGAATAAGAAATAGGACAGGAAGTTTAGAAAGGGATAAGAGCTAACATCTGGCACCATTGGGACCAATTTGAAAACAGGGGTGGTGAATACAGAACTGAAGGTGTTGTATCTAAATGCACACAGTATACAGAACAAGGTGGATGACCTTATAGCACAGTTAGAAATTGGCAGATATGACGTTGTGGGCATCAGCGTGGTGGCTAAAAGAGGATCCGAGCTGGGAGCTGAACACAAAAAGATACATATCCTATCGAAAAGGAAGACAGATGGGCAGAGGGGTGGAGTGGCTTTGTTGGTAAAGAATGAAATCCAATCCTTAGTTTAAAAAAAAAGCATAGGATGAGAAGATGTGGAATCCTTGTAGGTAGAGTTTAGAAAATGCATGGTTAAATAGACCCTGATGGGAGTTATATACAGGCCTCCAAATAGTAGTCAGCATGTAGACTACAATTGACGTCAGGAAATAGAAAAGGCATGTAAGCTAGACAAATGTTACGTGGTGGATTGCAATTTGCAGGTAGACTGGGAAAATATTGTTGGCGCTGGATTGCAAGAGAAGACATTTGTAGATTGCTACTAGGGAAAAGGCCCTCAAATCCGATTGATTTCCTATTATTTGTGATTAATTAAACAAAACTTAGTCAAGGAATAATCTTGTGGAATGCTATTGAAACCAGAATTTGCCATTAAATATCTTCTACAGACTCAAAGGGTTCTTGCAGTTCTAAATTGTTCATGCATTGGATGAAAGTCTAAATTCAATAGACATTGGGTGCAGGAGTAGGCCATTCGGCCCTTCGAGCCAGCACCGCCATTCTATGTGATCATGGCTGATCATCCCCAATCAGTACCCCATTCCTGCCTTCTCCCCATATCCCCTGACTTCAGTCAATTTGTTATTTGTTGCCACCTTTTTGATGAAGGTTGGTATTGTGCAATTCATTGCATTTAAATTGCAGTTTGCTGAGGTCTTGATGCAGTCTGATCATGTTTTTTCATTTGTAATATTAAGTTGCTATATTTAACTTTAGTTGGTACGAGACAATGCAGACCTTCGGTGTGAGCTTCCCAAACTGGAGAAACGCCTCCGAGCTACAGCTGAAAGGGTCAAGGCTTTGGAGTCGGCGTTGAAGGAAGCGAAGGAGAATGCAGCTCGAGATCGTAAACGCTACCAGCAGGAGGTGGATCGCATCAAGGAAGCTGTGCGAGCAAAGAACATGGCAAGGAGAGTGCACTCCGCACAGATTGGTACGTTAGATATATTAGTGTAGAAGTGCCATTACAAGAGCCTGAAAACTGTAACGTTCAGGGACAGCTTCTTCCTGACTGCCATTAGGCTAGTAAACACTACAACCTCAAATAAGCTCTGCACTACATTGACTATTATTGAACTATTAGTGTTTGTTATTTTATGCGTGTGTGTGTGTGTGTGTACATATGATCTATATGTGCGAGTATCGGTACAGGCGGCACCTGTAGTCGGGATCGAACCCTCGGTGTCTGGTGATGTAAGGCAGTAACTCCACTGCTGCGCCACCATGTTGCCCTGAGCAAGCCTGTGTGAATTGAGCATTTCTGGCCGTACAGTAGATCTGTCAAATCATTCTCCATTTTGTGTATTTGTCATGTGTGTACATGTGTATGTGGGTTTGTACATGTATGTGGGTGTGTGTGTGTGTATATATGTATGTATATATAATTGGTATATGTGAGTATGTATATATACAAACATTTTTTCTCGTTTATTATATTGTTAACAGAGTGCTAGGTTTACATATTCTGTTGTGCTGCTGCAAGTAAGAATTTAATTGTTCAATCTGGGACGTGACAATAAAGCGCTCTTGACTCTCTTGACATTATCTAGTCATTAAATCTATTTAAAAACATTAAGTTAGGCAGTAACTTTAGATCTGGCAACATATGTGGAGGTCAACAATCTTTTGTGAAACTGGTAGAAGCTTGCAATTATTTCAAGTGTTAAGCAAGTAACGAGAGAGGGAAGGGAGATAGTTATGTGGATAGAGGAAGTGATGGTATCCTGCTGGAACTAGTGGTGGTGATCCATTGATTTTTGTTTTCTTGTGGAAGGGGGAGAAAACACCTGAATATTTGATTATTCGTGCTTACAGTTTTTGCTTTAAAAAATTTGTTTTTAATTAGAATTTAACATTGGCCCCATTATTTATAGTTACGAGAGAATTAATTCATTTTGGAAATAAATTGTAGATTACATTGAAGTGAAATCAATCCTCCGCCTTCTGCGGAGATTGTCAGTTGTATATGATACCTTAGAAGGTGGGCAGGGCAGTGAGCACAGAGCTGTATGTAAACAGGCCTTGGGCCCATGATGATGTCTATGTCAACCAATTCTATAACCCTCAATTCCCTGTCTACTCATGTCCCTGTCTAAAGATTCTTAAAACATTGCTATCGTATGTACTTCCACAACCTCCCCTTGCAGTGTGTTCCAGGCTCCTATCGCTCTCTTTTATTAGAAGAAAACTTGCCTGGTACATCTCCTGTAAATTCTCCACCTCTCACCTTAAAGCTATACCAGCTAGTATTAGACATTTCTACCCTGGGGTAGAATAGGCTCTATCTACCCTATCTATACCCCACTATGATTTTAGATATTTCTGCTTGATCATCTCTCAATCTTCAATGCTCCAAACACAACAATCCAAGATTGTCCAACTTCCCCTTGTAGCTAATTCTCTCTTTCTGCTAGACAACATCCAAGTGAACCTCTTAGAGTCAGAACTATGCAGCCTGGAAACAAGTCTTTTGACCCACCATGCCCATGCTGACCAAGTTGGCATCTGGGCTAGTCGCATTTGCCCACCCTCTAGACCCTAACCAAATATCTGTTCAAATGCCTTTTGAAAGCAGTTATTATATCTGCTTCCTCTGGCCACTTATTCCAGATACGGACTACCCTGTGGGCGAAAAGATTGCCCTCTAATTTTAGAATCCTCTACCCGGGGGGGGGGGGGGGGGGAAGCAAGAGTCCTCTTTATCCATTCCCCTCGTGATCTTGTGCAACCCAATAAGATCATCCTCAGCCTCCTACCCTCCAAAGAGAAAAGACCAAACTTATCCAATCCCTCCTTGTAACTCAAGCCTGCAAGTCCAAGTCATATCCTAGTGAATCTATTTTGCACCCTTTCCAACATAATGTCACACTTGCTAAATAGAAATGCATACAGTACTCCAGTGTGGTCTCCCTAACATCTTGTACTGCTAGAAACATAGAAAATAGGTGCAGGAGGAGGCCATTCGGCCCTTCGAGCCTGCACCACCATTCATTGTGATCATGGCTGATCGTCCGCTATCAATAACCTGTGCCTGCCTTCTCCCCATATCCCTTGACTCCACTAGCCCCTAGAGCTCTATCCAACTCTCTCTTAAATCTATCCAGTGATTTGGCCTCCACTGCCCTCTGTGGCAGGGAATTCCATAAATTCACAACTCTCTGGGTGAAAACGTTTTTTCTCACCTCGGTCATAAATGACCTCCCATTTATTCTAAGACTGTGGCCCCTGGTTCTGGACTCGCCCAACATTGGGAACATTTTTCCTGCATCTAGCTTGTCCAGTCCTTTTATAATTTTATATGTTTCTATGCTGCATCATGATGCCCCAACGTTTGTACTCGATACCCTTCCCATTGAAGGTATGTATGCCTAGCTCCACCTTCATCACACAGTCTTCCTGAAGCTGCACTTTCAGGGAACCACGTACCTGTGCTTCTAAATCCATATCCCCAGAGTTGGTGGCTGGACCTGCTGAGTTACTCCATCTCATTGTGCCTGTCTGCACTTTTAAATCTTTCTGTTCTACAACATTCTCCAGGCTTTTGGCTTTACCATATACTGTGCAAGTCCACCCCTATTTTGGAATACCCAAATTGAACTTTGCACACTTGTCAGCGTTAGATTCCACTTCCCGACAGATCTAGATCCAATTGTCAACTTGTGTCTCCTTTCTCACTATCCACCACCAACACGTCATGCCCTCTAAAGCCTCCACATGTTTGCAGTAATGCACCGACCAGAACTGCACACAGTATTCCAAATGTTGCCTAACCAAAGTTTTATACGACTGCAACACTACTTCCCGATGTTTATGCTCAATGCCACTATCAATGAATACAAGCTTGCCCTTCTTTACCACCCTATCTATTGCTGTCGTCTCATTCATGGAACTGTGGACTTGCATCCCACGTCCCTCTGTACAAGCAAAGTGTCAGACTTCAAATTACATTCTAGTTTCCTCCACAGTCCAAAGCCTTTCTTGTTAGATAAATTAGCTGCTGTAATATATCCCTTAGTTAGGTAAGCAGCAAAATGATCAAAGGGTGGTTGACTGGCATGGGAGAGAGAACATGTTGCAGGGCTACAGGAATGAAAGGAGAGGGATGGGAGCAGACAGCGGGCTTACTGGTCTCCTGGATTGTGAAGAGAGTTTATAGCAAGTTAAGTGCAAAATTAATTTTGGTCGTCAACGGGTGTCAGAGGATATGGGGAGAAGATAGGAGAATGCGGTTAGGAGGGAGAGGTAGATCAACCATGATTAAATGGTGGAGTAGACTCGATTGGCCGAATCGCCTTATTCTACCTTCACTTATGAACTAAGATTTAAGTAGTTAATACTTTGTTTTTTTTTATTTAGCTAAGCCCATTCGTCCTGGTCAACCCCCAATGGCATCACCTACTCATCCAAGTGCAATTCGTGGGGGCGGTGGATTCTTCCAGAACAGCCAAGCGGTCGCTGTACGTGGAGGTGGTGGAGGTGTAAAATCAGATAAGTTGTACGTATCTCATGTAAAGCTTGTCCGTAGGTTCTGATGGGGTAACTGTTTTGACATAATCCCATATGTTTCGGTGCTATTGAAGGCAAAACTGATCATAAAGTAAAAATGAACTGCAGGTGCTGGTTCATACCAAGATAGACACAAAATTCTGGAGTAACCGCTTATATAAATTGACTTCAATGTATCTATATTGTGGCAATATTTCAAGAGTAAGAGTATGAGTATGCTTGAAAAGGGGCCAGAAATCAAAAGGCAGGTGGGAGACAAGAGGATTGAAGAGACGCAAATTTATGAAGCTAGAGGAAGGAATGTAGGTGGGAGGAGAGAAATAGCTTCAAGTCCAGGTGAGGCACGGGGAAGATGGGGGGGGGGGGGGGGGGGGAGGAGTTTATATGGGCGATGAAGGGAGATGGGGAGGGTTATGTCGTTACCTAAAATTGGAGAATTCAGTGTTCATACTGTTGGGCTGCAAGCTGCCCAAGCGAAATATGAGGTGGTGTTCCTCCAGTTTGCGTGTGGCCTCAGTTTGGCAATGGAGGAGGCGAGGACAACAAGGTCAGTGTGGGAATGCGAGGAGTTAGAATGGTTAGCAGTCCTTAGTAGGCCTTCGCCGTAAGTGTTCGGTAAAACAGTCACCAAGTCTACACTTGGTCTCGTTGATGTTGTCGGCAACACCGGATACAGTAGATGAGATTAAAGGAGGTGTATGTGAACTGCTGTCTCATCTGGAAGGACTGCTATGGTTCCTGATGGCTCTGAGGGAAGGAGGCACAGGGACAGTTGTTGTATCTCCTGTGGATGTTGCCAGGGCCCAAGGGCCTGGTCTATCGGAAGAGGTTGAGCAGGCTAGGACACTATTCCTTGGAGTGCAGGAGGATGTGGAGTGATCTTGGAGGTGTACACAATCATGAGAGGACTAGATCAGGTAGGTACACAGAGCCTCTTGCCCATAGTAGGAGAATCGAGGCGAGGGATCCATCAATGACAGCAGGGGGGAAACCACGTTTACTAAAAGACCCAGGGAGCAGATGCAGTGGAGATGGAGGCATTGAGAGTACAGGATAGTGCCTTTGTAATGGTCTGGGTGGGAAGAAGTGTAGTCCAGATAACTAGGAGACGGTAGGTTTGTAATGGACGTCAGTCGATAGTCTGTCTCCTATGATGGAAACGGAGAGATCAAGAAATGGAGAGAGGTGCCAGAGATAGTCCAAGTGAATTTGAGGGCAGGGTGGAAAATTAGTGATAAAGTTAATGAAATCAATGAGTTCTGCACGGGTGCAGGAGGCAGCCCCGATGCAGTCGTCAATGTAGTGGAGAACGAGTCGGGGGATGGTGCTAGTGTATATTTGGAACAACGACTGGTTGATGTAACCAACATTAAGGCAGGCATAGCTGAGGCCCATGCACAGTGCCCTCCATAATGTTTGGGACAAAGACCCATCATTTAGTTATTTGCCTCTGCACTCCACAATTTGAGATTTGTAATAGAAAAAGCACGTGGTTAAGGTGCACATAAAGTGCAGATTTTATTAAAAGCCATTTTTATACATTTTGGTTTCACCATGTAGAAATTACAGCTGTTTTTACATAGTTCCCCCATTTCAGAGCACCATAATGTTTGGGACACATGGCTTCACAGGCGTTTGTAATTGCTCAGGAGTGTATAATTGCCTCCTTAATGCAAGTATAAGATAGCTCTCAGCACCTAGTCTTTCCTCCAGACTTTCCATCACCTTTGGAAACTTTTATTGCTGTTTATCAACATGAGGACCAAAGTTGTGCCAATGAAAGTCAAATAAGCCATTTTGAGAAACAAGAATAAAACTGTTAGAGACATCAGCCAAGCCTCAGGCTTATCAAAATCAACCGTTTAGAACATCATTAAGAAGAAAGAGAGCACAGGTGAGCTTACTAATCGCAAAGTGACTGGCAGGCCAAGGAAGACCTCCACAGCTGATGACAGAAGAATTCTCTCTATAATAAAGAAAAATCCCCAAACACCTGTCCGACAGATGAGGAACACTCTTCAGGAGTCAGGCGTGGATTTGTCAATGACCATTGTCCGCAGAAGACTGTGAACACTGCAAGATGCAAACCACTGGTTAGCCACAAAAATAGGATGGCTGGGTTACAGTTTGCCAAGAAGTACTTAAAAGAGCAACCAAAAGTTCTGGAAAAAAGGTCTTGTGGACAGATGAGACGTGATTAACTTGTATCAGAGTGATGGCAAGAGCAGAGTATGGATGGGAGAAGGAACTGCCCAAGATCCAAAGCATCCCACCTCATCTGTGAAACATGGTGGTGGGAGTGTTATGGCCTGGGCATGTATGGCTGCTGAAGGTACGGCTCACTTATCTTCATTGATGATATACCTGCTGATGGTAGAAGCATCATGAATTCTGAAGTGTATAGACACATCCTATCTGTTCATTCAAACAAATGCATCAAAACTCAATGGCCGGTGGTTCATTCTACAGCAAGACAATGATCCCAAACATACTGCTAAAGCAACAAAGGAGTTTTTCAAAGCTAAAAAATTGTCAATTCTTGAGTGGCCAAGTCAATCACCCGTACTGAACCCAATTGAATATGCCTTTTAAATGCTAAAGAGAAAACTGAAGGGCACTAGCCCCCAAAACAAGCATAAGCTAAAGATGGCTGCAATACAGGCCTGGCAGAGCATCACCAGAGAAGACACCCAGCAACTGGTGATGTCCATGAATCGCAGACTTCAAGCAGTCATTGCATGCAAAGGATATGCAACAAAGTACTAAACATGACTACTTTCATTTACATGACATTGCTGTGTCCCAAACATTATGGTGCCTTGAACTGGGGGGTACTATGTATAAACACAGCTGTAATTTCTACATGGTGAAACCAAAATGTATAAAAATGGCCTTTATTAAAATCTGACAATGTCCACTTTAACCACATGTGTTTTTTTTTATTACAAATCTCAAATTGTGGAGTACAGAGGCAAATACATAAATGATGGGTCTTTGTCCCGAACATTAAAGGAAGGATGGCAACATTTCATTGTGCAATGGATAGAGCATGGGTATTCTGCAGTCCAGTGACTGAATCTGCTTGTTCAGTCCTCAACTAAAGTATTGTGGACAATTTCAAATAGTTCAAAGAGATATCTAGGCCAGAGAAGGTCCACAGGTATTGAGGATGCTACCAGAAGTTGAATGTAAGGAGAGAGAATACAGTTAATGGCAAGACCGTTAAGAGCATTGATGTGCAGAAGGAGCTTGGATACTAACTTCACAGCTCACTAAAGATGGTAACACATGTACATAGGGTGGTAGTGAATATATATGGTATGCTTGCCTTCATTGCTAGGGGTATTGAAGACAAGAGTCAGGATGTCTTAATGTAGCTCTATAGGACTTTGGTGAAGCCGCATTTGAAATTTTGTGTACAGTTCTGATCGCTCCATTATTGGAAAGATGTGGATGCTTTGGAGAGGGTGCAGAGGAAGTTTACAACATGCTGCCTGGATTGGAGAGTTTCAGCTACAGGGGGAGGTTGGATAGACTTGGATTGTTTTGTCTGGAACGTCAGGGATTGAGGGGAGACTGAATGGAAGTATATCAAATTGAGAGGCATAGATAGGGTAGATAGTCAGAACCTTTTTCACGATGTGCAAATGTCCAACACAAGATGGCGTAGCTGTAAGGTGAGAGGGGGGAAAGTTTAACGGAGATGCGCGGGGCAAGTTTATCGTACCGAGGATAATGAGGACCTGGAATGCATTTCCAGGGGTGGAGGTGGAGGCAGATATGATAGTGGCCTCTAAGGGGCATTTAGATCAGCACATGGAAGTTCAAGGAATATAGAGAGATATGGATCACGTGCAGGCAGATTAGATCAGTTCAGGCATCATGTTCAGCATTATGACAACATTATGGACAAAAGGTCCAATCCTGTGCTGTGCTGTTCTATGTTCTAAGATGAGAAGTATTTTCTGTTGAGTTCCCTGGAGGTATGCAGTGGCAAAATAGTCTAGAGAGGCTGCTCTAAGTAAACTACAGCTAGCTTTGACTGGAGTGATGTCGATTCTAACAATATTATTCTGTTATGCATGTTACCACACAGAACATAGAATGTTATTCTGTTATGCATGTCTAAAATGTATTTCCAGATGCTTTAGGGGTGGTAATTTTCCTATTTGGATTCCATTACAAAATTATCTTAAAGAACATTAAAGAGCAGAAAATGTTAAATATTAGTACTGTAGGGGTAGCAGCAGTTTCAGATGTAATACATTCTAATCATATTGCAAAATTAGATCCATTTTGGGAAACTTGTGGTTACCTCAGGAAGGACATTGAGGTCGTCAAAGGGGAAGTGGTGTAGAATGGTGGCTAACTGTATCCACTTGAGCAGCGATGGGAATAAGTCCAGAGAGTGTAGCAATGTGCGTGAAGTCACTTCAGTCTGCGTGGCTTGGAATCTTTTCTAACTAGGCATTATGTTTGTAAATTGTGTCCATTTCTAATTACAAAACTTGGGTAGCTAAATGGAAACTTAATATTGTAGTGTTAAGGGCCTGTCCCACCAGCATGCGATTGCATGCGTCTAGCGTGATCAAACGTGGTCGCTTGAGGTTTCCGGCCGCGCGGGGCAGGTCCCGCTTCGAACCGCGGAGGCGTATGGAGTTGTGCGTGGGCTGGTCCTGACATCGCGCAGGACCAGCCCCGAAAATTGCGGGGCTCCGAAACTCCTGCACTGTTAGAAAATTCCGCGCGCCAATGGCCTGTCGGCCCGCAAACGCATTGAGGACGTACGCAGCGTCTCGACATCATACGCAGCTGATTGGTGAGTATGATGTCGGGACCAGCCCCACACAACTCCATACGCCTCCACGGTTCGAAGTGGAACCGGCCCCATGCGACCACGTTTGGTCGCGCTAGACGCATGCAATCGCATGCTGGTGGGACAGGCCCTTTCGACCCGTCATCCAAAACATAATCCTGCAGAATTTGTTCGAGGTCTGGAATTAATCTAAACGAGAACTTGCTTTATTTTAGTGTCCCTGGAGGGGTGCCTAATAATGCTGAAATTGGAGATATTGGGTTCTTGCCTACATCTGTTAAAGGTAGGTAGACAAAACTGCTGGAGAAACTCAGCGGGTGAGGCAGCATCGATGGAGGGGAGGAATAGGTGACGTTTCGGGTCGAGACCCTTCTTCAGACTGATGTGGAGGTGGGGGGGCGGGAAGAAGAAAGGAAGAGGCAGAAGCTGTGGGAGAGCTGGGAAGGAGGGAGAAAGCAAGGACTACCTGAAATTGGAGAAGTCGATGTTCATACCTCTGGGGTTTTAACCATCCACGCAAAATGTGAGGTGCCCAGGACAGAAAGGTCGGATTCGGAATGGTAGTTGAGGTGCTGAACCACCGGTTGGTTATTGCGAACTGAGTGGAGGTGTTGGGCGAAGCGATCGCCAAGCCTACGAAAATCGAAGGTACACAAAAATGCTGGAGAAACTTGGCAGATGTGGCAGCATCTATGGAGCGAAGGAAATAGGTGACGTTTCGGGTCGAGACCCTTCTTCAGACTGTTGTATCTGACAGCTGGTAGGGTGGAAGGTGAGGACAAGGGGGACTCTGCCCTTGTTATGAGTGGGGGGATGGGGAGTGAGAGCAGAGTTACGGGATATTAGAAGAGACCCTGGAGAGAGCCTCATCTATAGTCGAAGAGGGGAACCCCCGTTCCCTGAAGAATGAGGACATCTCCGATGCCCTGGTTTGGAACATCTCATCCTGGGTGCAGATGCGGCATGGACAGAGGAATTGGGAGTAGGGGATAGAGTCCTTACAGGAAGCAGGGTGGGAAGAAGAGTAGTCCAGATAGCCATGGGAGTCAGTGGGTTTGTTGTAGATGTCGGTCAGTAGTCTGTTACCTCCGATGGAGATGGTGAGGTCTAGAACCGGTAGGGAGATGTCGGAAATGGTCCAGGTGAATTTGAGTGCCGGATGGAAGTTAGTGGTGAATTGGATGAAGTCAGGGAGTTCTGCGTGGGTGCAGGAGGTAGCACCAATGTAGCGGAGGTAGAGTTTGGGGATAGGTCCACGGTATGCCTCCAACAGTATGCCTGTTAAAGGTAGGTCATCCTAGCGCAGAGCTAACTAACCATAGGCAGGTTCCTGCAATATGTTAAGGAGAGATTGGGGATTTTAAATCTGTGCCTGCAGAAGGTAGAGTTCAGAACGATTATACAGATTGTATTTGGAATGAAAACAGAAGATACTGGAAGCACTCAACATATGTCAGGCAGCATCTCTGGAAAGAAATTTTAATGCACATGGCCGATCATTCAGAACAGTTTTCATTGCTTTTAGAAATGGTTTGGAGTTTCATATAGTTTGAGAATTATAATTTTTTCCCACACCATCTTTATTTACCTGGCACCTGCAGGTAAACTTGTGGATTAATTGTTGCAGTGAACAAAGATTTAACATTACTGCATACAATTTGGGGATGTGTTTGCGTCTATAGGTAAACATTGCTGTGTGACATGTTAGCTGATGATAATGTGATGATATTTTATTGTCTCTCGTACCTAGCTGGGTCCAGTGAAGTTCTTTGTTTTTGCGTACAAGGTACACAAATGAGATGCCGCAATGGTGCCGACAAAGTTGCAAAAAGTACTCATCCCCTCTTCGTCCCCCTTGGTACTTGGCGACGTGGCCCATCCTCCTCGGCCCGACCACAGGCTCCCACCCTGTTCTCGGGCTCCGACCCGACCACCTTGTCTCAACCACTCGCTGGACCGCAGGTTTCCCCGTAGGCCGAGACCCCATGGGGCAAATCCTCCTCTGTTATTTGATCACGGCGGGCGACTCGGGCCTGCCCTCCGGGAGTGTCTCGGGCCCCTTTGCCTTCCAGGAGTGTTCCAGCCCAACTGTGTAACAAGTTCAAGCTTGCTAAAAGATTTTTAGATCTAATTGAAGCACAAATACAGAACTACTTGATTTTGCCCAAGTACAAACATTTGGCTATTATATCAGACATCTTAAATTATTTTAATTAAAATCCTCGATGAAAACATGGGTTTAGGCATATGCTAATATTGTTAATTATTGACCCGTACTTTAGAGGGAGTAATGCTTCTCTATCTGCTTCACCTTGGTATCCCTACAAACAGCTATGAACAGGATATCTTAGCGGCACTCCTGTAGCAAATGCATTTTTTAAAAGGTTGTCATAAAGCTTTTCCTTGCTACTTACTCAGTAAAATATTCCAAAAGATGTGCACATCATTGACATTGCTGTTGCATTTCTCTTTTCTGTGTATTCATGGCTCATGCAGATGACCCGCGAGATATAAATGATAATAGGTGAATATTTGTTTTGATTTGTGTTGGTAGTTAGTTCCCTTCCCATGCTTTTCCCACTCCTATACTTCCCCATTGAACCTTTGTAGATTGGAATTAATTTAAGCAGAAATCCCTCTGACCTTTCCTGTGACTTGTTATGCATTCAGTAGCTCTATGGGACTGCTTTGTTGTACGTATATGTCATCTCTTCCTTATCCCATTTGTCATCCTTCAGGTGGTTTGCAACAAGTCTGAGCTTTGTCATTTCTCTAGAAATCTAGTTATGATTTTTCTTGCTATGTTTGATTCCAGCATGCACCATCGTAACATTTGTACTGTTCCTATTTTGAAACGAGTACCTTTTATATCTGCATAAGAAACCGCAGCAATGTGCTGCATAATAACCTATGGGAAAGACAGACATGTTTCACATCTCTATGTGAATTTTTGATAGAAACCCATTATCGTAGTAACGAGGGTACACAAAAGGCTGGAGAAACTCAGCGGGTGCAGCAGCATCTAAGGAGCGAAGGAGATAGGTGACGTTTCGGGTCGAGACCCTTCTAATATTCTCCAGCATCTGCAGTTCCTTCTTTAACAAAACATCGTAGTAACGAGTTACTTTTTTTAATTGAGTGGACTGACTGGACTTAACCTTAAACAATTGTTACTTCACATGCATTTTTTGTGGTGCAGCACTGAAGTAGAATTGATCTTAACTCTTCATGCCAGGGTTAAACGGATGTTTCCGGGTATACTGCACTATTTTCATTTTTGCGGGAGAGAAAGTTTTGTTTTCATGATCTACATGGGGGGAAAAGATAAGAACATTTTCTATTAAAGGGGAGCACTTTTCTAAGTTGGGAAACACAGCAACCACTTTGGTCACAGCTTCATTCACAATGTCAACACAATAACGTCCAGATAATCTATTTTAGCAGTGTTAAATTATCCTTGGAGTCATATTGCATGGGCACATTCATCCAACCAGGGAGCACGTGTCTTTATCCTGTAACTCTGTTAGCTCTGGGACTCTATTCCTTGGAGCACAGGAAGATGAGGAGTGATCTTATAGAGGTGTATGAGATCATGAGAGGAATAGATCAGGTTGATGCACAGAGTCTCTTGCCCAGAGTGGGTGAATCGAGGACCAGAGGACATAGGTTTAAGGTGAAGGGGAAAAGATTTAATAGGAATCTGAGGTGTAACTTTTTCACACAAAGGGTAGTGGGTGTATGGAACAAGCTGCCAGAGGAGGTAATTGAGGCTGGGACTATCCCATCATTTAAGAAACAGACAGGTATACGGACAGGACAGGATTGGAGGGATATGGACCAAATGCTGGCAGGTGGGACTAGAGTATCTGGGACGTGTGGGGCTAGAGTAGCTGGGATGTGTGGGCAAGTTGGGCCGAAGGGCCTGTTTCCACACGGTATCACTCTATGACTATGACCACTGTATCTCAGGCAGTGCATTTCAGGTCTTCACCGAGAGGTTCCCCGTGGATCCTCTCTATATCTCATAACCCTTTACCTTAATTCAATTTAGTTTAGTGCTTTAGTTCTGTTCACCTCTAAGGGGAAACGTTTTCTGCAGGCTACCCTATCTATAACCTCTCAATTTTTTATACCTCGATCATGTCCTCTCTTAACTCCATGGGAAAACAAATAGTCTCTCCTCTTAACTAAAACACTCCATCTTAAAGGAAGAATTGCTGGTTCCAATTTAATGGTAGGTAGACAAAATGTTGGAGAAACTCAGTGGGTGAGGCAGCATCTATGGAGCAAAGGAATAGGTGACGATTCGGGTCGAGACCCTTCTTCAGACTGATGAGTAGCCTATTCCTTCGCTCCATAGATGCTGCCTCACCCGCCGAGTTTCTCCGGCATTTTTGTCCACCTTTGATTTTTCTAGCATCTGCAGTTCTTCCTTAAACGGTTCCATTTTAATGGTGATTTCTGCTTTTCTCATGTGCTGATCTTGTCTATTTATTACAAAGTGTTGTATATGTTATAGGCGATATTAATAAAGAGCATTGCCGCCCTATACAGGTATCTCTCAAGAAATGGTTTTTAATAAGCCTTGGTTAGTGCTTAATATTTGACTATTTAATTTTGTTTTGCAGCTGCTAAAGCAACATAATCAAAGCGCAACAGATATCATCCACCAACGCCATCATTCCAAGGCAGTGTGAACTCTGCAACTTAGACTTTTCACAGGAATATTTTTGGAAGAATAAAACAAAAAAACTGGCCTGTACAGCTACATCCTTGCAAAATAAAAGTGCAATGTCGGCATCTTGCAAATACTACATGTGATTTAATGTGTAGCTTCATTGCACAGTACATTGTCATTCATGTCTTAAATTTAGTCTGCACTGTGCCAAGTTGAATGTACGTTGTTGCAGGAAACCTTTAGCAGAAAATTGAAGCCTAATTTGTGTATATTTCATTGTTTTAGGATTTGTGAAACAATGTCGCCAAGTAGATTTGATAAGCTTGTTTTACAATGGGGGTAAAATGATTTGGAGGAACCCAGCTATAACCCTTGTGTACATTAAGATAGTACTTGAAGTTTTCTTGAAATGGGATTTTTATCTTGGTTTAAGATGAAGAGTAGTACAATTTGAATACTGAAGGTGCATTTATGACTGTGGTTAGAGCAGAGAGCTAGGGTAGTTCAGAAAAAGCTGCTAATAAAATACTGGAATGTTTTGATGAGATTGTTTAACATGAAAATATTGCATTGTCTGACTAAAGTTTGGAAAGAACAGATTAAACTATGCTGAAAGCATATTGCTGACCATAAATGAACAAAGAAAGTTATAAGGCATTTTATCTGAAGATGGATGTCCTGTCCAGATTCTTTGGGATTTCTTTTTGAATGCTTAACTAAGGGTCAGTGTTTCACTATTGGGCTTACCGTATAATGATACGACATTAAAAAGAGCATTTGAGTTAAGAGATTGCACTTGTTCTGGTTGTACAATTGGTTTTAGTTGAAGTGCAAATAATATTTTTAAAATTTGAAACGTTAATTTCTTTTCAAGCATTGAACATTTTGCTGTCATCTAATAATTGTGTTCAATACTTGGTTCGTGCTCTGGATCACTAGACTCTGTTTAGTGCAGCCTGTGGAAAGGAGTCACAAATGGGAAATCTGTGCAAATTTGCAGTACCATTTTATCATCATTGGTTCTTTATAGGTAAATTAATACATGAAATGCTTGTGTTTACTCTAAACTATCTGGGTCTATAAAAAATAAAATGGTATCCATAAGTAACGTAAATTCCTCAAATATGCGGAATAAAATGCTGGTTATTAACCCAAGTCTGAAGGGAAGGAACAATTTAATATATGAAATTGGATAACTGAGAATCAATTCTTGGAATAAATAAGAAAGCAATACGAGCTGGTGAACGCAGCCTCACTGAAGTGTCCCCAAGGACTTCTCAACTGGGTATAAGCGTTTTTGATATGTACCTTCAAAAGATGATATTTGGAGCTTTGTTAATACATTGGTCTTTGTTGCCAATTCAATTGGGATGTGTCATATTGCATGTAACTAAAGGCAGAAAGCTATTTGTCCTGAACTCAATATATCAAGCGTTGTGTCACTGTCAATGGCTTTGTTTATTGGATTTTTGAATAAATTAATTGGTATGCAAAAAAAATGCATGCTTCAGGTAAATGGATGTTTGGCAGATAGTACAGCTTAAATATCTAAACCAGGACACTAAATTTATAAAATCACATGTATTAGTTTGATTACAGTATTTCTGTCTCAATTTTCCAGCTCCTTATATGTTTTAAACTTTGCAGTTGCTGGAGGCTGACCAACAAATTAGCCGATAAAGCAACTGTGAGATAAACATAGTACAACCATGTTTCAGGTACCAGTGAAGGTCAGTTTGTATCTAGGGCCTTTACATTTCAGGATTAAACCAAAGGTTCCTGACATTTTAAATGCTGATCAGCCAGTCAGTGTATCTGGACAAAATTCTATACAAATGCTGTATTCATTCATAGGACTGAAATAAACATCCTCAAATTTAACTATCTTTTTTCTCTCAAACAATATCACCTTGTGGCTTTCTCTTTTTTTTGGGGGGGGGAGGTGGGGAGGTATTTAAACCTTAATAAAAACTACGCTAGTTGTCCAAGACAAAATTTAATACTGTCTTTGTAAGTTTTTCATTAATGCAATAACCATCCTGATTTTGGAGATTTATATGTATGGCTTTCGGTTCAGGAGGGGAAATCTGTGCTCTTGCTTAACACTTAAAATTGTCGGTAGGTGCAGTCACTGCATGAGGGATAATACTAGTTTAAGGACCAATTTTCTTTTGATATTGCGATCTTTGTGCAGTTCTAATTTGTGACATATGTATCAAAATTGCCATTGCAAGTCATCTGGACAGGCCTGTGAGCTGTGTCTTGAAAACAAATGTATTATTTGTTGAATAGTAAAAGCCTTGCTGTCCCGGTTGCATTGCAGTGTACTCTTCAAGTGCTTATCGTAAGCTTGTTCCTCACATCTTGTAGAAATAATCGAGTTTATGCTTTAAAACCATTTGAATAAAAACATAGTATTTATTCATGGTGATCAACTAAATTATTTGCATTATTTAAACAATGCTGAAGAAATTACTGTAATAGTTCTAAATTTGACATGAGATGACACTAAGGTATCCGCCTGTGGAATATGGTGCAGAATAAGTCGGACAGCAGAAGGCACATAAAATTCTGTTTTGGTTAAGCCATCATTTAGTTTTGACTGACTGCATGCTGTAAATGTATTTGTGTTTAAATAAATATGACTTTTGTCTGGGAATTCAATGAACCAGTGATTTTTATTTTAAATATTTTCTTCAATTCAACCTTTCCCAACTTTAGATATAAAATGCAAAGCTAATTGTTGATCAAGTACCACAAGACTGATGTAAACAACATAATTTTGGCCAACAGTGTGAAGAGAATGGAAGGTATATAGCAGGGGTGGGGAAGCTGCGGCCGCATACGGCCTTCTAGGCCATTAAGTGCGGCCTTTTGAATGAATCAAAATTTTGTAGAACAAATCCTTTTATTTTTATTAATATGTTTTTGTTCGTCTTTTATTATTTTTATTTTAATCTTAAAATACCAAAGATTCAACAAAATAATCCTCCCTGACTGACGGCCACAATTAAAACATTAGTAAGTCATGAGGGCTATTTTATTGCTATGAAGTTACTCGCTTTGGGCGCTCTTACGGGTAGAACACGAGGAATAGATTTCTTCAACAACTTTCAAAATAAATGTCGTGAAGTATATCTAATTGAAGTTTCTTGGATGCGGCCTTACTAGATTACAGCTAACTTAATGCGGCATTCCAACATGAAAAGGTTCCCCACCCCTGGTATATCGGAAATGGTAAGGTCAGGTAATGAAAATTCCAACCAGAGTGGAGCTCAGCTGTTTGCAAATAAAATACCAACAGTAGCTGACGCCCTTGTGATAACATTGATAGCACGATGCAAGTTATATTTAGGGTATGAACATGTCCTCCACTTAAAAAAACAAATTTAGCCTAACAAATTGTTGTAACAAATAGCCTAACAAATGGTTCATTTTCCACCTTTTGCCTGGCCCGCAGTTCAAAAAATGAACATCCACAGCGTATTTGTTGGTAGCGCTTTCAATAGTTGCATATACATCAAGAGGCAATAGTGTTTTATAATCAGATGTCCCAGATAGAACAATAAAATTCTTACTTGCAGCAGCACAACAGAATATGTAAACATAATATGCTGTAAACAATATAATAACGAGAGAGAGAGAGAAAAGTTAATTGTGTGTATATGTACATACAAATACACACACACACACACATACGCAAATATACACACACGCATGTGTATATATATATATATATAGATATAGATATAGAGATATATATATATATATATATATATATATATATATATATATACACACACACACACACATAAACACATACAGTGGCTTGCAAAAGTTTTCATACCCCTTGAACTTTTCCACATTTTGTCACATTACAACCACAAACGTAAATGCATTTTATTGGGATTTTATATGATATACCAACACAAAGTGGCACTTAATTTGAAGTGGAAGGAAAATGATACATGGTTTTAAAATTTTTTTACAAATTAAAAAACTGAAAAGTGTGGCGTGCAAAAGTATTTAGCCCCCTTTACTCTGATACCCCTAAATAAAATCCAGTGCAACCAATTGCCTTCAGAAGTCACCTAATTAGTAAATAGAGTCCACTTGTGTGTAATCTAATCTCAGCATAAATACAGCTGTTCTGTGAAGGCCTCAGAGGTTTATTAGAGAACATTAGTGAACAAACAATGTTCCTTGGGCATCATGAAGCCCAAGGAACACACCAGACAGGTCAGGGATAAAGTTGTGGAGAAGTTTAAAGCAGGGTTAGGTTATTAAAAAAATCCCAAGCTTTGAACATCTCACGGAGCACTGTTCAATCCATCATCCGAAAATGGAAAGAGTATGGCACAACTGCAAACCTACCAAGACATGGCTGTCCACCTAAACTGACAGGCCGGGCAAGGAGAACATTGATCAGAGAAGCAGCCAAGAGGCCCATGGTAACTCTGGAGGAGCTGCAGAGATCCACAGCTCAGGTGAGAGAATCTGTCCACAGGACAACTATTAGTTGTGCACTCCACAAATCGGGCCTTTATGGAAGAGTGGCAAGAAGAAAGCCATTGTTGAAACAAAGCCATAAGAAGTCCCGTTTGCAGTTTGCCACAAGCCATGTGGGGGACACAGCAAACATGTGGAGGAAGGTGCTCTGGTCTGATGAGACCAAAATTGAAGTTTTTGGCCTAAATGCAAAACGCTATGTGTGGTGGAAAACTAACACTGCACATCACCCTGAACACACCATCCCCACTGTGAAACATGGTGGTGGCAGCATCATGCTGCTGGGATGCTTTTCTTCAGCAGGGACAGGGAAGCTGGTCAGAGTTGATGGGAAGATGGATGGAGCCAAATACAGGGCAATCTTGGAAGAAGACCTGTTAGAGTCTGCAAAAGACTTGAGACTGGGGTGGAGGTTCACCTTCCAGCAGGACAACGACCCTAAACATACAGCCAGAGCTACAATTGAATGGTTTAGATCAAAGCATATTCATGTGTTAGAATGGCCTATTCAAAGTCCAGACCTAAATCCAATTGAGAATCTCTGGCAAGACTTGAGAATTGCTGTTCATAGACGCTCTCCATCCAATCTGACTGAGCTTGAGCTATTTTGCAAAGAAGAATGGGCAAAAATTTCAGTCTCTAGATGTGCAATGCTGGTAGAGACATACCCCAAAAGACTTGCAGCTGTAATTGCAGCGAAAGGTGGTTCTACAAAGTATTGACTCGGGGGCTGAATACTTTTGCAAGCCACACTTTTCAGTTTTTTATTTGGAAACCATGTATCATTTTCCTTCTGCTTCACAATTATGCACCACTTTGTGTTGGTCTATCACATAAAATCCCAATAAAATACATTTACGTTTGTGGTTGTAACGTGACAAAATGTAGAAAAGTTCAAGGGGTATGAATACTTTTGCAAGCTACTGTATATGTATGTGTGTGTGTATATATATATTATATATATATATATATATATATATATATGTGTGTGTGTGTGTGTGTGTGTGTGTGTGTGTATGTATGTATAATATATATATATATATATATATGTGTGTGTGTGTATATATATATATATATATATATATATATATATATATTATATATATATATATATATATATATACACACGCACGCACGCACACACACACACACACACACATATATATATGTAAATTTGAGTACAGGACCGGAGGTTTCTACTTCAGTTGTACAGGGTCTTGGTGAGACCACACCTGGAGTAAAGTTTTGGTCTCCAAATCTGAGGAAGGTCATTATTGCCATAGAGGGAGTGCAAAGGTTCACCAGACTGATTCTGGGATGTCATATGAAGAAGACTGGATAGACTCATCGGTTTATACTCTCTGGAATTTAGGAGATTAAGAGGGGATCTTATAGAACTTACAAAATTCTTAAGGGGTTGGACAGGCTAGATGCAGGAAGATGTTCCCGATGTTGGGGAAGTCCAGGACAAGGGTCACAGCTTAAGGATAAGGGGGAAAATCCTTTAAGACCGAGATGAGAAAGACTTTCTTCACACAGAGAGTGGTGATATACAGAGGTCCAGTTCATTGTATATTTAAGAGTGAGTTGGATGTGCCCCTTGTGGCTAAGGGGAGGTCAGAAAGGCAGTACGGTATACTGAGTTGGATGATCAGCCATGATCATATTGCCACTGAATGCCTACTCCTGCACCTAATTTCTATGTTTCTAATATATATAGATCATATAAATATAAACACATACACCTGCACACATATGTACACACAAAAAACAAATAATAATAATCTATGTAGTTCAAAGCTTATTTGAGGTGGTGGTATTTAATAGCCGAAGGGAAGTAGCTGTTCCTTAAACCTGGACTTTACAGTTTTCTGGCTCCTGTACCACCTTCCCGATGGTATTGGGGAAATAAGAGTGTGGCCAGGGTGGTGTGGGTCTCTGATGATGCTGGCTGCCTTTTTGAGGCAGCGACTCCGGTAAATCCCTTCGATGGTGGGGAGGTCAGAAGTGGCCAAACCAGGCCGTGATGTAACCAGTCAAAATGATCTCTACTGTACACCTGCAGAAGTTCAATAGAATCCTCTCTGACATACCAAATCTCTGTATTCTTCTCGGGATTTAAAGGCATTGATGCGGTTTCTTTATAATTGCATCAGTGTGCTTGATCCAGGAAAGATATGCACGCCCAGGAATTTGAAGTTTTTGACTCTCTCCACCATCGTTGAAAGAAAGAGGATTGTGGGTCCTTCCTCTTCCAATGTTCCTAATCAGTTCATTGGTCTTACTGATATTGAGAGCCAGGTTGACAAAAATGCTGGAGGAACACAGCGGGTGAGGCAGCATCTATGGAGAGAAGAAAAAGGCGACGTTTCGGATAGAGACCCTTCTTCAGACCCTTCTTGAGAGTCAGGTTGTTGGCCTGGCCCTATTTGTTCAATCGATCGATCTCACTTCTATACTCTGACTCATCACCATCTGTAATTCATCCAACAACGGTGGTGTCAGATGAGGGCAATGGCATGCATGAAGGAAATGTTTTTAAAGAAAAAGATTAACTGGGCTCCCAATATAACAAAGGTAAGATTTTTCATTCAATTGTTTGCATTATAGCAAAACAGTCCAATAAAGACCATATAAGAATCTGTACTTTGCTGTAACTTATTTATATGGAATGGCTAGGGATAATGGAGATATGGTATTGAGCGATTGTGTATTATCATTGAAAGTGCTGGAGTAACTGCTGGAGTAAGTTCAGGCAGTATCCCTGGAGAAGATGGATAGTGTCATTTCGAGTCGGGGCCCTTCAGACTAATTGGGGGTGGGGGGGGGGGTGGGGGTGAATGTTGGAAGAGTGGAGGGGCAGGACAAAAGGAATCTTTTTTTCTAATTTTCTTGCCTATATATTTTGAAACTGGAAGTTTAAAGTCAATTCTTTCTCCAACTTATCCACTATTTCTGCTTTTGGGTCTATAATTTCACCCATTCAGTCTATAGAGTTATTGCATTCAAAGCAACACATGCGCTGATATTCAACATTATATCAGCAAACCCATTTTGCTAACTAGAATATGTACATCGTGGGTTACACAAGAAACTGACTTTGATCAGAGGCACGGCTGGAATATACGGTGCCCTCCGTAAATTTTGAGACAAAGACCCATCATTTATTTATTTGCCGCTGTACGCCACAATTTGAGATTTGTAATAGAAAACATGACATGTGGTTTACAGACGCAAAGAAATAAATGATGGGTCTTTGTCCCAAACATAATGGAGGGCACTGTACATGCCTGGACTAGTATCAGTTAAAACGCCCGTCTTTGAACTGGTAAGTGAAGTGAAGGAATCTTGGAGTGCCTGTACCTGAGAAAATTAGGATATTAGACAATTTGTTTATTACCTCAACCTGGGTTGATCAATAAAAATGAGCAATGACATTTCAGTGTGATTTGGTCCTGCAGATTAAAGTTCGTGCAAATTCATTAAAGGATAAATTTGGTTAAAGGATAAAAGTCGTGCAATGTGCATTGATAACATCAAATGGGGATTACAGATTTCCAGAATCTTCAGGTTCGATCTGTCCACAATCCAAATATGTCTGAAGCACTTGTTGCCATTGGTAACAATTGCCATGATTGGTAACATAAATAGAAGCAGAAGTAGGCCAAATAACCACTTGAATTTGCTCTCCCATTGCCACTTCTACCCTACTCCACTTTTTATGTCTCCTCCCCTTGCCATTTTTTTCCCCCCAATTTCTAAGGAAAAACAAATAAAAAGGCCAATAAAATAATTTCCTCTTCAAAACACAAACTGCTGGAGGAACTCAGCAGGTCAGCTAGAATCTGTGGAGGGAATGGGCAGATGATGTTCTGTGTCAGGAGCCATCTTCACACTGTTTGTAATAGGAGGGAGAAAGCTGGAAAAGAGTGGTGTGTGTGGGGCAAAGCCTGGCGAGTGATGGGTTTGTGTTTCCTGAGCGTTGTCGGGCATGCGAGCGAAGTGGCTTGAACAGCATCGGCTACTATGTGTAATCCAGGCCTGAGTATTAGTATTTCACCAACTTCCACCCTGCCCTCAAATTTACCTGGACTATCTCAGACGCCTCCCTGCCTTTTCTTGATCTCACCATCTCCATCACAACCCTACCGGCTCCTACAGTTATCTGGACGATGCTTCTTCTCACCTTGCCTCTTGCAAATACTCTATCCCCTACACGATTTCCTGGTTGCCAAGCGCTTTAACTCCCCTACCCATTCTCCCCTTCACACTGACCTTTCTGTCCTGGGCCTCCTCCATTGTCAGAGTGAGGCTAAAACAAAAATTGGCAGAAAAGCACCTTAAATATTTTGCTTAGGCAGCTTGCAACACAGCAGTATGAACATTGATTTCTCTAATTTCAAGTAACAACTGCATTCCTTACCTCCCCTCCCTCACGCTAGTCATCCTACTAGTTAGACTCGCATCCTTATATACCTGCCGTTAGCACATCTTCCCCAGCCAACAATGGGCCATTATGGACTCCACCCTTCCTGAGGTTTTCTGTTGCCGGCCCTGTATTGTTCTGGGCTTCTCTACTTTTCAGTCTTAAGTAAGGTTCCGACCGAAATTAAATGAGACTGATACCTTTGGGCCTGGTGATGATGATGAAATGCAGTTTGATGACATTGGGGACGATGATCCCTTTCTCTAGAGATGTTGCCTGACCTGCTGAGTTACTCCAGCACTTTGTGTCTATCTTTAGTATAAACTAGCATCTGCAGTTCCTTCCGACACACTCAGTGTGAGGGATGTTGATTTGGAAGAGAACACGGTCATAACTTTGCTTGTCCTTGTATGACTCTGGATGAGTTTGTGGAGACGTTGTTGGTGGTTCCATGCCATCCTAGCTCCGGGAAGAGCATATCACAGATTTTTTGCAGGCAGTGGGGCAAAGGACCCAGTTATTATTGAAGAAGATAGTTATGTTTTACATATTAAATCCAAGCTGGCTAATGAAACTCGGAGTCCATTGTAGGTTTGTGTTA
The DNA here is from genome assembly GCA_035221665.1 of Okamejei kenojei. Classification (NCBI taxonomy): domain Eukaryota; kingdom Metazoa; phylum Chordata; class Chondrichthyes; order Rajiformes; family Rajidae; genus Okamejei; species Okamejei kenojei. Next base: position 8,821,959 of record CM069132.1, on the reverse strand, counting down.
TTGGCCACTGTTTCTGGGTGTAATATACATTACGAGGCCATGCATCTGGCACACTTGACTGAATAAAGTGTGGGCTATTCTTTGGCATGGAGGAGTTATGAGGGCTTATGAACTAGCTCGACATGTCTTGTGATATTTCACTGATAGTTACGGATTTGTAGGTCTCCATATTTTCCTGTTTCTATCCATTTTTTTTTAACCTTCAAGCAATCGTGTTCACAGGTGATAGAAGAATTAAGACATTTCGCCCGTCAAGTCTACTCCACCATTCAATCATGGCTGATCTATCTGTCCCTCTTAACCCCATTCTCCTGCCCTCCCCATAACCTCTGACACCTGTACTAATCAAGAATCTGTCTATCTCTGCCTTAAAATTATCCATTGACTTGGCCTCTGCAGCCTGTGGCAATCGCAGCCTGCTTCAAAATCAAATCTATCTTAAGGCCCTTTTGCTTCCTTATTCACTTCCGTAATTCTCCTATAAACCTATAGAGTTTTAGATCATGGGGCTTTATATTCATGATTCTGTTTGATAATTGTCTAGTAGAACTGTTTACCAAATTAAAGACACTATGCAAGTTGGTGTTCATGGCAATCACCAAAAGACCGGATTGTTCACATTCTGAATGGCAATTCGCACGATGTTATCCGTTTTATTAAAAATCTGTTCTAACAAGAAAGCAAACATTAAGACTGCTAGTGAACTGTAAAATTATATCACATGGAGCCATAAAGTTTGCATCATGTTGGATACAAGTTACATTTTCATGACCAGTGAAGAGCATTAAAGAGAGTGGATTCAATGGCTGGAAACAATGCAATTCAACTATTTCATCAATTGAGCATTTATATATTTGTAGATGACATCAAACAACGCAGAGGTAAACAATGAATTTAATGAGGAAGAGTTTATGAGGTCGGTTCATTCTCACCACCGTCCAGGTCTCGAGAGCACATGTTCAGTAACATATCCAGTGTACTTTTAGTCTATTCTTGACATTGCTGTTCCATAAACACTTCGCCAAGTCGTCAAATGTGGACAGTGAAAGCAACTTTATAGATGAAATGAAATTTGAAACTGAATGTTCAATTTTTATCCTGCACCATTTCTGAGCTAATGTAAAATTCTGCAATGTTGCTTAACATTTCTAATAATAAAAGCAAGAATGGACTGCACATTACCAATTTCAATACACATGTACACGTTTGTTGACACCCCACAATATACACTATATATTCACTATAACCAGGGCTGATTATCATCCGATGACTAAACAAATGACTATACCATTTCCATTTTTGCTGCTATGAACATGAATGGTCAACGGCTTTCCTCTGTACCATAAATTACTATGATTTTGTGTTCAATTATTATGAGGAACATTCATTAAGGCAAGGAGACACTTGCATTACGTTAAATATTCAGGTTAAACAATTGTAATGTATTGAAATTGAACTGTGAATTATTTACGGTTGCAAGATATCTTCATAGATTTGGTTTACTGCCATGGTGGTAATTATCGCATTCCGCTTTCATCATTCTCTGACATAAACCATTGCTGCTATTAAAACCAGAGAAATAGCAAGACAAGCAAAGCAAATATTTGTACAACTCACACCCACAAAGGGAGTCATGTTGAACTCTTCACCTGGCATATGTGTATTGCAGCAAAAGAGAGAGAGATCACAAAACTTAAATAGAGTAATGATTGGGCTGGGTGGGATGGAAGGGGAGGCAGAAACAAACAATTAAAAAGGCTTAACAAGCAAACCAGATAATAAAAGGGAGAAATGGACAGTTGAAAATTGGGGTAAGACCCTTCCCCTGGAATCGATCTTGGCCCGAAACATCATCTGTCCATTTCCCTCCACAGATGCTGCTTGACGCATTGTTTCTCCAGTAGTTTTTTTTTTGCTCCAAATTCCAATATCTGCGGTCTTTTGGGTCTCCAATAAAAGAGAAGAGTTTTCTGCAGAGATATAACATTTTTGCTGGATTACTGCAGTTGACAAAAAGGCAATATTTGACCGAGTGTGGCATTGACTGTTTGGAGAAGTGCGTATAGAAGAGCAATATTAAGAACAGACAAAGTACTTTGGTGATGTGAATGAAGATGTCATCTAAAGACCTGGACTACGGAGCCAAGGGCCAAAATGACAAAACAGGAGTCAAGGGAAGTACAAAGGGAAGGTTGGAATTAACCTTGAAGATGTTTGGCATCATTGAAGATCAATCATCACTGTCCAGGATTTGACAATAGGAGTTCCCCTTGGCAGTCTCCCGGACCAAGCTATCATCTTCATCAAGGCTTTCGGCCCGAAAAGGTTGTCTATTTCCTTCATGAAAGGTCTCGGCCCAAAACGTTGCCTATTTCCTTCGCTCCTTAGATGCTGCCGCACCCGCTGAGTTTCTCCAGCACTTTTGTCTACCTTCGATTTTCCAGCATCTGCAGTTCCTTCTTAAACATCTTCATCGATGACTTGTTTCCCCCTCTGAGGTCAGAAGGGGGATGTTTGCTGACGATTGTGTAACATACTATTTTGTATGCAATTCGTCAGAATAGGACCCAGTTCATATCTGCATGCAGCAAGGCCTAGATAACATTTAGTATGGGTTGATAAGTAGCGCAGAAGTACCAGTTTCTGTCCATCTCCACAAGAGTCTCGTCACATACCCCTGCCATACAATGCCATTGCCATTGCCAAGCTTCCCACAATCAATATGCTATGGTCGCCAAACACTCAGCTGGACTAGCCACATAAATACTGTGGCTACAAGAGATGGTCAGAGTGCCTCATTTCCTGAGAGCCGAAAGCCATTTCACTGAGCATAGGTAAGAAATAACAAGGGTGGAAAAACCAGTGATAAGAGTAGTTCATCGGCCCCAAACGTAACCATTCTGGAGAAAATATAAAGCAGGAGATAATATGCCATGTAATAAGATTAATGCATGATAATGAATTCATAGATTCATAAGGATTACATACCTGCCACAATACATTACCAAATTCAAAATGGATATGGAATAGGCTGCCAGCGAAGTGGTAAAGGTGGGTACAATTATGGCATGTAAATGACACTTGGACAAGTACACAGAAAGGAAAGATTAGGATGGATTTGGGCCAGGCACAGGCAGATGAGATTAGATCAGTTCGGAAACATGGTCAAACTGGACGAATTGGCCTAAAGTACATTTTTTTGTGCTATAAACTCTGCAGTCTTTATAATCTCCATTGCTAGCATTGACGGCTTCAGGCAGCGCTGACGGCACGTGGGTTGCACAGAGCTTCCCGTGTTACAAGCGCTGCCGATGAAAGGCATGGAGAATTATGCCTACCTCAGAGATCGATCTCTTACATAGGCATAATTCTCCCATGCCTTTACTATTTATATTTAGTTATTACAATGTTATAATTTTAGTCAGGGTGGGCAGTGCCTACCTTGCCTACCCTGACGGCACGTGCCTGATTGCTAGTTAGTATTAAGTATTTCAATGTGGCACTTATATGTGTAACATGGAAGCGGTGCTATAATCTCTCCTATTAAACATTGTGTGGTCTATATCCAACCACACACCTTTATTGTAAACATTTCTTTGTAATATAGCACTGCAGCGTTTGAAGAATGCCAGACACACCCTTTCTTATGCAAAACTGCACTTTGAACAAATATATACAGGTGATTTTCCAGCAAGAGATGATTAACAAATGAAACTTAGGTGCAGCTCTTGCAAGGGACTGCAAAGATATTTATATTATATTTCTATAATAAGTGCACCTTATTGTACAAACACGTTAAATTGAGGAAATACGGTAAATCTAATCTTGTGTCTTCTAGTAGCCATCTTGATAACATTGGTGCTCCGCAAGGATGCATTCTCAGGGATATGGGGAGAAGGCAGGAACGGGGTACTGATTGTGGATGATCAGCCATGATCACAGTGAATGGCGGTGCAGGCTCGAAGGGCCGAATAGCCTACTCCTGCACCTATTGTCAGCCCCTTACTATACACACTATAGACCCATAGCTATGCGGCTAAATTTTACTAGTTACAAGTTTGCAGATGACACCACTGCAGTCGGCTGTATAACAAATAATGACAAGAAGGTATACGGGTATACAGGAAGGAGGTAGAAAGCTTAGTAACATGATGTCAAGACAACAACCTCTCCCTCAATATCAGCAAGACAAAGGAGGTAGTTATTGGCTTCAGGAGGAGAGATGGTTTACACACCCCACTCAGCACCAACAGTGGCAAAGTGGAGATGGTTGAGAGCTTCAAGTTCCTAGGCGTAAATATCACCAATAATTTGCCCTGGACCAATTACTTTGAAGCTACTGCCAAGAGAGCCCACCAACGCCTCTACTTTCTCAGCAGACTAAAGAAGGAAGTTCGGCATGACCACCGACTCTTAACAACTTTAGAGTTCAAGAGACATTTATTGTCACATGCACCAATTGGTACAGTGAGATTTGAGTTACCATACGAATAAAAAAAACACAATACACAATAGAATTTAACATAAACATCCCCACACAGTAGACTCAACTTTTCCCACTTAGAAGGAAGGCAATAAAGTTCAGTCATCTTCCTCTGTGTTCACCCGTGGTTGGGGCCTAAGGGCCCTCCGCAGTCGTCGCTACGGGCGCCCCGAAGTTCAGGCCCTCTCACCGGGATGATCGAAGCTCCGGCATCGGAACGGAGAACACTCTCAGCGGCTTGGAGTTTCCGAATCGGCCACTTCCTACCGGAGACCGCGGCGCCCAAAGTCCGCAGGCCGAACTGAGACGGAGGTTCAACACTGGCGATCCTCGGCAAAGATCCCAGTCTCCGCGATGTTAAAAGACAGTGCTGCACGCGGCTGGAAGCTCCGCAAACCACAGCTCCACGATGTTCAAGTCAGCTGGCCCCACACTCCGGAGCCTCAGCACGGCGATCCTTGGTAAGGCATCGCCTGCTCTGCGATGGTAATTCAGTGCTGCGCAGCCGCTGGAGCTCTGGCCGGTCTCCGGCAGGAAAGGGCGCACCAATCCAGATGGTAGGCCGCTGGGGGGGGGGGGGGGGGGGCGAAGATGCGGCTCGGAGAATAGACACATCCCGACCGGGAAGTGACTGGGAAACGGTTTCCCCCTTCCCCTCTCATCCTCCCCCATATAAGACTAAGAAACCTCCAGGAACATACTTTTAAACAGACTAAAAATAACAAAAATGGTGAAAGGACGAATAGACAGCTGGCGAGGCTGCCGCGCGCGGCGCCACCCGATGGCGTCTTCGTCGATGAACAACTTCTACAGATGCGCTGTTGAAAGCATCCCATTGCAGCTTGGTTTGGGAACAGCTCTGCCCAGGACCGCAAGAAATCGCAGAGTTGTGCATGCAGCCCAATGCATCACACAGGGTCGGCTGCCCCACCCCATCAACTCACTCTACACTTCACTGCCTCGGGAAAGCAGCCAAACAAGGACCATTTTCATCCCGGGTCATTTCTTCTCTCCTCTCTCCTATTGGGCAGAAGACACAAAAGCTTCACAGCATGTACCACCAGAGTCAGGATCAGCTTCTTCCCTGCCATTATCAGACAAATGAATGGTCCTCCCATAACCCTGGGTGTAGTGTCCATCATCCAACCAACCTCATTGCAGACTTTGCACTGCCTTTATTTAATTGACAATTTCTCTGTAATTGTAAATCTACAATGCTGTAACACTATATTCTGCCCTCTGGTATTTTTCTTTTTGCAATACCGGCTGTGCTTGTGCATAGCTTGATTGTACTCATGTGCAGAATTATTTGACTGCAATCAATCTGTCTGCTTCATGAACACATATACCCTGCTCCCGTTTCCTCCGCAACTCTCTTTATCAGTTATCCCTTCCCACCCAAACCACCCTCTCCCCATGGACTTTCCCCTGCTACAGCAGGAGATGCAACACATACCTCCTTCGTCAATTCCATACAAGGACCCCGACAGCCCTTTTAGGTGAGGCAGAAGTTTATTTGCACCTCCTCCCACCTTATCTACTGTATCCAGTGTTCCCGGTGCAGGCTTGCTCCGGTATATTGGTGAGACCAAGCATAGACTTGGCGATCGTTGCGCTGATCATTTATGCTCAGTGTGCCTTGGTCTACATGATCTCCCAGTTGCTAAACATTTTAACTCCCCTTCCCATATTGACCTTTCTGGTCCTGGGCCTCCTCCATTGTCAGAGTGAGGCCACATGCAATTTGGATGTACGGCATCTCATATTTCGCTTGGACAGCTTATAATAGAAAATAGGTGCAGGAGGTGGCCATTTGGCCCTTCGAGCCAGCAATCCAGCGGATGAACGTTGATTTATCTAATTTCAAGTAACTTCTGCATTTCCTCCCCTTCCCGCTCTCCCCACCTCCCCCACCCTGGTCATCGTACCAATTCCACTGTTTGCATCCTTGCATCTCTCTTGCTATCACACCTTCCCCAGCCAAACAGTGCAGATCCACCCACCCTTCCTGAGGTCATCTGTTTCCGCCCCTGATTTGTTCTGGCTTTTTCTCACCTCCAGTTTATTACCCCCTACCTCTACTTTCAGGTTTTTTTTTAATTGCAATATTCCTAGAGTTCAATTATATCTTGCTTACTCCATTGAAGCTATTTAGTTCTGACCTACACATTCTAATTTCAGATAAGTTTGATACCATCTCGCATTTTGTTCTAAATGTTGCAACAATCGATTGCCTGTATCACTTACTATAAATTCAAAATAGCTTTACAATGACAGTAATAATTTTGCAAATTTATTACTCATCACTGTTCCAAAATTCCAGAATTCTTTTTGATGTGTTCCCTGGAATACAATACTTTATTTTATATTGCAAAAATGTGTTTGTAAGAGTCTAAAGAAGGGTTTCGACCCAAAACGTTACCTATTCCTTCGCTCCGTAGATGCTGCCTCACCCGCTGAGTTTCTCCAGCATTTTTGTCTTCCTTTGTAAGAGCTTTCTTTGTAAACCTGATTTTGCTATCTACGTTTTTTTCTGAATGGTTATTTACAGGAGTTAGAAATTCATAATTATGTCAGTGAAAATGTGAGTTGCTTAATATATCTTTAGCTTATTTATAGAATATAAATATTGCATTTATAAATATAAAGTTGCACTTGTCATTAAATTACCGTAGATTACAATCTTGCATATCAATTAAACAGGGTATCCACCAATCAATGAATTTTCCAATTTTAATACTATTACGTTTAATATCTTTGATGATCATGAATTCAAACTCATTGCCTGTGAGCACTTCAAGAAAGTCACATTATTATGAATTGATGGTTTACATTAATTTGATCAAACTATCGCCATATATTTGCTGACTGTAATTTGAGATTTTTAACACTTATCCAGAAAGTTGTGTGTGGTCCATAATGTACTCATCTGTAGGCTAGTTCTGAGAGATTAAATGTGACATGTTACGTAAGAAGGAACTGCAGGTTCTGGTTTAAACCGAAGATAGACACAAAAAGCTGGAGTAACTCATCGGGACAGGCAGCATCTCTGGAGAGAAGGAATGGGTGACGTTTCGGGTCGAGACCCTTGAATGTGACATGTTATTGCGTTGTCAAATGGAGATTGATTGCCTCTATGTGAACAGAGAAGCATATATAAAAATAACAGGATTGAGCTCCCCGATTATCTTCTGCTTGGCTTTACTTTAACATCTAATTTGCACTGACAGACTAATCTCAACTAACATAACAATCCATACACTAGAATAGCACAGAGGTACACAATCCATTGATACTTTCCTCCGCCTAGCGGAGTTGGTCCTTACCCTCAATAACTTCTCGTTTGACTCCTCCCATTTCCTCCAAACACAAGGCGTAGCTATGGGCACACGCATGGGCCCCAGCTACGCCTGCCACTTTGTCGGGTACGTCGAACAATCCTTGTTCTCGGCGTACCAGGGCCCCATCCCCGACCTCTACCTCCGTTACATCGACGACTGCTTTGGTGTCACCTCCTGCACCCACACACAACTGACTTCATCCGTTTCACCACCAACTTCCATCCGGCACTCAAATACACATGGACCATTTTCGACACTTCCCTACCATTCCTTGACCTCACTATCTCCATCGCAGGTGATAGACTCCTGACCAACATCCACTATAAACCCACTGACTCCCACGGCTACCTGGACTCCCACCCTGCCTCCTGTAAGGACTCTATCCCCTATTCCCAATTCATCCGTCTACGCCACATCTGCTCCCAGGATGAGATGTTCCACACCAGGGCATCACAAATGTCCTCATTCTTCAGGGAACAGGGATTCCCCTCCCCCACTATAGATGAGGCTCGCACCAGGGTGTCCTCCATACCCCGTAACACTGCCCACTCTCCCCCCATCCCCCCACTCGCAACAAGGGCAGAGTCCCCCTGGTCCTCACCTTTCACCCCAGCAGCCGGCACATACAACACATCGTTCCCCGTTAGTTTCGCCACCTCCAACGTGACCCCACCACTCGCCACATCTTCCCATCTCCCCCCCGTCTGCCTTCCGCAAAGACCGCTCCCTCCGCAACTCCCTTGTCAATTCTTCCCTTCCCTCCCGCTCCACCCCTTCCCCGGGCACTTTCCCTTGCAACCGCAAGAGATGCTACACTTGTCGCTTTACCTCCCCCCTCCACTCCATTCAAGGACCCAAGCAGTCGTTCCAGGTCCGACAGAGGTTCACCTGTACCTTCTCCAACCTCATCTATTGCATCCGCTGCTCTAGATGTCAGCTGATCTATATCGGTGAGACCAAGCGGAGGCTTGGCGATCGTTTCGCCGAACACCTCCGCTCGGTCCGCAATAACCAACCCGACCTCCCGGTGATTCAGCACTTCAACTTCCCCTCCCATTCTGCTTGGGGAGTCTGCATCCTCTTGGCATGAACATCGAATTCTCTCAATTCTGTTAACCCTTGTTGTCTCCTCCCCTTCCTACCTCTCCCTCAGCCCTCGGACTCCTCCTCCTTTTTCCTTTCTTCCTCCCCGCCTCCCCCCACCCCCCATCAGTCTGAAGAAGGATTTTGGCCCAAAACGTTACCTATCTCCTTCGCTCCATAGATGCTGCCGCACCCGCTGAGTTTCTCCAGCATTTTGTGTACCCTCAATTTTCCAGCAGTTCCTTCTTTAACACTAGAATAGCACCCTTGGGCCAGAGAGAGAAAATATTAACTACCGTTTTTACTACTAATTATTATTTTTCCTACGTATATGCAAATATTTGGTGAGGATAGGATTGGATTGGTTATACTGGTCTACATTAGGACAGCAGGCTGAGAGTGATCTTAAAGAGGTGTATAAAATCAAAAGGGGATACGGTGAATACAGAGAGTCTTTTAGTAGGGGAATCAAGAACCAGAAGAGATTTAATGGGAACCTGAGGATGACATTTTTCACACAGAGGGTGGTGGATATATGGAATGAGCTGACACAGGAGGTAGTTGAGCAGGTACTGTAAATATAACATTGGATAGGTACATGGATAGGAAAGGTCTAGATAAGGGCAAACCACAGCTAGTGTAGATGGGGTATCTTGGTTAGCATGGGCAAGTTGGACAGAAAGGCTGGTTTCTGTGCTGTATGACTATGCCATTTCAAAAGTACACTAGCTGCAAATTTCTTTGTAAAGGGCCATCTTTTGAAAAATGAATATTATAAATCATACCTTAGTTGCAATTTGCATACCCAGAATGGTTCCACTGACTTACTTCAAGGTATAGGTTATTATTGTCATATGTACCGTGGTACAGTGAAAAGCTTTGTTTTGCATGCTCTCCAAACGGAACTGATTCAATCAGCCAAACATCGATACAATCAGTTCAAACTAAAGAACAATAAAGCACAGGGGAAGATACTGAATGGAATGCAGAATATAGTTCTCAACATTATAGTGCATTGCAGTGCATCAATTCATTAGGCAAAGTCCAATGTTCTCAATGGGGTAGAGATGAATCGAACAGCACCATAGCTTATGGCAGGACTGTTCAAAAGTCTGATCACGGAAGGAAAGAAGCTGTTCTTGAGTCTGGTGTTGCACGTTTTTAAGCTTCTGTACCTTCTGCCAGACAGGAGCAGGGAGAAGAAGGAATGACCTTGTCGTGGGATATGTCTTGATTACTGTATGTTGGCTGCTTTTCCGAGGCAGTATACTTTCAAGCTTCCGTAACTTCTGCTGGACGCAGCCGGGATAGGAAGGAATGACTGGAGTGGGACAAGTCTTCGATTATGTTAGCTGGGCTCCTTCATTTGCTGAGGAGTTGGAAGTGGAAGTGAACATTGCACAATCATCGGCAAACATTCCAATTTCAAGATTCAAGAGTGTTTTGTTTTCATATGTCCCAGATAGAACAATGAAATTCTTACTTGCTGCAACAATTAATTTCTCACTCACTTTAGAAGACAGACCATTGACGAAGCAGTTGTAGACGATTGGAACTTGGACGCAGCAACGTGGTACTGGAGCTGAGTTAGCTGTCAATTAACAACTACAATCATCTTCCTTTGTGTGAGATACAACTCCAACCATTAGAGTGTTATCCTCTTGCCTTCTATTAGCAAGTTTTAGCAGGTCTCCTGGATGGCACACTTGGTCAAATGCCGCCTTGATGTCAAGGGCAATGACTCTCGCTTCTCCTCTGTAGCTCAGTGTTTGGTCCAAGCAATGTTGTGATGAGGTCCTGACAAAATCCAAAATGAACCTTGGTGAGTAGATGAGCGAGTGCTGCTTGATAGTATTGCTAGCAACATCTTCCCATACATTGTTGGGGTGTTCACTTTCCACCATTTAGGCAAGACTTCTCTGTGCAGGACCGTAGGGAGGTGATTCCATGATAGAGTGAGCTGGAGGCACATTAGATGTTTGCGAATTCCACAGGGGGAAGTTGCTGTGACCTTGGATCAGCTGATCCATGATTGGGAAGCTCACTCCATGAAGTCAGCATTACTCTTTCAAAGAAGATGTATTCACTACCTCATTCTTTAAATGGACAACGTCTGCTCAATGTGTTTCATTCAGTGTTACAATGTTGATATCAAAACATATGAGTTTCGAGGCTATGGTAGTCAAATGGCTAGCAGGTCTATCACGTTTGGGGGCTATGCATGACAGATTTAGATCTGTTTATTGTTATATAAATCAGGCTGCAATTAAATTCCTTGTTTGCATGAAGCTCCTAGAGTAAACAGTACACATCGTCTTCTTGCGTATGGCATGCACAGCCTAAAGTTGTAGGTCAAGGGTAGACATCCAGGCCAGGACAGCATCAGTTACTGGGTGGATGGTTTTGATGCCCCTAGGGAAAAGCCTCAGTGGGCAGTCATTCACGATGTGTGGGATGGTCTGGTCTGGATGACCGCAGTTGCAAGCAGGGCTGTCTGTCACCCCCCACTTATGCAGGCGATGGGGTGTTCTTGCATGGAGGGCGCGGATTAGCCATTGCTTGCGATGGAGGTTGCAACCTTCACATGGTCCACCCCGTTTCGACTAATGCAATCAACCCGACGCGCACAAACAAACAGTGTACATGCTAATGATAGATACAACAATAAACACAAAATAGCAGAACGGTGCAGGATTCTAGTGCAAACTGGAACAAAATACTAAAGTGTAAAATGGAGTAACCCAATGAGATAGAGTTAAGAGTACATGACAGTCCTTCCGGGAATGGGGTGTGATAGTGCTGATCGGTTCAGATGCCTGATAGCTGTGGGAAAGAAGCATTTAACATTAACTTGACATTAAGGTTCCTAAACTTTGTATTGTGGAATGGAAGTTACCAGTGTGTAGTTTCCTATAATGTGGGTCACCTATTGCACATCAGCTACTAGACTGGAGATAAGACTCTATTACATGGGCGTTAATAAAGATGGGCACATGCTCACACATTTGCTTGCAGGCACACGTACACACAACACACATTTGGCAAAGAAACAGTAGCCCTTGGCACTGTTGACACCCTCAATTTTTGCCCAGTCACCAGCTCCCAAATATGGCCACAGATTGAGCCTCGTTATGGGTCGTCTGTTCTGGTGAAAATCTACCTGCGTTTTTGACTCCGACCCGGGCCGCACAACAACCCATTTCCCAAATCCCACTCTTCTTTCCTCAACCCCTACCACATGTTGGACCATGCCCCTGTCCTCTGGCTCCATCGTAACAGTACACAAACAGTTAGGTTTGGGATGCAGCTAGTTCTGGAGTGTAACTCTTCAGCCTAGCTGTGATATCGTGGGGTCCCTGAGCTTTTGAGGCACCCAGTTTCCTCAGCAGTTCATTGGATGTGGAGTGTGGAGTGGATCCAATTGGCTGAATACTGGCTCTGCGATGGTGGGGTCTCAAGAGGAAGCCACGAAAAAATAATTCCCTCAGCGCTTCTCCTCAACGTGATTCCAGTTTCATACCACGTTGTGTAGAATTCTTCTGAGTTTGGCCTCCTGTTAAAAAAATGCTGTTTGTATATTGAGACATTGAAATATAATTGAAAACGTTAAACTTAAATTTATTCCGTGTACAGTACTAACTCAAATAAAATCAAAATGATATCACAGGCAAGACACGCAGCGATGATCCGCCAAATGGAATTTCCTAACATAGACATGAATGTTAACTCGATCACTCTGGCTGCAATCATGTTCTGGTTTTGGAAACTAGCTGTACTGCCAGTTTAATCAAGTGGGAGAAAACACAAGGAAAATTAAATAGTGTCTATAATGGAAAACTGAATTGCTTGTCCCCAGGAGGTGTCTCGTGTATTCTACCTGCTGAATGGTTGATTTTCGTCAGACCATTTGTTGCCCCCAACACAAAATAACATTGAGTCAGCTATGAGTGACTCAAGGGGTTTTTCAAACAGTTGGGTTTCCACCATGCAGGATATTAAAAATACTCCAGCACTTTGTGTTTTACTCAAGATTCCAACTGCGGAATCCGCAGTTCCTTGTCTCCAAAAGTAAAAGTTCACGGTGAAATTGAGATTAAAAAAACTCTTCCGAAGGTAAATTCTGCTTTGCACGGTGGCGCAGCGGTAGAGACCCACGTTCAATCCAGACTCTGGGTGCTGTCTGTATGGAGTTTATACATTCACCCTGTGGGTTTTCTCCAGGAGCTCTGGTTTCTCCCACACTCCAAAGACATAGGTTTGTAGTTTGTCAACGTTTCAGGTGGAAGATCCTTCACCGCAACTGCCCGACATCAAGCCTGTGCCTCTCTGAAGTATTTCATCCATTGCATCCACAAGCATCCAGCCACCTGTGCTGCTGCCCGACATCAAGCCTGAAGAAGGATCTTGATCCGAAATGTCACCTATTCTTCTCTCCAGAGATGCTGCATGGCCTGCTGAGTTACTCCTGCATTTTGTGTCTATCTTCGGTGTAAACCAGCAACCTGCAGCTCCTTGGTAGACAAAAATGCTGGAGAAACTCAGGGGGTGAGGCAGCATCTATGGAGCGAAGGAAATAGACAACGTTTCGGGTCGAACCCCTTCTTCAGACTCCAGTTCCTTAGCGGGTCAGGCAGCATTTCTGGAGAGAAGGAATGGGTGATGTTTCAGTTCGAGAACCTTCCTCAGACTGGTGTAAACCAGCATCTCCAGTTCCTTCCTACACATCTGCAGTCTATACCTCTCTGAAGTGATTCCTCCATCAGTACCAAAGGCTTCCAGCCGCCTGGACATCAAGTCTGAAGCACCTGAGAACCTCTTTTTTTTAAAAGAAGGAACTGCAGATGCTGGAGAATCGAGGGTACACAAAAAGCTGGAGAAACTCAGCGGGTGCAGCAGCATCTAAGGAGCGAAGGAGATAGGCGACGTTTCGGGTCGAGACCCTTCTTCAGACCCGTCTGAAGAAGGGTCTCGACCCGAAACGTCGCCTATCTCCTTCGCTCCTTAGATGCTGCTGCACCCGCTGAGTTTCTCCAGCTTTTTGTGTACCCACCTGAGAACCTCCCTCAGTTTGAGTTTAGCTCATTGTCACGTGTACTGAGGGCTGGGTAGGAGGCGTGGAGCTGGGGGGGGTAGGGGGAGGGGCTGGGTAGGTAGGGGAGGGGCTGAGGAAGGAACCGAGGGTGGAGCTGGGGGGGAGGGGCTAGTGTGGAGGGGGAGGGACTGAGGAGGAGGTGAAGGAACTATGGTGGAGGGGAGGGGCTATAGTAGGGGGGAGGGGCTGAGGAGGGGGAGGGTCTGAGGAGGGGGAGTGGCTGAGGAGGGGGCGGGGCTGAGGAGGAGGGGAAAGGGCTGAGTAGGCGGGGGAGGGGAGGGGCTATGATAGAGGGGGAGGGGCTGAGGAGGGGAGGGGCTGAGGAGGAGGGGGAGGGGCTGAGGAGGGGGAGGGGCTGAGGAGGAGGGGGCGGGTCTGAGGAGGCGGGGAAAGGGCGGAGGAGGGGGAGGGGCTATGGTAGAGGGGGAGGGGCTGAGGAGGAGGGGCTGGGTAGGTAGGGGAGGGGCTGGGGAAGGAACCGAGAGTGGAGCTGGGGGTTACACAAAAATGCTGGAGAAACTCAGCGGGTGCAGCAGCATCTAAGGAGCGAAGGAGATAGGCGACGTTTCGGGTCGAGACCCTTCTTCAGTGGAGCTGGGGAGTAAGGGAGGGGATATGGTGGAGGGGGGGGGGCTGAGGAGGAGGGGAGGGGCTGGGAAAGGAACTGAGGGTGGAGCTGGGGAGTAAGGGGAGGGGCTATGGTGGAGGGGGAGTGGCTGAGGGGTAGGGGGAGGGGCTGAGGAGGAGGGGGAGGGGCTGAGGGTGAACGCGCGCACCTGAGTCCGAGCCCGACGACGGGGGTGGGGGGGGCGAGTGCGCGTGCGCACGCGACCAAGGTGTTGGCGGCGGCGGCGGGGACGGGCGGCGCAGGACGGAGAGGGCATGCGCGCGCACCTCAGCCTGAAGGGAGGAGAGGTCCGAGGTATGCGGGGGGGGGGGGGGGGGGGGGGGGGGGGGGGGGGGGGGGATTCGCTTGTGCGCGCGCCCCAGGGTTTGACAGGGGCGGGGGCGGGAGAAGCACTCACGTTTGCGCGCGCGCGCCGGCGCGGATCGTGAACGCGCCCAACGTTCAGCGGGGGGGGGGAGAGGAGGGAGCGCGCGCGCGCCGAACGTCACCGAGTGGAAACGAGGCAAAGTTCTTGTTTGTTCCACGCCAGGAGGCGA
The DNA here is from genome assembly GCA_035221665.1 of Okamejei kenojei. Taxonomy (NCBI): domain Eukaryota; kingdom Metazoa; phylum Chordata; class Chondrichthyes; order Rajiformes; family Rajidae; genus Okamejei; species Okamejei kenojei. Next base: position 8,806,796 of record CM069132.1, on the reverse strand, counting down.
CGGAGGGGATTAAAAGATTTATAATTATATTAAAAATAAATAAAATCTGTCGGGCAGCCAGCTGTCCGCCCAGTCGGAGACGTTAACACAGGGAAAATAAAACCTGGTCGCCCCCCTGCGGCCGTTGCCCCCAGGCCCTCTCCCGAGCAGGTGCGTGATTGTTAATTCTCATTTCTCAAACTTGCATGATTTTTATTTGAGGCAAAGTTCACGCCGCGGTCGGCGTTTTCTTTCACCTCGCTCGTGTATTGGTCTTGGATGTGGCTGACCCGCATTCACCGCTTTCCTTTGCGGTCTGAGTGAGTGTGGGCGGGGAGGCCGGCGCTGGGGCCGAGTCCGGGGCCTCGGTTAAAACGAATGAGGAAACGGCGACCACAAGGAAACCTGAGATTTATTTCGGACCGCTCTCTGAAGAAGTGAAAACCAAACAGCCGCAAACTCGCCCAGTCGGACTCGCAAGCAATGATCACAATCGCAGTCCACACCCTCACTGCGATTAGGTTTACTTTGTTTTAACATTTCACGTACACATCGGTTTAAGCGTAGGCTAGGTGAACCCTTACACTTTCCAACGTTTCTGAATTAATTGTCTGGTCATTTCCCACTTGGCCTCAGTTGTTGATCTCCATGGTGGCGGGTTCTTTTGTTTATTGTGTTTTGGGTGAAAAATGTCACTTAACATGTGCATGCGGTTGGGTGCCAACTACAGTATTCTGCAATGATTTGTATATTGGGGTTTGAAAACGCGTCCTACTAATATACCTGGAAATGTTTCGCTGAGCAGGAATGAACTGGTCGGCAAGTTATTACATGACTCATCCTCAGCTATACGATTTTTACTGTATAGACTTGTTGTTGAATCCTATCCACTCCTGTTTTTAAACATTTTTAAGTGTTTCGATTTTGTTCTTTGCATACCAGAACCTACTTTTAGCTGCATTATTAAATTAGGGATGAGCTCGGCTAATTTCACGCACCAGAAAAAGACCCAATTAATTTGCTCTTTGCAATCTGACCTAATTACATTGTCAGCAAGTATATTTGGAATGATCTTGTGTGTGCTTTGTGGACATGCTCCCATTTTCACATTGAGTCTTTCCTAGACGTGTGCCATTTATCCAGAAGACTATAGGGTTTGGCTTAGTAAGAGACACCTTTAGTGCAGAAGATCTTCCATAACAAAATGTATCTTTTGCTGGCATTTCAATGTAGCATCTGTCCAATTGCTCTTGATGTTGATGCAGTATTTGACTGTTATGCAAAGAGGTTTTGTCAGAGTTCAGAGGAAACATGTCACTTGTAGTTCTTCAGGATTAATGACGACTTCCTGGGTTCTGTCATAGCCAACAGAGAGGAATATGGACACAAAATGATAGAGTAACTGGCAGCATCTCTGGAGAGAAGGAATGGGATTTTGCTTGTCCGACTGAGTTACTCCAGCATTTTGTGTATATCTTCAGTTTAAACAAGCATCTGCTGTTCCTTCCTACACAGAGGAATATGGTTGTGAATGAGGATTGTCACATGAATGTTGATATACAGTAAAACACTTGTTTTTCATATTATCCAGGCAGATTGTGCTGTATGTACATGAATGAGGTTCATTGCAAGATTGGGGATATATCCTTAGATTGGGGATACCTACTTGTTATGGGTAGGAGCAAATAAGAAATAGGAGCAGGAGCAGCTATTGAGTGTGCAACTCATTTTGGTAGGATCATATTAGCTCACGTTCCTGCCATCCTGTACCTTTTAAGGTTATCTTAGTTTTTAATTTACAGAAGCACTATACAGAAACAGTAGGGGTGCAAAACGCAATTTCACGTGTGCATTTACAGGTTTTGCTGTATGGTCACTAAGATGTTTAGGAAGGAATTGCAGATGCTGGTTTAAACAAAAGATAGACATAAAAAAACTGGAGTAACTCAGTGGGACAGGCAGCATCTCTGGAGAGAAGGAACGGGTGACGTTTCGGGTCAAGACCCTTCAGTCTGAAGTCACGGGAAAGGGAAACGAGAGATACAGATGATGCAGAGAGATATAGAACAATGAATGAAAGATATGCAAAAAAGTAATGATGATAAAGGAAACAGGCCATTGTTAGCTGTTTGTTGGATGAAAATGAGAAGCTGTTGCGACATGTGTGGGGGAGGGATGGAGAGAGAGGCAATGCTGGGGTTACTTGAAGTTAGAGAAATCAATAAGCTGCCCAAGTGAAATATGAGATGCTGTTCCTCCAATTTGCATTTAGCCACACTCTGATGGGAGAGGGGTCACTAAGATCTCTTGTATTCAATCCACAAGTAAGACAGGCTCTTGATCCAAAGCATCACCTATCCATGTTCTCCAGAGGTGCTGCCTGACCTGAGTTACTCCAGCACTTTGGAGTGGAAACAGTGTTGTCCCACTCTGTGGTTGATCAGGAAACTTCCTGATTCCCACCCATTGATTAGGACTGTTTGGATTATGAATGTATGGAAGTCATTCAATTGATATGTCATACTTTGCTGGTTCAGGCTGTATTGGCAGGAGTCCACTCCCTCGTCCTATACATTGGGGATGAGGGTGATGATTCCCTTACCTTCATGGATTGTAATATTTTGCCAACTAGAAGCATGGCGTTGTACATTTCTAGCTGGGCTTTAACTCTTTTGACCTGTTGGACCTCGTAGACTACATCTAATGTACTACCCCCATTGATTCTGATTATTACTGCTTCAGATGGTTCAGTCAAGTTAGTGATATATTTTCCCCTGAAATCAATGCTGAGTGTCCCTAATTTATGTATGTCTTTCCTAGTGAATATTTATAATGTTCATAAGAATAGCTTCCAATCATTTTTCAAGTTCAGTCAAGTTAGTGACACATTTTCCCCTGAAATCAATGCTGAGTGTCCAATCCACCAGCACACTCCTGTAACCATAAAGGACTGCAAAGTTTTACACAGATCCTTTGTGATTTCCTCTTTTTAACAGCTTAGATAGAATATGTTTCAAAAAGTACAAGATGAAAACAGTTATGACCCCCCCGTTACGAGGTCCTTATTGTAATTTTCCTTAACACAAAGCCATTTTATTTGCACGTGTCAGGAAATGCGAGTTGAATAGTCCAATAGTCTGATTTCCCTATTTAGAGTTATAGAGTGATATAGTGTGGAAACAGTCTCTTCGGCCCAACTTGCCTACACCGGCCAACGATGTCTCAGCTACGGTAGACAAAAATGCTGGAGAAACTCAGCGGGTGAGGCAGCATCTATGGAGCAAAGGAAATAGGCAACATTTCGAGCTGAAACCCTTCTTCAGACTGGAGAACATGTCCCAGCTACGCTAGTCTCACTTGCCTGTGCTTGGTTCATATCCCTCCAAACCTGTCCTATCCATGTACCTGTCTCTTGTAGTACCATGTACTATCCAAACTGTTTCTTAAACGTTGGGATAGTCCCAGCCTCAACTACCTCCTCTGGCAGCTTGTTCCATACACCCATCACCCTTTATGTGAAAAAGTTACCCCTTGGATTCCTATTAAATCTATTCCCCTTCTCCTTGAACCTATGTCCTCTGGTTCTCGATCCCCCTACTCTGGACAAGAGGTTCTGTGCATCTACCCAATCTATTCTGCTCATGATTTTGTACACAAATTTAAATGTTCTTTGGTTCAACACATGTAGCCTCATTTAATGATCTGTTTAACATACAATTATCATTTATGAGACTGCCCATTATGTGCGGTGCATTAAAACGGCCATCATATGATGGCAGGCACGACCGATATTGCAGCGGCCTCTGCAGTCCGTCTTTTTTTTTATTTTTTGTCCCGTTGAGTGTAGAGTTTGCTGTGGTTTTTAATTTTTTTTTAACTGTGTATGTGTGGGGTCAGTGGGGGGGGGGGGGGTGAGGGAAACTTTTAAATCTCTTCCCTGCACCAGAGACACGACCTTTTCCCTGTCGGGTCTCCGTTGTCGTTGGGGCCTAGCACCGTGGAGCGGCCTCCAACCGGAACAACCTGGGGGCGCCAGTTGCGGAGCCTGCGGACTTACCATCGTGGGGCTGGCCGACTTCGGTGCGTGCAGAGCTGTGGTGGCGCGCTGCTGTGGCCCGACTCCAGAGCTTCGGAGGCTCCAGCCGCAGGTCCGGTGGACAGTGAGATCGGGAGCTCGTGGGTCCCTGGTGGGAGACTGCTTTTCGGAGCTCCCGCAACAGCGACTTCTCCCGCCCGACTTGCGTAGTTGAAGGCGACCCGGAGCGGGGCCTTACATCGCCCAGCACGGCTTTAACGGCCGCTGGACTTGCCAGCACCCGCCAGGGGTTCCAACATCAAGACCCGGGCAGGGCCTTACATCGCCTGGCGCGGCCTTAATGGCCACGGGACTTGCCATCGCCCGCCGGGGGTTTTGACATCGGGTGAAGAATGGAGAGCAGGGGAGAGACAATGACTTTGCCTTCCGGCACAATGAGGTGGAAATTCGCTGTGATGGATGTTTGTGTAAATTGTGTTGGTGTGTGTCTTGGTTCTTTTCTTGTTGTATGACCAAATTTCGTTTGCACTTCATTTGAGGATCAAATGACAATAAACGGTATTGTATTGTATATTGTATATGAAAGATAAATAGTAGATGGATTTGTTGATATTTAGATAAAGGAGAGTGGGCCTAGGTATGTGTGAAGCTTAAAATGTAAATATTTGGCTGAGTGGGAATACTGGGGAAAGGCTCCCTTATTCTTTACAAATTGGCATCTAAATGTGACATCTCAGATAATGTAACCTTAGTAAAGTGTAACCTTAGTAAAGTGTTCAACTGATCTGAGAACTTCGATTATGTGGTCACTTTATTGGAAGTACAGCTTCAACCCTAAACCTGGTGGATCTGGTCATAACACTACACAGTAAAAGTGATGACTACTGTTATTTAGCATGATACAATGAGTCAGACCTAGTTTTAAAGGTGGCCCACATTGTGTTTGTCTATTTGTGCACATTAACCTACATTTTCTTACATTGGTGTAGTTGAACCACATCTTGTTAACAGCCATGGGTGGTTTTCCGTAGCTTCCTGAATTTAACCTGGTCAGCCTTGCATCTTGTATCTAACAAGAGTAAAATCAAATTGAGAAGAAAAAGTTATGTCATCAACGCAATTTAAAACACAGAGGACTAAAACTTGTGAATAAATTGCAAAGTAATTGAAAATGAGTAACAAAACCAGAAATTTCTGAAAAAACTCAGAGGTCAGGCAATTTGTATGGAAAGAGATAGTCAACATTTTGGGCCTGCAATTCGGTCAATTATTTGTTGTATTCAAAAATCAAGGGATTCCCCTTTCACTGCAGCAATGTTAACAATGTATTTTATGATGCAAACAATATGTGTGTAGAATAATATTCCGCAGGCTGTTTGAAGGTCATGATTACAATAGTATTACCTGGTTGGAATGTTTTTGGGATCAAAATCAGTGTTTATTATGTGATATAAAAATATATATATTAAAAAGAACATTATTAGAAAAAAACATAGAACAGCAGAGGAACAGACCCTTTGACCCACAACTGTCGAACATGATGTCGAGACCGATTCTTATCTGCCTGCACATAATCCATATCCCTCCATTCATTGCATATTCATGTGCCTAACCAAAAGTCACTTAAATGCCACTTGTTTCTGCTTCTACCACCATCTCCAGCAGCTCGTTCCAGGCACTCACCACCCTCTGTGTAAAAAAAAAACAAAAACCCAACCTTATCCTGCACATCTTTAAACTTTGCCTATCTCACCTTAAAGCTATGCCCTCTAGTATGTAGTATTTCCAGCCTATAGAAAATGGTTCTGACTATGGACCCTATCTATGCCTCTCATAATTTTATATGGTGCTATCCGGTCTCCCATCTCTCAAATGTGGCCTAACCAAAGCTCTATAAAGCTGATCATAACTCCTGCTTCTTATGTTCAATGACCTGACCAATGAAAGCAAGTGTAGCATATGCTTTCGTTACCACTCTTATGTACTTGTGTTGCCACTTTCAGGGAGCTCTGGACTTGGACCCAAGATCACTCTGTACATCAATGTTCTTCAGGATCCTGCCCTTGCATTTGACTTCCCAAATTGCAGTACCTTAGACTTGCATCTCGCACATTATTCGCTGTGTCTTTAATGCTGTTATGAAACCCTTAAGATGCTGTACACATTTAAACGTGTCTGCATAGAATGATACAGTGCAGGAATCAGCTCACAATGTCTATGCAGAACATGGTGCAAATTAAACTAGTTCCTTCACCCACCATTCCCAGAATATTCGTTAAAGCGTCTTAAAATATCACTATCGTATCTGCTTCCACCACCACCCTTGCACCTTTGGCAATGTATTTGATGCCTCTATCTCTTAGCAACAATAACTTGCACTGCATATTTACTTAAAGCTTTTCCACTCTCACCCCAAAGCTATGGCCTCTAGTATTTCCACCCTAGGAAAGAGATTCTGGCTGTCTACCTAAACTGTGCGTCTCAGAATTTTATAAACTTCTCTCAGGTCTCTCCTCAGCCTCCAATAGTAAAGAGATAACAATTAAAGTCTGTCCAACCTCTCCTTGTCGCTAATAGCCTCTAATCCATTCAGCATCCTGATAAACCACTTCTGCAGCCCTCCCCAATGGGACGACTAAAACTGCACACAATACCTCAAATGCAGCCAAACCAAATTTTTATAACGCCCCAATCGATGAAGGCAAGCATACCATGCGTCTTCTTTACCACGCTATCTACTTGTACTGCTAAGGGAGCTGTGGATTGGACCCCAGGATCCATCTGTACATCACTGTTATTAAGGATCCAACCCTTAACAGTATATGTTCCCTTTGCATTTGACCGTACAAAGTTCATAATAGTTCATGTTCTAGGAGCCATTCAGCCCATTGTGTCTACTCCGCCATTCAATCATTGCTAATCTATCTTTCCCTCTCAACCTCATTCTCCTGCCTTTGCCCCATAACCCCTGGCACCCTTGCTAGTCAAGAATCTGTCCATCTCTGCCTTAAAAATATCCATTGACTTGGCCTCCACAGCCATCTGTGGCAATGAATTCCACAGTGCAACAGATTTAATTCCATCTTGCTCTGATTTAATTCCATCTACCATTTCTCAGCCCATATCTGGAAAGTATCTATATCCGGAGCAAATATAAAGTGCTGTAGGAATTCAGTAGGTCAGGCAGCATATGGACAAGGAATGGATGGGCGACGTTTCAGGTTTTGTGCCTTCTTCAGAGAAGGAGCCTGATCTGCAATGTCATCTGCCCATTCCCTCCAGATGGTGCCTGACCTGCTAAGTTCCCCCTGCACTCTTTTTTCCTCACGGTTGTGGCATCTGCAGTTTCTTGTGTCTCCATTGACCTATATCCAGCTATATAGTTTTAACAGCCTTCCTCCCTGTCCGCAACATCACCAATGTTCATGTTGTCTGCAAACTTTCTAACCAACCCATCTACATTTGAAATCTCAGCACTGACCTCTGTGGAACATCACTGTTTGCAGACCTCCAGCATCCTTCCACCATAACACTGCCTTCCATGGGAAAGCCATTTCTGAATACAAACTACCAGGTCACTGTTTATTTATAATCACATGCACAGAAATACAGTGAAATGCTTATTCTGCATGCTATCCAGTCAATTCATACTATACAGGAGTACAATAGATCATCTTCTGGAACTGCACGCAAAGAGTGTAATATGTCCCAGATAGTTTTGTCGTATGTCCCAGATAGTTTTGTCGTATGTCCCAGATAGAACAATTAAGTTCTTACTTGCAGCAGCACAACAGAATATGTAAACATAGTACTCTGTAAACAATATAATAAATGAGAAAAAAATGCGCACTCGCACGCACACGCACTGCAAAAAGACAAAACCAATGCCTCCAAGTCTATTTAATTCAGAGCTTATTTGGAAGTTGTAGTGTTTGATAGCCTGTAGGGAAGAAGCTGTTCCTGAACCTGGGTGTTTCAGTTTTTGGGCTCTTGTATCATCTTCCCGATAGCAGGAGTGAAATGAATGTGTGGCCAGGGTGGTGTTGGTCTCTGATGCTAGCTGCCTTTATGAGGCAGCGACTCCTGTAAACCCCTTCAATGGTGCAGAAGTCAGAACTCGTGATGGACAGGGCGATGTTCAGAATTTTGTGCAGTCTTCGCTCCTGGGCGTTCAAGTTGCCGAACCAGTCCGTGATGTAACCAGTCAATATGCTCTCTACTATACACCTGTATACATTCAAGAGAGTCCTCCCTGACATACCGAATCTCTGCAATCTTCTCGGGAAGTAGAAGCATTGATGTTCTTTGCTTATAATTGCATTAGTGTGCTGGGTCCAGGAAAGATCTTCGGAAACAAGCACGCCCAGGGATTTAAAGCTTTTGACTCTCTCCACAATCGCCCTGTCAATTTAGACAGGTTAGTGGGCTCTCATCCTTCCTCTTCCAAAGTCCACAATCAGTTCCTTGGTCTTACTGACATTGAGAGTCAGGTTGTTGGGCTGGCACCATTTGGTCAGACGATCGATTATAATTCTATGGTAGACAAAAGTGCTGGAGAAACTCAGCGGGTGCGGCAGCATCTATGGAGCGAAGGAAATAGGCAATGTTTCAGGCCGAAACCCTTCTTCAGAGAAGAATTCTATACTCTGATCCATCGTCATCTGCCATGTTCCAGTACTATCTTGCAACTTCCAAGTTCTATGAAAAGTCTGATTTTGGCTCAAGGAGGCAAGCAATTTCTTACTTTCTCACTGTAAGGTCCAGTGTCCTGGCGGCACTAGATCAATAAAGATGGCATGAGCCTGGCCATGCACGGTGCCATCACTCCTCCTTCCACTGTTCTGTGCAGCTGCCGCAGGCTACACTCTATTCACTCGCTCATCAAGCTGCTGGAGAGCCTCTCATGGCTGTCTCTGCCAGCACTGTGACCCCAATCACTGCAATTGCACTGTCTGTTGCCCCAAGCAGCCATCTCTCCTCTTACTTGCACCAAGGTTGCCAAGTGTTGCTTCCCGCAACGATCATTGAACTTCTGTGTTTTCCAAGGGCACGGTAGGTGAGTCTGCGGACTGTTCATAACCGGCGACTTTCCCCTTCGCCTTCCGCTGTCGACGTGTTTATAATGACAATATCCCTTTGACACTTAGTCATCATGCAGGATTGCGACCCGAAACATTGATTATTCCTCTAATTCCACAGATGCTTCTTAACCCCTTGCATTTTAATTTTCTGGATCAGGCCACCATTAGGGATCTTGTCAAATGCCCCTCAAAAATCCACGTTGACAACAGCCACTGCCCATTAAGCACGCTATGGAAGAGGTTCCTTAGGGATAAGATTTACTAGCGCTAGAGTATAGGCTAATTAGGGACAGTCAATAGACAATAGGTGCAGGAGTAGGCCATTCGGCCCTTCGAGCCAGCACGGCCATTCAAGGTGATCATGGCTGATCATCCCCAATCAGAACCCCGTTCCTGCCTTCTCCCCATATCCCCTGACTCTGCTATCTTTAAGAGCCCTATCTAGCACTCTCTTGAAAGTATCCAGAGAACCTGCCTCCACCGCCCTCAGAGGCAGAGAATTCCATAGACTCACTCTGTGAGGAAAAGTGTTTTCTCGTCTCCGTTCTAAATGGCTTACCCCTTATTCTTAAACTGTGGCCCCTGGTTCTGGACTCGCCCAACATTGGGAACATGTTTCCTGCCTCTAGCGTGTCCAAACACTTAACAATCTTATATGTTTCAATAAGATCCCCTCTCATCCTTCTAAACTCCAGAGTGTACAAGCCCAGCCGCTCCATTCTCTCAGCATATGACAGTCCCGCCATCCTGGGAATTAACCTTGTAAACCCATGTTGCACCCCCTCAATAGCAAGAATGTCCTTCCTCAAATTAGGGGACCAAAACTGCACACAATACTCCAGGTGTGGTCTCACTAGGGCTCTGTACAACTGCAGAAGGACCTCTTTGCTCCTATACTCGATGTCTCTTGTAATAAAGACCAACATGCCATTCGCTTTCTTCACTGCCGCTGTACCTCAAAAAGCTCAATTAAGCTTTATTAAGTATGTAAGGCATGACCTGCCCCAGACAAATCTTTGATGATTGTCCCTAATTAGCCGATACTCTAATGCTAGTAAATCTCATCCCTAAGGAACCTCTTCCATAGATTCACTATCACAGATGGGAGGCAAAATTAAAAAAAAAAAAATATATATATATATATAGAGATGCAGCACTGAAACAGGCCTTTCGGCCCACCGAGTCCGCACTGACCAGCGATCCCTGCACATTAACACTATCCTGCACATGCTAGGGACAATTTACATTTATATCAAGCCAATTAACCTACAAACCTGTACGTCTTTGGAATGTGGGAGGAAACCGAAGATCTGCGCGAAAACGCACGCGGTCACGGGGAGAACGTACAAACTCCGTACAGACAGCACCCGTAGTCTGGATTGAACACAGGTCTGTGCTGCTGCAAGCGCTGTAAGGCAGCAACTCTACCAATGTGCCACCCATGTGACCTAAAATCTCTATTTCTACTTCCCTTAAAGGAACAGCATTAACTATTCTCGACTCCTGTGATTAGAGACAGGATACATATATCTTTATTAAGGCCCCACTCTTGTCTCTCTCAATAACCCACTATGATCTCCGCAAAGCCATCAAGGATGCCAAGAAACAATACCGGGACAAACTTGAATCCCAGTATAATCACTCGGACTCGCGCAGAATGTGGCACGGTCAGAATGCAATAACTGGCTGCAACGCGAGGTCAGGCACCATCAGTAGTGATAGTGCGGTCCTGCATGATGAATTGAATGCTTTCGATGCTCGCTTCGAGCAGAGAGCCAACAGGATGGCCCCTTCAGACTCAAGTGTGCCTCTTCCCAGGGTCACTGTTGCACAGGTTAGAACCCACAGAAAGCAACTGACCCAAGTGAAGTTCCTGGCTGTGTCCTCAGTAGCTACGTGGACCAGCTAGCAGGAGTGTTTGAGGACATTTTTAATCTCTCCCTACTCCGTTCTGGGGTACCCAACTGCTTCAAGAAGACCGCCATCATCCCAGTGCTGAGGAAAAGTAAGATCTCATGCCTCATGCAATGGACTTGACATCCACCATCCTGAAATGCTTTGAGAGGCTAGTTATGGAAGGCATTAAATCCAGTCTACCAAGCAGCCTTGACTCTACCCCAATACAGGTCCACGGATTATGCCATCTCCTTGGTCCTATGTCAGACTTATTCATAGACTACAACTGTTCCTTTAACAGAGTTGCTAAGTAGTACGGAAATGCGATTAGAATACGGATGTACGGTTTTATGTTGTTAAATATGGATTTTAAATACGGAGTTCAGTTCAGTCTGAAGAAGGGTCTCGACCAGAAACGTCACCCATTCCTTCTCTCCTTCTCGCTGCCTGTCCGCTCCAGGTTTAAACAGAGCGTTGTCAGATTATCGCGTGGGAATTTAAATGAAGAGCTGTCGGCTACAGCGCTATGGGTTCTAAAATACCGCTATCAGCTGGAGCGCTATGGGCTTTACACATAGCGCTATAGCCACAGCGCTATGGGTCACAGACTGTTCAGGAAAATTCTCGTATAACAATGAGTCTTTTGAATTCTCTATCTCAATTGGTAGTTGAGCCTTTGATTATTTTTCAGGCTGTGGTAGAATTCTGGATAAGCCTAGTGGTGAAAGGTTACCAGTGGGATTGCAGTTACATTGGGATTGGCCTTTATTTTACAGAACGGTGGGTGAGCTCAAGGGGGAGAGAGGGCGGGAGAGAGGGGTGGAGAGAGTGAGAGGATGGAAAGGGGTGGGAGCAGGAGGGAGAGAGGAAGGAAGGGAATAAGAGGGTTAGAAAAAAGGAAGGTGGGTGGGCGGGAAAGAGGGAGGGAGAGAACGAGAGGGAGAGGGTGAGGGGAGAGGGGGGAGGAGGAGAGAGGGGAAGGAGAGAGAGAGATGAGCAAGGGAGGGAGAGGGAGGCTTCCAAAATGGCTTCTACATCTGGTGCTAAAAGCAGGAAGCAGCCGTTCAAACAGCAGTGTACAAAGAGATGACAATGAATACACTGTCAAGTAAGGTCCGTAGAAGACATGTCAATTGGTAGCAAAGTTATGCATTCATGTACTCTTACATGGGTATGACTGCACATGAAAACAACATTTTTTTCAGCAAAATGGCACCTTGTAAAAATACTGATTTCCTCAGTAAAAGTCTGATTTTCAGGTACTAGAATACTGAAATGCCCTGACAAAACTTGGCAGCTCTGCTTTAACACCATTATACCATGCAAGCTTATCACCAAACTCGCGGGACTTGGGAGTCAGTACTCATCTCTGCAACTAGATCCATGACTTCCTGACCAACAAACCCCAATCAGTGAGGATAGGGGACAAATCATTCTCTCCGATAACCCTCAACACTGGTGCTCTGCAAGAATGAGTTCTCGGCCCTCTTCTTAACTCCCATGACTGTGCAGCCATTTACAAATCTAATTGCATTCATAAATGTGCAGACAACACCATCATTGTGGGTAGACACAGAATGCTGGAGTAACTCAGCGGGCGAGGCAGTATCTATGGAAAGAAGGAATTGGCAATTTTTCGGGTCGAGACCCTTCTTCGGGGAGGGGGCGGGACAAAGAAAGAATGTAGGTGGAGACAGTGGGAGAACTGGGAAGGGGGAGGGGATGGAGAGAGAAAACAGGGGCTACCTGAGGTCACACAGGGCTGTAAACTACCCAAGCAAAATATGAAGTGATGTTCCTCCAATTTGCGCTGGGCCTCACTCTGATAATGGAGGAGGCCTTGGACAGAAAGGTCAGATTGAGAATGGGAGGGAGAGTTGATGTGCTGAGCCACCGGGAGATCAGCTTGGTTAATGCGGACTGAGCGGAAGTGTTCAGCGAAACGATCGTCGAGCCAGCACTTGGTCTCGCCGATGTAAAGAAGATGTCACCTGGAACAGCGGATGCAATAGATGAGGTGGGAGGAGGTGCAAGTGAACCTCTGCCTCGCCTGGAAAGACTGTTTGGGTCCTTGGATGGAGTCGAGGGGGGAGGTAAAGAGACAGGTGTTGCATCTCCTGCGGTTGCAGGGGAAAGTACCTGGGGAGGGAAGGGAGAGTTTGGGTGGGAAGGGAGAGTTGACCCGGGAGTTATAGAGGGAACGGTCTCTGCGGAAAGCAGAAAGGGGTGGAGATGAGAAGATGTGGCCAGCAGTGGGATTCCATTGGATGCGGTAAAAATGTAGGAGGATTGTATGCTATATGCGACGGCTGATGGGGTGGAAGGTGTGGACAAGGAGGACTCTGTCCTTGTTACGAGTGGGGAGAGGGGGAGTAAGAGCGGAGCTATGGGATATTGAGGAGACCCCAGTGTGAGCCACATCTATAATGGGAATGGAAAACCTCATCCAAGAAGTGTAGTCAAGATAGTTATGGGGGTCAGTAGATTTGTAATAGATGTCAGTCAATCTTCCCACCTGTTATCTGGCCCACTATTGTTAATAATTATAAGATGGATTGCATGAAGGAGATGAGAACCTCATGACCTGGTGTCGAGACAATAACCTTTCTGCAAATGTCAGCAAGACAAAGGAGATAATGAACGACTTCAGGAAGTGAAGCGGTACACATACACAAGCGGTGCTGATGTAGAGATGGTTGAAAGCTTCAAATTCCTAGTAGTCAATATCACCAACAACTTCTCCTGGACCACCCATATTGAAGCAACGACCAAGTAAACAGATGAACGACTTTACCTCCATAGAAGGCTTAGAAAGTTTGGCATGCCCCCAACAACTCTCATAAACTTCTACAGATGCGCCGTAGAAAGCATTTTATCAGGGTGCATCACAGCATGCTTTGGGATCAGCTCCATCCAAGACCGCAAGAAATTGCAGAGAAATGTGGACACAGAAACCACAGAAACCATCACACAAACCGATCTCCCTTCCATTGGGTCCATTTATACCTCGCGCTTCCTTGACAAGGCCAGCAGCATAATCAATGACCAGCCACCCACTGGCCACTCCCTCTTCTCTCCTCTCCCATCAGGCAAGAGGTATAGAAGTGTGAAAACACACACCTCCAGATTCAAGGATAGTGTCTTCCCAGATGCTATCGGGCAACTGAACCATCCTACCACAACCAGGAAGTAGTCCTGAACTACTGTCTACCTTATTGAAGACCCTTGGACTATCTTTAACTGGATTTTACTGGCTTTAACTTGCACTAAACCTTATTCCCTTATGTATCTGCACACTGTCAATGGCCCGAATATAATCATGTATTGTTTTTCCGCTGACTGGTTAGCACACAACAAAAGTTTTTCACTGTACCTCAATACACGTGACAATAAACTAAACTCAAACTCAACCTAGGATAGATCCCCTCATGTCCAGTGGACATATTCGCTTTAGTGCTCCTTAAGTGATGTACTTACTTGACCTCAAAATCCCCTAGTATATTAGTTACCCCACAATGTTTCACTATTCTCCACAATCTTTTTGATGAATGCCGATACAAAATTGATTGACACAAAATGCTTGAATAATTCAGCAGGACAGGCAGCATTGCTGGAGAGAAGGAATGGGTGACATTTCGGGTCGAGATCCTTCTTTAGACTGAGAGTCAGAGGAGAGGAAAAATAGAGATATGGAAGGGTAAGGTGTGAAAATGACAGATCAAAGCAGAAGTTGCTTGGAAAATGTAGAATGGTGCAATGTTGGCAGAGGGGAATGTGACAACGAGGCATACAAACAGTAAAATTAATCTGAAACTAGTGTGAGAACTAGGGTGTGGGAGGGGCAGGGCCCAGGACAGAAAGGTCAGTGTGGGAATGGGATGAGTTAAAGTTTTTGGCAACCAGGAGATTGCGTAGGCCTAAGCGGACTGAGAGAAGGCTTTCGGCGAAACGATCGCCCAGTATGCGCTTGGACTTTCTGATATATAGGACTCCACACCTGGAACAGCAGATACAGTAGGTGAGGTTGGAGGAGGTGTAAGTAAACCACTGCTCACCTGAAAGGACTGTGCAGTTGTAATATTTTCCCTGATAAGTACTGCCATTAATCCATCTCCTTTACCTCCCTCTATATCATGTTGAAACATCGAAACCCAGGAATGTTGAGCTGCCAGGTCTGACCCACAACCAAATCTCTATAATGGTCGCATTATTGTATTTCTGTGCGCTGAAGCCTTTACGTTTTTTTGCTTTACCCATAATAGTTAGATATATCGGAGGACACTGTGGAAAGCAGGAGAGGGAATTGCAGGTGCCTTGGCTTAGATTTACAAGTCTTCATTAAATACGGCTGAGGTGCCAGAAGACTGGATGGTGGCAAATGTGCCCTATTTAAGATTGGCTACAGCGAAAAGGTTGGGAACGACAGGCCGGTGAGCCTGACATTTGTGTTCTGAAAGATAGCAGCGCGTATTATGAGGGTTAAGATATATACATGCATTTAGATGGACAAGGGCATAAAGGATAGATAATCAGTATGATTTTGAACCTGGGAGACCGTGTCTCACAGTTTTTTGACCATGTGACCAAAAAGATGACGAGGACGGACGTGGATATTTGATGCCATGCTAATTGGTGCATGAGTTTGAAAGATTGTTTTCATGCACACTTTTGATCTTAATTGCTAATTACTGTAATTTGAGATTCCCTTGAAGTGTGAAAACAAACATCTTCTAAGTTTAGCACATGCAATTTCATGGATGATTGTGTAGATTGTAACCACCCACTTTCACTGAAGGAATGGAGTACACTATTTCCCATTGCAATGGATTGGTGAGATGGAGCAACCTTGATATGGTGTATAGCTTTTTATATGAGATTGGAGATCTTTGAGGAGTGAATGTTTCACACTTCTATAGTACCTAATACTTGACTGCATCACTCCTGTTTTGACTATAGGAAAATTCGAGCAAGGAGTCCATGAATCCTTGACCCCTTTCTCTTGGTGATATGGAAATGGTAACACACCAATTTGGATGGTTTACAGGGAATTTCCAGAGTAAATGGTGGTAGTGTTAACATTTTGACATTCCCCTGAATTTAAGCCCTCATGCATTTCAAAGGCCTTGTTCAAGCCTTCAACAACAAATGGATAATCTACAGCAAATTACTTTCTTCACTCATGATCAACGTTTGCTGTAGGAGGGATTTACATTAGTGCTTATAGCCAAAAATATTATGTAGTCCTGAGATGAGTGCTTGCAGGATATTCATATAGCAATGAACTTCTCTGTTGTAAGTTCAAATTGAGTTAAATGTTGTCAAGACAACAGATACAAATGTTTCTCTGTCACCCGAACAATGAAATTCTTACTTGTTGCTGTGTGTGGGTGCATTAGATGCAACAACAAAAATAAATGTACAATAGATTATCAGTAAAGGGCTGCGCAGTGGTAGAGTTGCTGCCTTATAGTGACAGAGACCTGGGTTTGATCCTGACTATGGGTACTCTGTACGGAGTTTGTGCATTCACCCTGTGATCCTTCCACACTGCAAAGATGTACAGGTTTGTAGGTTTATTGGCTTTGGTTAAAATTGTCCCTAGTGTGTAGGATAGTTAGTGCAGAGGGTGGTTGCTGGTTGGTGTGGATTCAGTGGGCTGTAGGTCCTGCTGTATGTCTAAATGTCTAAAAAAAAGGGTCTAAATGGGATTGTGGTTGGTGTTGTGCTGAGTCCTTCAAGAACCTGATAGTTGATGAGAGCAAGTTATTCTTGAACCCGGAGGAAACAGTTCTCTGGATTTATACCTTATTTCTGATGGTAGCAGCGAGAAGAGAGCATGGCCATTGCAACATTGGTCTTTGATATTATCTTCCTTCTTGAGGCAGCACTTATTTAGATTCCTGAGATGGTGGACAGGTTAGTATCTGTGATGGACCGGGCAATGTCCACCTCTTTCTGTAGCCTTCTCCATTCATGAGTATTTCAATTTACTGACCAGGCTGTGATGCAACCAGTGGACCATACACTTGGAGATGTTTGGCAGAATATTAGACCAGATGCCAAATCTACTCAAATCTTGGGATGAAGAGATGTTGGTGAGGTTACTTTGTGATTGTATCAATGTTGTGGGTTCAGGATTTATTATCAGAGATGTTGAACACCTAGGAAGTTGAAGCTGTAAACTCTATCCTATCGCCAAGGAAACATGTGCATGTTCCCTGAGCTTTTCCTTTCCAAGAATCAACAATCATCAGCTCCTTGGTCGTACTAACGTTGAGAACAAGATTGTTTTTCTGGCACCATTCAAACATTTTGTCAATCTTCCTCCTGTATCTGACTCGTTGTTACCCAGTATTCGTCCAATGACAGTGGTATCATCTGCGAATTATAGACCATAGGTGCAGGAGTAGGCCATTCGGTCCTTCGAGCCAGCACCGCCATTCAATGTGATCATGGCTGATCACATGGCTGATCTTGGCTTATAAAGATGGCTTTGGACTAGCTACACAGTCATGGGTATAAAGCAATGCTAAGCATGGGCAATACCAGACTATCGGCTTAAGATCCCATCTTGGCCAGAATTAAGTTTCCACCAAAACAGAATCTCCTAATTCATATCTAAAAATGTTACCAGTACTCCATAACTAAAATTCTAAAATAATTAATTGTTACTTGATGGCATAAAAAATGTTTTCAGTGTTGCATATTGCATTTTTATTAAGGGAATTTTTAAAAGTTCTGATAAGTTTTGCAAGTTTACAGTTATTACTATTAGATCTGAAAATCTAAACTCTATACTTCACAATGCTAAAACAATTTTTATTAAAAAAAAATTCCTGAAAATCTGTTCTGGGAAGCTTCAATTCTCATTTGTTTACATGAAGATTTTGTTGCGATGTTTTTGATAAAGCAAGATGATAATGACCACCATCTCACTTTTTGCCTAGATTATGTGGTTTTTAAGCTGGTTAGTGCTCTTTTCCAAATCTGCTTCAGTAATATTTGCAGTGTATTAGTTAACAATCACATTGCAAGTTGTTAAAGTTAAGAATAGTTTAAGAGCTTTCTGTAATTCAGAATTGAGTTAATTTTGAAACAAAAATATTAAATGCTGGAGGAACATAGTGAATGAAGCAGTATCTGTGGAAAGACAAAAGAGTTGAAGTTTCAGGTCAGACCTAAAACATTAAACTGGCTGAGTTTAGTTTAGAGATACAGCGCGGAAACAGACCCATCGGCCCACTGAGTCCTCACTGACCAGCGATCCCAGGGACAATTTTACAGATACATCAAGCCAATTAACTTGCATACCTGTACATCTTTGGAGTGTGGGAGGAAACCAAAGATCTCGGAGAAAACCTACGCGGTTACAGGGAGAACTCCGTCTGGAACGAACCCAGGGTCTCCGGCGCTGCAAGCGCAGTAAGGCAGCAACTTTACTGCTGCGCCCGTGCCAAGTTCATCAGCCCTTCAGTTTTTGTTTCCGATTCCAGCATCAGCAATTTTATTTGTTTCCCATTTGACCTACTTCTGACCTGGGTTGTAAATTTTATTTGTTAACTTTTAAAGTTGTTAATAAACTGTTAAAGTTTACAAGTGATTATAGGTGTTCAATGACATTTATAGAAACTTCATTTAATAAGCATGAGCAATTTATATTCACTAGTGTTTTCTTTCCTTCCCTGTTTTCAGTGAACAATTGGAATCACATCATGCGGATTACTGCCTGTTTCATTGAACGTTTCTGAGATGGCCGAGAAGGACAGAAAACCAGATGTACCTATTATACCCGGGCAGGTGTATATTGAAGTGGAGTATGATTATGAGTATGAGGCAAAAGATAGAAACATTTCAATAAAACAAGGCGAAATATATATTTTATTGAAGAAAACAAATAATGATTGGTGGCAGGTTAAGAAGGATGAAAGCTCGAAGCCGTTTTATCTCCCAGCACAATATGTTAAAGAACTACCTCGTAAGGCATTAATGCCACCAGTGAAACGTGTACCCAGTTCTGTTAAAGCCAAATCTGCTAGTTTAGGTGCAGATGCCAAGCTACAGCTGGGCTCCAATGAAAATATTTCCAAACCACTAGATTATATGAGCTCTTTCAAATCTTCTATGGGACACGAATTGCAAACAAAGATATCATCAGAGAACCAGATGACTCATCTGAACACCAGCCAAACACAGTCTGAGGATCATTTTCAAGGGATGGCCCATTCACCTTCGGGAATCCAAAACAGTGCCAAAGTTAGTGACCAGAGTCCAGGACAAGGCGAAAGTGAAACACAGTATTCAAGAGTTCCAGATCCAAATCCAATCTTAGGGCAGTTACAGGATTTAGATGCAATGGAAGTCGACAAAGTGGTTCATGAGCATTCTTCTGAATGGGGAGCAGAAAGTTCAGAAAAGCATCATCAAGACTCTGAATCTGGAGATGAATATAGTAGCAGTTCCACGGAACAGCTGCAGGTAGGAAGAATGCTGTACATGGATGATTTAATAGTAATTTTCTCCTTTGTTTTTAAAACACACAGAAATGTTTTCCATGGTATTTTTTAATTGATTTGACTCTTCAAAATGTGGATTATTGTGTTATTTTCTGAGGTACCTTTTTAATTTCTAGGACTAAAATTAATGAAAATAAAATATTTCTACATCTGGAGTTTTGGAAAAATAAATTAGGCCATGACAGAAGTGATTACTAAAATGTGTTGTTTTGCATTTTCATACTGGCCTTTACCATATTAACCGTCTTTTTAAACTACTTATGTTTTTAAAAATCCATTAACTATTCTGATCTGTCTTTTGAATTTGGTTATGAAAACTAGAAGAAAATGATATTCGACATTTCTAAAGTAGTACAGTGTGGTGATTGGCAGAAAAGCTAAACGTAAAACAAATCCACATTTACAAAAATATTGGTGCATTAATTGCTATTTGAACAAATATTTCTGTTGTCTCCTGGTCATTGGACAGCACAAATGGCTATTTTTAAATTGTGAAATCCATGAATTATATGGCCGAAGGTTCCGCAGTCTCATGATTTTAATTGTGAATTACATTTATCAGTTTTGTTGACCATAGTCCAGTGATCCAATAGTTAGTTCACAGGGTAGCTTTCGTACAATCATTTATACTTGGACGGAAGACTGTAGTTTAAATTTATGATGCTGGCTGCATCTGGGGAGGTAAAGGGTTGGTCAGTGTTTCCATTTGAGACCCTGCAACAGGATTGAAAGTGGAGAGGGAAGATAGACAGTATAAAGAGATGAGAGGGTTGGGTGAGCCGAGAGCTGGCAGGTGATGGTGGGACAATGTGAGGCTGGTGGATGATGAGTAGAAACAAATAAGGACAAATTGAGCAGATGAAGTTTGGAGGGGGGAGGGGTAGAAGGTAGAGGCTGGAAGGTGGTAAGTGGAAGCAGATAAGGCAGAGATGATGGACAGATGAAACCTGAGAGGGGAGTGTATATGTGTCTTTTTACAATACAGGAGAGTTTTTGAGGAACAAGATTATTATTCAGTTGTTTACACCAATACACTGTTCTTAACTAAAAATCTACCCATCATGTGAAACCTTATAAATAACAGATATAAATTAGATAACTTCAAGACTGAAAGTCAAAAGCTGTTTTCATGACTGACAAATCTTCATCGTTTTACCACCAATTTGGACACCAAAAATGTGACATTAAAAACGCTGCCACATTTAGTCATGAATATTTAATTTATAAATAAACTTCATATGGCTCATACATATACGTTTTGATAATGATCTATGGAAATATCTTCATCAATACCAGGAGAAAATTACAGTAACATAAAGATAATACAGTAAAGATCCCGTAACGGTTAAATCACGGAGGCTCCAAACCTCTAATGCTATTCAAAAACCTAACGAGGTATCCTATAGTAGTAGCGACTTTTGGGTGAGTTAATTATTTTTTCTTGTTTTCCAATTTAATATTTCAAAAACATCGTGGTGTCAATAACGCAACGGCCATTTACGATATATTTTTCGACGTTTTAATATCAATGAAAATCTTTTTTGGACATTGGTCATCAAAACTAAACTGAGCCAATCTTCAATTTGGCAACACGCTGTCAGTTGTTTACCCCTCGTATGGACCAAGTTTCTAACTTCATTCCTTCGTGTCAAGTTCGGGAAGCTCCGCAACGACCGTTACAGAGACATTTTACTTACTAAAAAATCAGCCCAAAACAAACATTCTGACGAATCATCGGCCATTGATATAGCTCAAATCCATAAGGTGATGTACCGTATAGATCACATTGGTGAATATGTTTGGTTTTCGTTAATGCTGTAACGTTCGTTTTCTGGGACACCAAACCGCAACGTACGTTTGTGTGTTTGATGTGTAACGCATGTTGCGGTGTCCACTCAGATGGATGCAGTATTCTACTACATGATCAGGTGAATGAAGTGGAAACTGTGTTTGCAATTTTATTGTTCCATGTGGTATTCATAAACATAGAAAGGAATAAGAAATACGTGCACTTACTGTGCCAACCAGGCCACTAGTGGACACCACGCAACAACCGTTACACAAAATATATTTGTGTATTCTGATGCCATTTTCAGAAACTTGCCATCAATATGCTATCTTTTATATTTTTTGTTGATACTATGACATGAGAATTAAGGGACATGAGAATTAAGGCATGGACTGGAAGGGCCGAGAGGGCCTGTTTCCGTGCTGTAATTGTTATATGTTAGTCATGAACCCAATAAAGAGCTTGTCAACTTTTTTGAAGGAATTTGAAATTTGATCCCCTTTGTCATATTTTTGTGTGCAGTATTGTAAAAAGACACATAGGGAAGGTAGGCTAGATGGATAGGTGCGTGTGTGTAGGCCTTTTAGAACACGATGAGGGTGGATATCTGATCAAGATTATAGGGGAGGTGGGGTGCGGGAAACACGAACAAAGAGAAACAAGGTGGAAGGTGGCAAGAATGAGAAAAGAGCACAGGAGATGTGGGTTGCCTGAAAGTGGAACATTTAATTTTCATACCATCGGGTTGTTGGTTACCGAACTGTAGAAAAGGATGTTGTTCTTTTAGTCTGTGTTTTGACACCACTGGCACTGAAAAAGGTCGGGGACAGACAGGTTGGTGTGATAATGGGAAGGGGTTGAAATTACAAGTAAGCAAGTTTGCCATAGTATTCAGAGTGCACATACTCTGCAAAATGGGCACCTGGTCTATGATCTTGCATATGCAATAGACAAGGTTGAAGGCGGTGCCTCACTGGTCGGCTGTTTAGGTACCTGGGTGGTGGTGAGGGAGGAACTGTTGGAACATAGATCATGAAAGGCATAGAAAGGGTAGACAGTCTTTTGCAGGGTGGAAATGTCAAACACTAGAGGGCATAGCTATAAGGTGAGAGGGGAAAAGGTGTGTGGTGATGTGTGGGCAAGTTTTTTGGCACAGAATGATGAGCTGGAATGCGTTGCCAGGGGTGGTAGTAGAGGCAGATGCGATAGTGGTGCTTGAGGCTGTTAGATAGACACACGGAAGTGCAAGGAATAGAGGGATATGGATCATGTACAGACAGATGAGATCCGTTTCGCATGGCATTGTGTTTGGCACAAACATTGTGGGCCGAAGGGCCCATTCCTGTGCTATACTGGTCCCTATCTGGTTCTGGTTCTATCGCTGTGGTTGTTTATAAAGGACATACTCGGATACAGAAAAGAATACGGGGGATAGGTTGGCCTCCAGATATGCCACCATTGGGGGAGATGGAGCATAAGATAGGTGCTTGGCCACCAATGTGGAAGGACGTGGAGGCAGTAATAAGGCGTGCAAAGGCTTCACCGGCCCCTGGGCTGAATGGAGTCCCCTAATGGGTATACAAAAGTGCACCTGATGTACTTATTGTGGAGGCTCTTGCAAATAGTTTGGAAGAAACAGGTTATACCAAGGGTGTGGCGTAGAGCAGGGGACATTAGGGTATTAGGGGTTCAGTATTGATGTGGATAGAGAACTGGCTGGCAAACAGGAAGCAAAGAGTAGGAGTAAACGGGTCCTTTTCACAATGGCAGGCAGTAACTAGTGGGGTACCGCAGGGCTCAGTGCTGGGACCCCAGCTATTTACAATATATATTAATGATCTGGATGAGGGAATTGAAGGCAATATCTCAAAGTTTGCGGATGACACTAAGCTGGGGGGCAGTGTTCGCTGTGAGGAGGATGCTAGGAGACTGCAGGGTGACTTGGATAGGCTGGGTGAGTGGGCAAATGTTTGGCAGATGCAGTATAATGTGGATAAATGTGAGGTTATCCACTTTGGTGGCAAAAACAGGAAAGCGGACTATTATTTAAATGGTGGCCGATTGGGAAAAGGGGAGATGCAGCGAGACCTGGGTGTCATGGTACACCAGTCATTGAAAGTAGGCATGCAGGTGCAGCAGGCAATGAAAAAAGCGAATGGTATGTTAGCTTTCATAGCAAAAGGATTTGAGTACAGGAGCAGGGAGGTTCTACTTCAGTTGTACAGGTCTTGGTGAGACCACACCTGGAGTATTGCGTGCAGTTTTGGTCTCCAAATCTGAGGAAGGACATTATTGCCATAGAGGGAGTGCAGAGAAGGTTCACCAGACTGATTCCTGGGATGTCAGGACTGTCTTATGAAGAAAGACTGGATAGACTCGGTTTATACTCTCTGGAATTTAGGAGATTAAGAGGGGATCTTATAGAAACTTACAAAATTCTTAAGGGGTTGGACAGGCTAGATGCAGGAAGATTGTTCCCGATGTTGGGGAAGTCCAGGACAAGGGGTCACAGCTTAAGGATAAGGGGGAAATCCTTTAAGACCGAGATGAGAAAGACTTTCTTCACACAGAGAGTGGTGAGTCTCTGGAACTCTCTGCCACAGAGGGTAGTTGAGGCCAGTTCATTGGCTATATTTAAGAGTGAGTTGGATGTGGCCCTTGTGGCTAAGGGGATCAGAGGGTATGGAGAGAAGGCAGGTACGGGATACTGAGTTGGATGATCAGCCATGATCATATTGAATGGCGGTGCAGGCTCGAAGGGCTGAATGGCCTACTCCTGCACCTAATTTCTATGTTTCTATGACATTTTAATTGCCAAGGAGAAAGAGTCTTCAGAGTTAAGTCAGTTTAGGCCGATATGTTTACTAAATGTAGAAGACAAAATGTTCTTTACTATACCCAGGCCCACAAGGAGCCGTTGGTGGAAGTGAAGGAGGGGGAGGAGGACACCCGACCGGTAGGTTTAAAATCTAGCGCGGGGCTTGTGTTTCCAGAGGCCCACAGGAGCCGTTTGGTGGAAGTGAAGGAGGGGGAGGAGCGACACCCGACCGTAGGTTTAAAAGCTAGCGCGGGGCTTGTGTTTCCAGAGGCCCACAGGAGCCGTTGGTGGAAGTGAAGGAGGGGAGGAGCGACACCCGACCGGTAGGTTTAAAATCTAGCGCGGGGGCTTGTGTTTCCAGAGGCCCACAGGAGCCGTTGGTGGAAGTGAAGGAGGGGGAGGAGCGACACCCGACCGGTAGGTTTAAAATCTAGCGCGGGGCTTGTGTTTCCAGAGGCCCACAGGAGCCGTTGGTGGAAGTGAAGGAGGGGGAGGAGCGACACCCGACCGGTAGGTTTAAAATCTAGCGCGGGGCTTGTGTTTCCAGAGGCCCACAGGAGCCGTTGGTGGAAGTGAAGGAGGGGGAGGAGCGACACCCGACCGGTAGGTTTAAAATCTAGCGCGGGGCTTGTGTTTCCAGAGGCCCACAGGAGCCGTTGGTGGAATGAAGGAGGGGGAGGAGCGACACCCGACCGGTAGGTTTAAAAATCTAGCGCGGGGCTTGTGTTTCCAGAGGCCCACAGGAGCCGTTGGTGAAGTGAAGGAGGGGGAGGAGCGACACCCGACCGGTAGGTTTAAAATCTAGCGCGGGGCTTGTGTTTCCAGAGGCCCACAGGAGCCGTTGGTGGAAGTGGTGGAAGGAGGGGGAGGAGCGACACCCGACCGGTAGGTTTAAAATCTAGCGCGGGGCTTGTGTTTCCAGAGGCCCACAGGAGCCGTTGGTGGAAGTGAAGGAGGGGGAGGAGCGACACCCGACCGGTAGGTTTAAAATCTAGCGCGGGGCTTGTGTTTCCAGAGGCCCACAGGAGCCGTTGGTGGAAGTGAAGGAGGGGGAGGAGCGACACCCGACCGGTAGGTTTAAAATCTAGGCGCGGGCTTGTGTTTCCAGAGGCCCACAGGAGCCGTTGGTGGAAGTGAAGGAGGGGGAGGAGCGACACCCGACCGGTAGGTTTAAAATCTAGCGCGGGGCTTGTGTTTTCCAGAGGCCCACAGGAGCCGTTGGTGGAAGTGAAGGAGGGGGAGGAGCGACACCCACCGGTAGGGTTTAAAATCTAGCGCGGGGCTTGTGTTTCCAGAGGCCCACAGGAGCCGTTGGTGGAAGTGAAGGAGGGGGAGGAGCGACACCCGACCGGTAGGTTTAAAATCTAGCGCGGGGCTTGTGTTTCCAGAGGCCCACAGGAGCCGTTGGTGGAAGTGAAGGAGGGGGAGGAGCGACACCCGACCGGTAGGTTTAAAATCTAGCGCGGGGCTTGTGTTTTCCAGAGGCCCACAGGAGCCGTTGGTGGAAGTGAAGGAGGGGGAGGAGCGACACCCGACCGGTAGGTTTAAAATCTAGCGCGGGGCTTGTGTTTCCAGAGGCCCACAGGAGCCGTTGGTGGAAGTGAAGGAGGGGGAGGAGCGACACCCGACCGGTAGGTTTTAAAATCTAGCGCGGGGCTTGTGTTTCCAGAGGCCCACAGGAGCCGTTGGTGGGAAGTGAAGGAGGGGGAGGAGCGACACCCGACCGTAGGTTTAAAATCTAGCGCGGGGCTTGTGTTTCCAGAGGCCCACAGGAGCCGTTGGTGGAAGTGAAGGAGGGGGAGGAGCGACACCCGACCGTAGGTTTAAAATCTAGCGCGGGGCTTGTGTTTCCAGAGGCCCACAGGAGCCGTTGGTGGAAGTGAAGGAGGGGGAGGAGCGACACCCGACCGGTAGTTTAAAATCTAGCGCGGGGCTTGTGTTTCCAGAGGCCCACAGGAGCCGTTGGTGGAAGTGAAGGAGGGGGAGGAGCGACACCCGACCGGTAGGTTTAAAATCTAGCGCGGGGCTTGTGTTTCCAGAGGCCCACAGGAGCCGTTGGTGGAAGTGAAGGAGGGGGAGGAGCGACACCCGACCGGTAGGTTTAAAATCTAGCGCGGGGGCTTGTGTTTCCAGAGGCCCACAGGAGCCGTTGGTGGAAGTGAAGGAGGGGAGGAGCGACACCCGACCGGTAGGTTTAAAATCTAGCGCGGGGCTTGTGTTTCCAGAGGCCCACAGGAGCCGTTGGTGGAAGTGAAGGAGGGGAGGAGCGACACCCGACCGGTAGGTTTAAAATCTAGCGCGGGCTTGTGTTTCCAGAGGCTTGGTGAAGTGAAGGAGGGGGAGGAGCGACGACCGGTAGTTAAAATCTAGCGCGGGGCTTGGTTTCCAGAGGCCCGAAATCCATAACGTTCCATTTGGAGGTGGGTTTTTTTTTTGGGTTTTTTTGAGGAAGCCGCTGATTGGTGGAAGAGGACCCGCGGAAGCAGCTGATTGGGTGCAACCCCGGGTTTACTATTTACATTTCTGCCTTCTGGGAGTGAGGGATTCTGGGAGTGAGGGATTTAGTATTTAGTAGTAAAGTTTAAAGGATAAGTTTTTGTGTTTTTTTTTAGTAATTTGGGAGTAAGGTATGGCAGTAGAGATTGGCCCCGTGGTTTGTTCAGCCTGCAACATGTGGGAGATCAGGAGATGATCGGTGTCCTGGTGACTACGTTTGCAGGAAGTGTGTCCAGCTGCAGCTCCTGGCAGATCGCATTGAACGATTGGAACTGCGGCTGGATTCATACTGGAGCATCCACGATGCGGAGAAAGTCGTGGATAGCACGTACAGTGAGTTGGTCACACCGCTGGCAAAAGGTAGGAGGACAAGAAGGGAACGGGTGGCCAATAGCCAGCAAAGCAGTAGGCAGGTAGTGCAGGAGTCCCCTGCGGTCATCTCCCTCCTAAACAGGTATACCATTTTGGATACTGTTGAGGGAGATGGCTCATCAGGGAATGCAGCAGCAGCCAGGTTCATGGCACCATGGGTGGCTCTGCAGCACATGAGGGGGAAAAAAGAGGGGAAGGGCAATAGTAATAGGGGATTCAATTGTCAGGGGAATAGATAGGCGTTTCTGCGGCCGCAAACGAGACTCCAGGATGGTATGTTGCCTCCCTGGTGCAAAGGTCAGGGATGTCACTGAACGGCTGCAGAACATTCTGGAGGGGAGGGTGAACAGCCAGTTGTCGTGGTGCATGTTGGCACCAACGATATAGGTAAAAAAAGGGATGAGGTCCTACAAGGTGAATTTAGGGAGCTAGGAGATAAACTTAAAAGTAGGACCTCAAAGGTAGTAATCTCCGGATTACTACCAGTACCACGGGCCAGTCAGAGTAGAAATAGGAGGATAATGCAAATGAATACGTGGCTTGAAAAGTGGTGCAAGGGGGAGGGATTCAAATTTTTTAGGGCACTGGGACCAGTTCTGGGGGAGGTGGGACCGGTACAAACAGGACGGTTTGCACTTGGAATGGAATGGAACCAATGTTCTTGGGGGAGTGTTTGCTAGTGCTGTCGGGGAGGATTTAAACTAATGTGGCAGGGGGATGGGTACAAGAGCAGAGAGGCAGGAGGGTGTAAAATGAGGGTAGAAGCATTAGTAGCAAGGTGAAAGGTAAAAAGTGGCAGGCAGACAAAACCAGGGCAAAAATCAAAAAGGGCCACTTTTCAGCAAAATTGTATAAGGGGTAAATGCGTTGTAAAGACAAGCCTGAAGGCTTTGTGTCTCAATGCAAGGAGTATTCGTAATAAGGTGGACGAGTTGAACGTGCAGATAGATATTAATGATTATGATATAGTTGGGATCACGGAGACATGGCTCCAGGGTGACGTAGGCTGGGAGCTGAACATCCAGGGATATTCAATATTCAGAAGGGATAGAGAGAAAGGAAAAGGAGGTGGGGTAGCGTTGCTGGTTAGAGAGGAGATTAAAGCAATGGAAAGGAAGGACATTAGCTTGGAGGATGTGGAATCGTTATGGGTAGAGCTACAAAACACTAAGGGGCAGAAAAACGCTGGTGGGTGTTGTGTACAGGCCACCTAACAGTAGCAGAGAAGTTGGGGATGGTATCAAACAGGAAATTAGAAATGCGTGCGACAAAGGCAAAACAGTTATAATGGGTGACTTCAATCTACATATAGATTGGGTTAATCAAATTGGCAGGGGTGCTGAGGAAGAGGATTTTTTGGAATGTATGCGGGATAGTTATCTAAATCAACATGTAGAGGAAACCAACGAGAGAGCAGGCTATTTTAGACTGGGTTTTTGAGTAATGAGGAAGGGGTAATTAGCCGTCTTGTTGTACGTGCCCCTTGGGCAAGAGTGACCATAATATGGTTGAGTTCTTCATTAGGATGGAGAGTGACATTGTTAATTCAGAAACAATGGTTTCTGAACTTAAAAGAAAGGTAACTTTGAGGGTATGAGACGTGAATTGGCCAAGATTGACTGGCAATTAATTCTAAAAGGGTTGACGGTGGATATACAATGGAAGACATTTAAAGATTGCATGGATGAACTACAAAAATTGTTCATCCCAGTTTGGCAAAAGAATAAATCGGGGAAGGTAGTGCATCCGTGGATAACAAGGGAAATCAGGGATAGTATCAAAGCAAAGGATGATGCGTACAAAGTAGCCAGAAAAAGCAGCATACCAGAGGACTGGGAGAAATTCAGAGACCAGCAGAGGAGGACAAAGGGCTCAATTAGGAAAGGAAAAATAGATTATGAAAGAAAACTGGCAGGGAACATAAAAAACTGACTGCAAAAGTTTTTATAGATATGTGAAGAGAAAGAGGTTAGTTAAAACAAATGTAGGTCCCTTGCAGTCAGAAACAGGTGAGTTGATCATGGGGAACAAGATATGGCGGACCAATTGAATAACTACTTTGGTTCCGTCTTCACTAAGGAAGACATAAATAATCTGCCTGAAATAGCAGGGGACTGTGGGTCAAAGGAGGAATTGAGTTGAAATCCAGGTCAGTCGGGAAGTGGTGTTTGGGTAAATTGAATAGATTAAAGGCCGATAAATCCCCAGGGCCAGATAGGCTGCATCCCAGAGTACTTAAGGAAGTAGCTCAGGAAAATAGTGGATGCATTAGTGATAATCTTTCAAAACTCTTTAGATTCTGGAGTAGTTCCTGAGGATTGCGGGTAGCAAATGTAACCCCTCTTTTTAAGAAGGGAGGGAGAGAGAAAACGGGGAATTACAGACCAGTTAGTCTAACATCGGTAGTGGGGAAACTGCTAGAGTCAGTTATTAAAGATGGGATAGCAGCACATTTGGAAAGTGGTGAAATCATTGGACAAAGTCAGCATGGATTTACAAAAGGTAAATCATGTCTGACGAATCTTGTGGAATTTTTCGAGGATGTAACTAGTAGCGTGGATAAGGGAGAACCAGTGGATGTGGTATATCTGGACTTCCAGAAGGCTTTCGACAAGGTCCCACATAAGAGATTAGTATACAAACTTAAAGCATACGGTATTAGGGGTTCAGTATTGATGTGGATAGAGAACTGGCTGGCAAACAGGAAGCAAAGAGTAGGAGTAAACGGGTCCTTTTCACAATGGCAGGCAGTAACTAGTGGGGTACCGCAGGGCTCAGTGCTGGGACCCCAGCTATTTACAATATATATTAATGATCTGGATGAGGGATTGAAGGCAATATCTCCAAGTTTGCGGATGACACTAAGCTGGGGGGCAGTGTTCGCTGTGAGGAGGATGCTAGGAGACTGCAAGGTGACTTGGATAGGCTGGGTGAGTGGGCAAAATGTTTGGCAGATGCAGTATAATGTGGATAAATGTGAGGTTATCCACTTTGGTGGCAAAAACAGGAAAGCAGAATATTATTTTAAATGGTGGCCGATTAGGAAAAGGGGAGATGCAGCGAGACCTGGGTGTCATGGTACACCAGTCATTGAAAGTAGGCATGCAGGTGCAGCAGGCAGTGAAAAAAAGCGAATGGTATGTTAGCTTTCATAGCAAAAGGATTTGAGTACAGGAGCAGGGAGGTTCTACTTCAGTTGTACAGGGTCTTGGTGAGACCACACCTGGAGTATTGCGTGCAGTTTTGGTCTCCAAATCTGAGGAAGGACATTATTGCCATAGAGGGAGTGCAGAGAAGGTTCACCAGACTGATTCCTGGGATGTCAGGACTGTCTTATGAAGAAAGACTGGATAGACTTGGTTTATACTCTCTGGAATTTAGGAGATTAAGAGGGGATCTTATAGAAACTTACAAAATTCTTAAGGGGTTGGACAGGCTAGATGCAGGAAGATTGTTCCCGATGTTGGGGAAGTCCAGGACAAGGGGTCACAGCTTAAGGATAAGGGGGAAATCCTTTAAGACCGAGATGAGAAAGACTTTCTTCACACAGAGAGTGGTGAGTCTCTGGAACTCTCTGCCACAGAGGGTAGTTGAGGCCAGTTCATTGGCTATATTTAAGAGTGAGTTGGATGTGGCCCTTGTGGCTAAGGGGATCAGAGGGTATGGAGAGAAGGCAGGTACGGGATACTGAGTTGGATGATCAGCCATGATCATATTGAATGGCGGTGCAGGCTCGAAGGGCTGAATGGCCTACTCCTGCACCTAATTTCTATGTTTCTATGTTTCTATACCGGCACAGGGGCTGGCAAGTTATTTAGAAAGGAACAGGTTACTAGATAACACAGTGCAGAAAGCATGAATCCTGGGTGTTGGTTTTGGACTTGGCAAATGTACCACATTATTTGGTGTGCTTTTGATTTCTTTAGGGTTCCAGGATTTATAGTAAATTTAGTGAAAGCATATTTCCAAGATGTCCGGAAGTGTTTTAGTACAGTAGACTTCACAACAGCGTGGCAGAGACTAGAGATAGGCACTATGGCAGGGTGTACTATTTCCCCGTTAGCTTTTACAATGGCGATGGAGCTGTTGATTAAAGCATCATGGTGGGTTGTCGGCGGGGAGAGACGACAGGCTGGACTCCCTCCAATTAGGGCTTATATGCATGACATGACTTTGGTTACCACAACAGTAGGTAGTACAAAAAGGTTATTAGAAAAGATTAATTTTTATCTTAAATGGGCTAGATTGAAGATTAAGCCTAGCACAGTGGCTTGCAAAAGTATTCATACCCCTTGAACTTTTCTACATTATGTCACGTTACAACCACAAACGTAAATGTATTTTATTGGGATTTTATGTGATAGACCAACACAAAGAGGCGCATAATTGTGAAGTGGAAGGAAAATGATACATGGTTTTCAATTTTTTTTACAAATAAAAAACTGAAAAGTGTGGCGTGCAAAAGTATTCAGCCCCCTTTACTCTGATATCTCTAAATAAAATCCAGTGCAGCCAATTGTCTTCAGAAGTCACCTAATTAGTAAATAGAGTCCTCTTGTGTGTAATCTAATCTCAGTATAAATACAGCTGTTCCGTGAAGGCCTCAGAGGTTTGTTAGAGAACATTAGTGAACAAACAATGTTCCTTGGGCATCATGAAGCCCAAGGAACACACCAGACAGGTCAGGGATAAAGCTGTGGAGAAGTTTAAAGCAGGGTTAGGTTATAAAAAAATATCCCAAACTTTAAACATCTCATGGAGCATTGTTCAATCCATCATCCGAAAATGGAAAGAGTATGGCACAACTGCAAACCTACCAAGACATGGCCTTCTACCTAAACTGACAGGCCGGGCAAGGAGAGCATTGATTAGAGAAGCAGCCAAGAGGCCCATGGTAACTCTGGAGGAGCTGCAGAGATCCACCGCTCAGGTGGGAGAATCTGTCCACAGGACAACTATTAGTCGTGCACTCCACAAATCGGGCCTTTATGGAAGAGTGACAAGAACAAAGCCATTGTTGAAACAAAACCGTAAGAAGTCCCATTTGCAGTTTGCCACAAGCCATGTGGGGGACACAGCAAACATGTGGAAGAAGGTGCTCTGGTCTGATGAGACCAAAATTGAACTTTTTGGCCTAAATGCAAAACGCTATGTGTGGTGGAAAACTAACACTGCACATCACCCTGAACACACCATCCCCACTGTGAAACATGGTGGTGGCAGCATCATGCTGTGGGGATGCTTTTCTTCAGCAGGGACAGGGAAGCTAGTCAGAGTTGATGGGAAGATGGATGAAGCCAAATACAGGGCAATCTTGGAAGAAAACCTGTTAGAGTCTGCAAAAGACTTGAGACTGGGGCGGAGGTTCACCTTCCAGCAGGACAACGGCCCTAAATATACAGCCAGAGAGAGCTACAATGGAATGGTTTAGATCAAAGCATATTCATGTGTTAGAATGTCAAAGTCCAGACCTAAATCCAATTGAGAATCTCTGGCAAGACTTGAAAATTGTTGTTCACAGACACTCTCCATCCAATCTGACTGAGCTTGAGCTATTTTGCTAAGAATGGCAAAAATTTCAGTCTCTAGATGTGCAAAGCTGGTACCCCAAAAGACTTGCAGCTGTAATTGCAGCAAAAGGTGGTTCTACAAAGTATTGACTCAGGGGGGCTGAATACTTTTGCATGCCACACTTTTCAGTTTTTTATTTGTAATAAAATTTGGAAACCATGTATCATTTTCCTTCCACTTCACAATTATGCACCACTTTGTGTTGGTCTATCACATAAAATCCCAATAAAATACATTTACGTTTGTGGTTATAACGTGACAAAATGTGGAAAAGTTCAAGGGGTATTAATACTTTTGCAAGCCACTGTAAATCCTGGAGTATCTCTTTGGCTAGAGGAAAGGTGGTAGAGAAAAGGATTTATGTGGATGAGGAGGAAATCCCATCTATAATGGAGAAGCCAGTTAAAAGTTTGGGTAGGTGGTATAACAGAAAGTTGGATGGCACTGAACAGGTTCAGCAACTTTAGAAAATATGTTATTGGTGGGTAAAAAAGGATAAAGATGTCAGGGCTTCCACGCAAGTTGAAGTTGTGGTGTTTGCAGCTTGGGCTAATTGCCTAGGTTGATGTGGGCATTAACAGTATATAAGGTGCCAATTTCTAAGGTGGAAAGGGTTGAGAGATTGGTCAGTTCATGTATTTAGGAGTTCCACAATGTCTTACTAAGGTATAATTTGGCTTTATATGGGAAAGGTATTCTCCATTTACCATTGTCTGGCCTAACAGAGGAGTTTAAGTGTGATAAGGTGAGGTTAGAGTTGCATTTATCAGAGAGCAAGGATACCTTTAGTAATCTGGTGCTAAGTGTAACTAGAGGGAGGAAGTGGAACTCAAAGCAGGCAGTATAAGAAGCACAAGCAGCTCTGAGGCATACAGACATTATTGGTCGGGTGCAGCAAAGAAAATGAGGCCCAGGGCTTAGCACAGGGAAACCAGTGCGAAGTAAGGCAGGTCCAACCGAGAGGAGGAAATTGGTTGTCGAGCAGGTACGTTGTCAGGAGGAAGCAGTGAAATGTATATGGGCAGCAGTTCAGTTTAAGCAGAGACAGTAGATGAATTGGGAAGTGTAGAAAAGAGGAGGTTTAGCTGGAGGGACCTGTGGTGCATGGAGGCAGGTCATGTAAGTTTCCTTATAGGGGATATTTTTGATGTGCTGCCATCACCGCAGAACTTCAAACAATGAGTAGGTGGGCACCTGGAATGTCCCTGTGTTCAGAGGTGGCAATGTGGAGGTATAATTTGGTTGAGCTGATCCTGGTGTTATAGCACAGGTTCTTCTTATCGAGTCCACATCACAAGCCAGAGCTGAACACACTTCTCGGCATCTTCATTGTAGGCAGCGAGTTCGGCAGCTGTGCATTGGTTTTCCAGTTGAGGGTATTTCAGCAGGTGTTCCATTGTTTGTGGTTCAATACCACATTCGCAGGTGACATCACTAGAGTTATAGCCCCACTTGTTTAGAGACACCTTGGCTCTGCCAACACCAGTCCTCAGTCGATTGAGGCATTTCCATCTGGCCCAACTTGTGTCTGTACCAGGAGGGAGTTGCTCACTTGCCGTTAGTCCCATGATAGTTGGGACTAACTACCATGGGACTATGGCGGTAGAGTGGATATTCTATCATCCCATATGGAGACTCGTGCTTCACTTGTTGTAATGCCAGCCTCGAGCAGTCACACAGTTAAGAAAACATTTCTGTTATCTGCCGCTGGCGCTCCTGCGTGCTGGCTTCTGCAAGCCACATTTCTTGTAAAAAGGGAACATTTCAGAAATTCTAGAACGGAAATTCTCATCTTGCGAACAGCTGTGGCGGAGACAGTGATCTTCTGGCATTTCAGACATCAACCTCATACATTTCCTTTGAATCTAAAGGAAAAATAACTCTTCTTTCGATTAGGCACATAATAGCCTTTCAGATTCATTTGGATAGTTCTGTTATTCACGTTACTGACCTCTAATTCATCTTTGTTATTTTTCATATTCCAGTTCCTTTTCTTGTTGGATCATAATCCCTTTTTTCAAATCTAATTCTTCTTGCTTTCCATTCTTTCACAGAATTACCATTTATTCCTGATTTTCCCATTTTGTACCTGCTTTAAGCTTTTTATATTTAGTTTTTTTACATATGCTAATGAAAGATAATCAATGTGTAATGCTAACACTTTTTCGATAGACACTGCCTAATTTCTGGCAATTTCTGTTCACATTTCTGTTTTTTAAATTTGTGCATTTTACTGCAACAGTCCTATTATGAGCTCTAATTTGAAACACGAGCCATTCAGTCAGTGCGTCACAGGTAGTATACTACAAAAGATTCTGATACTCCATGAAGTGAGGGGAAATTCATTGATAGTGGTTCTGTTGTGAAACATGAACCATTTGAGGTTGAAATAGTCTTTGGCAATTGATAACCTTATGAGTATATAAGGATTGAATGGTGATCACGTGGAAATAATACATGTGTGTATATTTAGTACCTTAAATGTTTGGCAACATATAATAAAAAATAAAATATAATAAACACGGCTAACATAATGAGAAAACTGCTCTTTAAACATGTCCCACGGGAACACAGCAGTAACTATTTTAAATGTAACTTTCGCAAACATAAAAATTAATTATTAAATATCAGTATATCAATTTGGAATTTCTTTCACTTTAAGCTAAACTGATTAGGTGCAATAAATAGCAGGACTATTTCATGTGTGCCATATAAATATACAATTTGTGATCTCTAATTATTTCGTTCTCTGCACATTCCCTAATTCGTTTATTCAGTTTTGTGGTACAGTGAGGGAACAGGCCCTTCGGCCCACCGAGTCCATGCCGACCAGCAATCACCCATACATAAGTTCTATCCTACACACTGGGACAATTTTTACACAAAGCCAATTAATCTACAAACCTGCACGTCTTTGGAATGTTGGAGGAAATCTGAGCACCCAGAGAAAACTCACGCAGTCACAGGGAGCATGTTCAAGCTCCATATAGACCGCACCCATAGTCTGGATCGAACCCAGGTCTCGGGCGTTTTAAGGAAGCAACTTTACTGCTGCGCCACTGTGCCGCCCCAAAGATGAGTGGTGCAGATTCCATAAAAAGAGTTTCCTGATGTAGTTCAACAATCAGACAACATTCAGTATGTAAGCTCACAAATAAGCCATCGTAGAACTCTATTGCAGCAATGTCATTGCTCATATTGAGGTAGCCCAATATTTCTAAGTTGTGCAAAATGTCCTTAATTTGATTATATTGTGGGATTCCTTTTTAATATTTTTAAGATGAACGTTGGTGTGATTTGAAAATGGTAACACAATTTACAGTGTGTTGGAAAATGTTTCCTGTCTAAGCTCCATGACTCCATAGTTTAGGTATATCAATCACAGCTGTATTAGACAAGTTTCTGCTTGTAATTAAAATACATTATTTTGAAATTCTTGTCACCAATGCTTCAAATTTAAAATATGTTCTGTCTTGATCTTTTGCCAAGCATTCCATCGATGTTCTTGTCTAAATCACAATGAATTTGTGGGTATTAGTTTTGCATTTCTTCACATATATATTTGACACAACATTATTTGAGGAGCTACACAATAATTTGTTTGTTTATCTGGGTTTATGCTGCAACACTTTTTTTAAAGTCCACAAAATAACTTCCTTCACAGCTGATTTTCTTACTTTGATTAGCTCTCTTGTTGCACTTTCTGGAGATGTTAATCTTAAACTGCTATTTTACACCCAGAGAGTTGTGAATCTGTGGTTTTCACCCAGTGAGTTGTGAATCTGTGGTTTTCACCCAGAGAGTTGTGAATCTGGAATTGTCTGCCACAGAAGGCAGTGGAGACCAATTCACTGGATGTATTCAAGAGAGAGTTAGATATAGGTCTTAGGGCTAACGGAATCAAGGGATATGGTGGGGGGGGGGGGGGGGGGGGGGGGGGGGGGGGGGGGGGGAGCAGGAATGGGGTACTAATTCTGGATGATCTTTAGCCATGATCATATTGAATGGCAGTGCTGGCTCATAGGGCCAATTGGCCTACTCCAGCACCTATTCTCTATGTTATCCAAATAACATTTTGACTTGTTTATGGTCGTTCCTGTGATTTGTTTCATATAGACACATTGTACAAAAGGGTCTAGAATGCATGACTTTGCTTTTATTTATTTACTATAAATAGCTTTGAGATCCTTCTCACGCTTGTTTGTAAATACTGCGGAGCTCCTTGATTTCTCTCCTAGTTCCAGCAGTTACACTGCACAAAGCCTTCAATCTTGTGTCGGATGAAGTGGCTGCTGACTGGTGAATTTATCACCATCGGCTGCAAAATTGTATGCCTGAACGCATTAATATTTCTGAGAGCACCAGATGACTGCAATCTGTTGATATCGGGCAGTACTGAGCAGGCTGAAGATTATCTAAGGGGGCTTGGAGTACACAATTTGCATCCATTTTAACAGCGTGTATTTTAACAGGGGTACTGATTAGGGATGATCAGCCATGATCACATTGAATGGCAGTGCTGGCTCATAGGGCCGAATGGCCTACTCCTGCACCTATTGTCTATTGTGTATCTTGCAGAATGTCTCCATGTTCTTCTCAACCTGTCTCCAGCCTTTGACATTGTGGTTCACCCAATCTCCCTTTAGAACTTCTATACATTAGCTTAGTGTAGTATCTCTGTCTAGTTCTATTCCATTTTAAGTGTTCTGAGATAGCCTACAGTGTATTTTCTTCATGCTTCAAAATTATCGTTGGAGTTCTCCAGTGATTTATGCAGGCTTCTCATTTACATAGTGAACTTCGCTGATATATCCACAAGATACCATGTATGTGTATGCTGACTACATCCACACCAGGTTTAAAAGGGGATGAGGTTTTTGTAAAACTCTCGAAGAAAGTACTCAAGAGTCAAGAGTGTTTCATTGTCATATGTCCTAGATAGAACAATGAAATTCTTACTTGCAGCAGCACAACAGAACATGTAAGCACAGTACACTGTAAACAATATAATAAAGGAGAGAGAGGGAAAAGTTCAATGCAATAATAGTCTATGTAGTTGAGAGCTTATTTGAGGTTGCAGTGTCTCACGATTTCTCAGTGCAATGAGCTAAAACCTATATAGCAAAAGTATGCAGATGACATGGCTGGTGAGATGCTGTAAGAGATGCCTATATTCGCTGGTTTAGAACCTCATTGAAACGTACAGAATAGTGAAAGGCTTGGATAGAGTGGATGTGGAGAGGATGTTTCCACTAATGGGATGGTCTACGGCTAGAGGTCATAGCCTCAGAATTAAAGGACGTTCTTTTAGGAAGGAGATGAGGAGGAATTTATTTTGTCAGAGGGTGGTGAATCTGTGGAATCCTTTGCCACAGAAGGCTGTGGAGGCAAAGTCAGTGGATATATTTAATGCAGAGATAGATAGATTCTTGACTTGTCTTTCTATTTATTTATTTATTTATTTATTTATTTATTATTAAGCCGTGTACAAAAATGTAAACAGCGGCATATGACATAATACACATTGTACAGCTTCAGTTTTAATTTTTAGCTAAAGATGAAAGAAAAGAAGAGAGAGAAAGCAAGTGAGAAAAAAAAGTGGACGTGCAAGAATAGAACCACTAGACTACCGAATTAGTGTAGCCAAAGAGTGAGGAAGTAAAAGAAATAAGAAAGGTGTAGAGAAATAAAAAGACAAAAACAGAAAGAAAAACTAAAGGTGATGATATACCTGCTTCGTATCCCACCCCACCCATCACCCAACCCATAATTAAATTTAACTCTGAAATTGTGTTGCCCCATACTATCCTTGTAATAAATCAATGAAAGGTGTCCATGTCTTCGAAAAATGTTCTGGTTTTTCTGCTAAGTCTCATATTTTCAAGATGTAACGTCTCAGACATGTTTGTGATCCACATTTTGAGAGTAGGGGCAGATGTATGTTTCCAAAATGTGAGTATTAGTTTTTATGTCTAACGTTAATCAAACAATTGTGTATATATAGAAGGTTTTCTTCCCATCTGTCTTTTAGAATTTTTAGGCCTAGTTCCTCTTCCCAGTCTCTTCTAATTGCTTCTGACGATGGGATTTGTATATTTAGAAGGGTGTTATACAAATATGATGTTAAGTTATTTGACTCTGAATTTCTATTCATACATTCGTCTAGTATATCTGGGAGCAGAGTTTGGTAGTTATGGGTATATGTTTTCAGATAATCTCGAATTTGAAGATATCTGAAATATTGATTACCTTTCAGGTGATATTTTGACTGTAATTCCTGAAATGAGAGAAGAGTTCCCATCTCATAGAGATCTCCGGGATTCTTGATTAGTGCGGGTGTCAGAGGTTATGGGGATAATGTTAGAAAATTGAGTTAAGATGGAGAGATAGATCATCCATGATTGAATGGTGGAGTAGACTTGATGGGCCGAATGGCCTACTTCTACTCTTATCACTTATGATCTTATGACTTATGATATGTATTCAAGCTGTTTTTCTACGTTAATTGGAATCATCTACAGTAAAGCTTATTGTGGATTCATTTTGTGCAATGAGAATAGGATGATTGATCTTGTTGTCCAGGGCATCTACGTGGAAGACTGAACATAATATAGAATTTTAGATTATGTTTGAGAATTATGTGTCGTCTTAATTCGAAACACAAAATTCGATCTTGGGAGAATAATATGTAGAAAGAGGGGTGAGCAAATTTAGGGAGTTGAGTGGAAGCAGGACCTTTCGTGTCATAATAACTTCAAAACTACTGCTTGTGCCAGGGACTGGAGAGGGTAATAATAGGTTATGACAAATGAACCTGTCGCTGAAGAGTTGGTGCAGGAGGAAGGGCTTTAGATACTAGGGTGGTTAGGGATTGCTTCTGGGGAAGGTGGGATGTACATGAAGGGCAGATTATGTCAACTGGAAGAGGGACCAATATTCTTGCATATTGCAAGGATATGGTAGTTTTGTATCGCTCTACTTGGTTGTGTTTAAATTAATTTGATGAAGGGGAATGGTGTGGTAAGTTTGTAACAGTGTGACAGGTGGGGAGATTGACCTGAATGTAGAGGATAACATTTAGTTTATAGTTTAGTGTAGCGTCACGTACAGTGAAAAGCCTTTTTTTGTTGCGTGCTATCGAGTCAGTTGAAGGACTATACATGCCATCCACAAGTACAGATACAGGATAAAGGGAATAACGTTAAGTATAAGATAAAGTCCAATAAAGACAGATTAAAGATAGTCCGAGTATCTCCAATGAGGTAGATAACAGCTCGGGGCTGCTCTATAGTTGTGATAGGATGGTACAGTTTCCTCATAATAGCTGGGAAGACACTGTCCTTGAAACTGGAGGAGCGCGTTTTCACTCTTCTGTACCCCTGCCTGATGCGGAAGGGAGAAGAGGGTGTGACCGGGTGAGATGTCCTTGATTATGCTGGTGGCCCTGCTGAGGCAGCGTGAAATGTAGAGGAATCAATGGAAGGGTGATTGGTTTGTGTGATGGTCTGGGCTGCATCCACGATTCTCTGTAATTTGTTGCGATCTTGGATGGAGCTGTTCCCAAACCATGCTGTGATGCATCCCAATGAAATGCTTTTTACGGCATTTCTAT
The DNA here is from genome assembly GCA_035221665.1 of Okamejei kenojei. NCBI lineage: Eukaryota > Metazoa > Chordata > Chondrichthyes > Rajiformes > Rajidae > Okamejei > Okamejei kenojei. The sequence continues at coordinate 8,766,633 of CM069132.1, read as the reverse complement.
AGAAGTTGGTGAGAATTGTTAGGGACATGCTGAACATCTGAGTCTTTTAAGGAAGTAAAGGCTTTGCTGTGCTTGCTTGGTCGTTGCTTCAATAAGGTTCGTCCAGCGCAAGTTGCTGGTGATATTTACTCCAAGGAACTTGAAGCTTTGAACCATCTCTACTTTAGCGCTGTCATGCACACTGTATGTGTACTGCGTCACTTGCTGAAGTGGATCACTATCTTCTTTGTCTTGCTGACATTGAGAGAAAGGTTGTTGTCTTGACATCAGGTCACAGGGTTCTCAATCTCCTTTCTGTACTCCGTCTCATCATTATTTGATATCCGGCCCACAACGGTGGTGCCGGCTACTAATTTGTAAATCGAGTTGGCTGAAATGCACCCTTGAGGAGCGCCAAGTGTTGAGGATTATCGTAGAGGATGATTTGTCTGCTATCCTCGCTGATTGTGGTCTATTAGTCAGAATGCGGAGGATCCAGTTACAGAGATGATTCCTGATTCCAAGTTCCACAAGAATACTATTTTTGAATAATTTGAGAAATTTCAGCATGCTTATTTCTCTATGCAAATTATCAGCTTTTTTTGCAGTATTACAATAATTTCAAATCAAGCGAACCCAGAGGGCAAAACAGACGAGACGGGTCGAAAGCAGGGGAATGCTGATTCCCAAGACTACATTTAGTCTCACAAGTAACTCAGATGAGCTTAGAACATGGATTAGCACATGGACTTATAATATTGCAATCGTGGAAATATCATGGAAAGAAGGATAGGACTGACATCTTAATATTCTGGAGTGTAGACATTTTGCGTGTGACGGGGGGATATGCTGAGTTACTCCAGCTTTTTGTGCAGTTCATGAGGTGCAGGAGCAGAAATAGGCCATTCGGACCATAAAATATACTCCACTATTAATCACGGCTGATCCATCTTTCCATCTCAACTTAATTCTCCTGCCTTCTCCTCATAACCCCTGACACTCGTACTAATCAAGAATCTATCGATCTCCACATTAAAACTATCCAGAAGCCTCGCATGTAGCACCTTATCAAACTAGAAGCCTCGCATGTAGCACCTTATCAAAGACCTGGAAATCCAGGTGGACAACATCCACTGGCTCCCTGTCCTGGGCCTCCTCCATTACCAGAGTGAGGCCCAGTACAAATTGTACACCTCATATTTTGCTTGGGTAGTTTACACCCCAGTGTTATGAACATTGACTTCTCTAACTTCAGATAACCCTTGCTTTCCCTCTCCATCCCCTTCCCAACTCTCCCACTAGTCTTACTGTCTCCACCTACATTCTATCTTTGCCCTCACCCTCCCTTGACATCAGTCTAAAGAAGGGTCTCGACCCGAAACGTCGCCCATTCCTTTCCTCCAGAGATGCTGCCTCACCCGCTGAGTTACACCAGCAATTTGTGTCCACTGACTCTCCTTTGTCTATCCTGCTATTTACTTCCTCAAACAATTCCAACAGGTTCGTCAGGCAGGATCTCCCTTTCACAAAACCATGCTGATTTTGACCTATTATCATGAGCTTCTGTCCTCATCCTTTATATTGGACTAAAATCTTACTGACCACTGCAGGTCAGGCTAACCGGTTTATAGTTTCCACTCTTTTTCTCATTCCCTTCTTGAGCAGCGGGGTAATATTTGCATTTTTTCAATCCTCTGGGAACCCTCGTGACTAGTGATTCTTGAAAGATCACCCCAACAATGCCTCCGCAATCTCTGACGACATCAGTTTCAGAACTCTAGGGTGCAATTCATCTGTCCAAGTGACTAATTCACCTTCTGACCTTTCATCTTTCCAAGCATCTTCTCCTTAGTAATAGCCACTCCACTAACTTCCACCCCTTGACTTTCTTGAATTTCAGGCACGTTGCTGGTGTCTTCCACTGTGAAAACTGATGCAAAAAAAGTATTCAATTCATCTGCCATTTCTTTATTCCCCAGTATCACTTTTCTAGCATTTTCCAGCGGTCCTGTGTCCACTCTTGCATCCTTCTTACCCTTTATAAACTCTTACTATATTTCCTAAATTCTTGCTATCTCAAAGAAGAGGCTCAGTTACACTTCTGATGAGCCATGCAGCTACACAACAAGGAAACAGGCCCTTCAGTCCACCATAGCTATGCTGACCATATTGGCATTTTGGGTTAGTCCCATTTGCCTGCATTTTGACTATATCACTCTATCTAACACAATGTTATAATAATACTATTTGTGAATAATTTGAGAAGCTCCCACATACTTATTTTACTGTGCAAATAGTCAGCCTTTTGGCAGAATGGTTTTATGATCATAACTTTCAAACAAGTACCAAGACCTTGCTGTTTGGAGGTGCATTCTTTAATGCACATCTGGTGCTTCAATACCACCACAAGGTACCCTTGAGGCAGTTGGGATGGAATTTGTTAGTGTGTTCAGCCTTTTGGATTGATTATTTTACAAGGTCTGGAAAGACTTGCACTGGTCTTCATTGTGGTTCATTCTGAGCAGAAACCAAACATATACATTACGAAAACATTATAAGGTTAATTCCCTGGATGGCTGGACTGTCATATGCTGAGAGAATGGAACAGCTGGGCTTGTACACTCTGGAGTTCAGAAGGATGAGAGGGGATCTCATTGAAACATATAAGATTGTTAAGGACTTGGACACACTAGAGGCAGGAAACATGTTCCCGATGTTGGGGAAGTCCAGAACCAGGTGCCACACTTTAAGAATAAGGAGTAAGCCATTTAGAACGGAGATGAGGAAAAACTTTTTCTCACAGAGAGTGGTGAGTCTGTGGAATTCTCTGCCTCAGAGGGTGGTGGAGGCAGGTTCTCTGGATGCTTTCAAGAGAGAGTTAGACAGGGCTCTTAAAAATAACAGTCAGGGGATATGGGGAGAAGGCAGAAACAGGGTACTGATTGGGGCTGATCAGCCATGATCACATTGAATGGCAGTGCTGGCTCGAAGGGTCAAATGGCCTACTCCTGCACCTATTGTCTATCTGTGAAACACGATGGTGGTGTTATGGCCTGAGCATGTATGGCTGCTGAAGGTACTGGCTCACTTATCTTCATTGATGATACAACTGCTGATGTAGTACCTTAATGAATTCTGAAGTGTATAGACACATCCTATCTGCGCAAGTTCAAACAAATACCTCAAAACTCATTGGCCGGCAGTTCATTCTACAGCAAGACAATGATCCCAAACATACTGCTTGCTAAAGTAACAAAGGAGTTTTTCAAAGCTAAAAAATGGGCAATTATTGAGTGGCCAAGTCAATCTGAACCCAACTGAGCATGCCTTTTTTATGCTGAAGAGAAAACTGAAGGGGACTAGCCCCCAAAACAAGCATAAGCTAAAGATGGCTGCAATGCAGGCCTGGCAGAGCATCACCAGAGAAGATACCCAACGGCTGGTGATGTCCATGAATCGCAGACTTCAAGCAGTCATTGCATGCAAAGGATATGCAACAAAATACTAAACATGACTTCTTTCATTGACATGATATTGCTGTGTCCCAAACATTATGGTGCCCTGAAATGGGGGTACTATGTATAAACACAGCTGTAATTTCTACATGGTGAAACCAAAATTTATAAAAGTGGCCTTTATTAAAATCTGACAATGTGCACTTTAACCACATGTGGTTTTTTTCTATTACAAATCTCAAATTGTGGAGTTACAGAGGCAAATAACTAAATGATGGGTCTGTGTCCCCAAACATCATGCTCAGCACTGTATGTCTCTGGGGATTCAGATTCAGATTCAGATTCAGATTCAGATGCATTGGGGATGAACATCACCTGTTGCTGGAAGATTACCAACTTGCTGAAAGACCATTTGGTCTTGCTGGAAATTGCTGCCTTTTCATTGCAAGGGTGCACTTGAAAGTGTACTGAGCCACACACAGGCTAGATGGTTTAAGACCCTTTTGCCTTTGCATACTGAGGGGTAGGAACCAGTGTTTGTGAAGTGAGAACTCCCAGACCTATTGATCATTGAATACATATGAAAGAGTAATGTTCTGATATAATGTAAATGTTGTATGCAAATGATAAGACGTGCTGTGAATGGTGACCTATGAATTGGATTATATATTTGTGCATTTTATGATTAAATTGCATATTTGAAAAAAAAGAAATAAGTGTATGAGCATATTTTTCCACAGGCAGCTATTTTCAGTAAAAACAAAATAGTTTTTCATATTTTGTATGGCTATATTTTGGCCAGCAACCATATTTGAAATAAAAACCCTGACATACCCAGCCAGGAATGAGACAAATTTGTTTATTAATTGATAATTATGGATATGATTGTGGGTTGATTGCTACCCGTAGTATTTATAATATGTTCAGATTTTAGATATTGAAAGCAAATTGACAGAGGTGGTAGTTTAATTCACTCTTGATTTTACTTTACAGATTGACCACCTATAATTAATTTACCTTATTGATTCAAAATGTTACAGATCATTAATTTCCTACTTATCTTGGACTCATAGTAGCATATGTAATTGGTAGGATATTTGTGTTTGGGCTGTAATTAATATTTATTTTGATTAACAGAATAAAATGCAGTGGGGAGAGTCTGCGATACAACTCTACTTCATGCCCTATGTTTGTTGTTCTCAAGAGATTGTTTTGCAATAAATTGCTTGTACAGTTTATTAAGGAACTGAAAAATCATTACTTTGTTTTCAGTAACTGTAGTTTGAAACGTATAAGATCTTGCCTAATACATCCCGAACAAAAGTTGCTTGAAAAAATTTGGGGAAAAAAAGGAAAGCTACTTGCATCTGTTGGGAATTACTATTACAATCTGAATTTTCTGGTATGTTAATAAGAATGACTAATGGTACTGAAAACTGCTGCTCAATATATGTTGTTTCTTAGCAATGGCAGCTGATTTTTTTTTTTGTAACTTTTTCAAACGGGATGCTTCATTATGTTGGAGTCTTGATGCTGTTTCTGTCTTGTTTCCTTCAGTGAGGAGCTTTGTTAAATTTACGATTTGTGAAAGGAAGCTAGGCATTGTTTGAGTTTGCTGCATAACTCCTATGTGTCCAGTTTGTGTTCCCGGTGCAACTTTTTCCATGAGCATGGGAAACCAACAAAGCAATTATAACAATTGTTGAACCGTACTGCTGAAATGGGGGAGGGAGGGGCGGAAGGCACCAATTAAACATTGTGAGATATTGGGATGCTAGCTATCTACGGCTTTTAAAACCCGTACATTTTTTTTGTGTAATTTGACTTAGTCTATGATTTTGAATCTTTTTAAATAAATAGTCTGATGTGACTAGGTTTCTGTAAAACAAGTTTCGAGGAGAATCTATTATAAGGATGTATCAAACTAGAAGTAAGTAGCATGCAGGGTTTGGAAAGTTCAATTAAAATGAAGTTATGTTTTAAGAGGTAGACAAAAAGCTGGAGAAACTCAGCGGTTGAGGCAGCATCTATGGAACAAAGGAAATAGGCAATGTTTCGGGTCGAAACCCTTCTTCAGACTGAAGTTACTCTTATGTTTTAAGAGTATTGAAAATTGCTACAGAGTACTCCTTGGATCCTATATAACCGTATTAATTATCATAAAATGTTCGTGTTTTGAAATAAAAAAGGGATTTACATTCTCCATGCTGTAGTGATTCACAGGCAATTAAACATTATTTTATTACTGTGCATTTGTCCACAATGGTACCTATTTTAATTAATTAATGGAAAGTGTCCGTTACTGGCGGCTCCAGCTATTTCTTATCCATCTCTGATTATTTTTTTCCCTTGAACTGAGTGACGTGTTGTAGCTTTGTAGTTGCACACAGGAAAGGATGACAAATTTCCTTCCCAAAAGGATGTTTGTGATACAAATTAGATTTTTTTTAAAACACAACCCAGTAATTTTATGACTGCTGCTACCTTTTTTCTCGATTTACCTAGAATTTAAATTCCATTGTTCCCTTCAGCTCATAACATTTTAACTTGCATAATCGCCCACTAATACAATCAAAATCAGCCCATGAGGCAAAGTAAATGAAGAAGTGTTATTGTCTGGGAAAGATTTGTTTTTAAATTTTTCTACTTTTCAATGATTCAATTCAATGATACTGTGTTGCCACAAGTATCTAGATACAGTCAAATTATTTTTTTTGCATACTATTCAGTAAAAGCACACAGTACACCTCAACTAGGCAGTGCACGAAGAGTTGCCACGACTCTGGCTCCGACAAAATGACAAAAAGTTCATTCAACAGTCTATATTCCCTTGCAGCGGCGAACCCGGTCTGACACTGCATGTGGCAACAGGCGGCCTCCCTTCTATCTCGGCCGTCCCCCCCGCCGGGTCTCCCTACGTTTCTCAGCACCCCCCCCCCCCCCCCCCCCCCCCCTCCCACTGGCCCTCCTTGGTCTCAATAGAGCGTCCTCCTAAGCTCTCGACGGCCCTCCTCTCTCTCGGCGGTGCGAGTCTCGCTACGTTCACGGCGGTCGCCCTCTGGGTTGCTCCCGGCTGCGCTGGTCCCTTTCATCCGTGCTGACCAAGATGGGTCATCCAAGCTAGTTCAATTTGCCTGCACCTGGCCCAAATCCATCTAAACCATTCCTATCCATGTACCTATCCAAATGTCTTTTAAATGTTGTTATTGTACCTGCTTCAACTACTTCCTCCGGCAGCGCGTTCTATATACCCAACACCCTTTGTGTGGAAGAGTTAAAGAAGGAACTGCAGATGCTGGAAAATCGAGGGTACACAAAATGCTGAGGAAACTCAGCGGGTGCAGCAGCATCTATGGAGCGAAGGAGATAGGCAACATTTTGGGCCGAAACCCTTCTTCAGACTGGCGGGGGGAGGTGGGGGGGAAGAAAGGAAAAAGGAGGAGAAGGAGCCCGAGGGCTGAGGGAGAGGTGGGAAGGAGAGGAAAAAACAAGGGTTAATAGAATTGAGAGAATTCGATGTTCATGCCAAGAGGATGCAGACTCCCCAAGTGGAATATGAGGTGCTGTTCCTCCAATTTGTGGTGTTGCTCACTCTGGCCGTGGAGGAGGCCCAGGACAGAGAGGTCGGATACAGAATGGGAGGGGGAGTTGAAGTGCTGAGCCACCGGGAGGTCGAGTTGGTTAATGCGGACCGAGCGGAGGTGTTCGGTGAAACGATCACCAAGCCTCCGCCTGGTCTCACCGATATAGATCAGCTGACATCTAGAGCAGCGGGTGCAATAGATGAGGTTGGAGGAGGTGCAGGTGAATCTTTGTCGGACCTGGAAGGACTGCTTGGGTCCGTGAATGGAGGGGGGAGGTAAAGCGACAAGTGTAGCATCTCTTGCGGTTGCAAGGGAAAGTGCCCGGGGAAGGGTTGGAGCGGGAAGGAAGGGAAGAATTGACAAGGGAGTTGTGGAGGGAGCGGTCTTTGCGGAAGGCAGATGGGGGGGGGGGGGGGGGGGAGATGGGAAGATGTGGCGAGTGGTGGGGTCACGTTGGAGGTGGCGAAACTGGCGGAGGACTATGTGTTGTATGTGCCGGCTGGTGGGGAGAAAAGTGAGGACCAGGGGGACTCTGCCTTTGTTGCGAGTGGGGGGGATGGGGAGAGAGGGCAGTGTTACGGGGTATGGAGGAGGCCCTGGTGCGAGCCGCATCTATGGTGGGGGAGGGGAATCCACGTTCCCTGAAGAATTAGGATATTTGTGATGGCCTGGTGTGGAACACCTCATCCTGGGAGCAGATGCGGCGTAGATGGAGAAATTGGGAATAGGGGATGGAGTCCTTACAGGAAGCAGGGTGGGAGGAAGAGTAGTCCAGATAGCCGTGGGAGTCAGTGGGTTTATAGTGGAAAAAGATTTCCCTCCGGTTCCTATTAAATCTTTCCCCTCTCACCGTAAGCCTATGGCCTCTAGTTCCGGGAGACAGACTGTGCATTCCCTCTACTTCCATCAAGATTGTATGCACCTGTGTGAGATCACCACTATAACATTACAACTGTAATGATGTTCCAAAGTCCATACTCTGTTTCCAAACTGAAAAAGGACAGTTTGCGTAAAGCTGTCTTTGCCATCCTATCTACCTGCCCTGCCACTTTCAGGGAACTATGTACTTGTATTCCCATATCCCTTTGCTCTAAAACACTCCTCATGGCCACAATGTGCTGGGTCCAAGACAGACCTTCAGAGATACGCACACCCAGGAGTTTAAGACTCCTTCCACTACCGTCCCGTCAATGAAGACAGGTTTGTGGACCTGTGACCACCTTCTTTCAAAGTCAATCAGTTCCTTGCTTTTGCTGACGTTGAGAGCAATGTTGTTGTTCTGGCACCATTTCGTCAGACAATCGATCTCCCAACCTCTCAAAGCACTTTATCACCACAGATAGACACAACAGCGGGACAGGCAGCATCTCTGGAGAGAAGGAATAGGTGATGTTTCGGGTCAAGACCCTTCTTCAGACTACATATGTTAGTGCCACTAACATATGTAGCCATTGAGGCATTGAAGTCATCATCCTCTTCTTACAGTATTTTGGTGCCCTTTTAAAGCAGGTGGGAACCTCAGATCTCAGTAATGAGAGGTTGACAAAAATTCCATTTAGTTGCTCTGCACAGGTTTTAATAACACGACCAGGTATACAATCAGGTCCGGACGATTTCCAAGGGTGCACCCTCCTGAAGGATCCACTGACGTCGGCCTCTGTGACTGGGATTGTAATACCATCACGGGCTATGGGGGCCCAGAAAGGGATGTTAGGATTCTACTTGTCACAACATGTGTAGATGTTTGTATGTTTGTCTCCTTCATGACTGACATATCTCTGTTTTAATTGTTTGGATATTATGCATTAGATTAAGATCCTTGGACCAGTTGTAATTTAGATTGGAATTCAATCTAATTCTAATTCCAGAATTAGAGATTTATTTTTGTTCATAGAAACATCCTATCTGGTGTGAAGACCTGAAAAGCGGAGATTAGTTGATGGATTTACAGTTGAGCACTGGAACTTATCAATAATGGAGGTAATGTTTAAGAAAGAACTGCAGATGCTGGAAAAATCGAAGGTAGAAAAAAATGCTGGAGAAAATCAGCGGGTGAGGCAGCATCTACAGAGCGAAGGAATAGGTGACGTTTCGGGTCGAGACCCTTCTTCAGACTGATGTGGGGGTGGAAAAGAAAGGAAGAGGCAGAGATAGTGGGCTGTGGGAGAGCTGGGAAGGAGGGGGAAAGCAAGGACTACCTGAAATTGGAGAAGTCAGTGTTCATACCGCTGTGGTGTAAACACCGATTAAACAATTTCAGGATCTTTAAAATTGAACAAGTCAAAGTCATAGAATCATACTGTATGGAACAAGGCCCTGCGGCTCATCTCATCCATGCTGACCAAGATGGCCACCTCTGGTTTTCCTTTTTATCTGCCACGTTTGAGCCATCTCCTTTTAACCTATTCGAATCATGTACCGGTGTCACTGCACCTATCCAACAGTCTTTTAAAAGTTGTTATTGTACCTGCCTCAACTACTTCCTCTGGTAGCCCGTTCTATATACCCAACACCATTTGTGTGAAAAAGTTGTTCCACTTGGGTTCCTATTAAATCTTTCCCCTCCTAAATCCATGCCTTCTAGTTCTTGATTCCCGACCCTATGAAAAACACTGTGCATTCACCTTGACTCTTCCAATCATAATTTTATATACCTCTATAAAGATAATCCCTCAGCCTCCTGTGCTCCAAGTAATAAAATGTAGCCTGCCCAACCTCTCCCTATAGCTCAGGGCCTCGTGTCTGGGCAACATCCTCGTAAACCATTTTTTCACTCTTTTCCGCTTAATGTCATCTTTCGTATAGCAGGGTGACCGAAACTGACCAATACTCTAAGTGCGACCAAAAGCCGCCTATATCTACCCGTGATGCTACTTTCAGGGAAATACAGCTGCTTCTCGACCAACGATGGGGTTACGTTCCGATAAACCCATCGTAAATCAAGAATATCCTAAGTCGAAAGCGCATTTAATACAATTTGATCAGGTGACCGGAAGTAACGTGCGGCTCACTGCCGTTGCCGAGCGTTTGCACCAGCGTAAAGTCGAGATATCGTAAATCGGGGAGCATCTGTAGATACTTGTACCCTTCCGTCACTCTGCGTCTTGTTGATGTATTAAGTTTGAGGTTTTTAAATTAGGATGTGGTAGCATAATGCTTAAGCTACTGCCCATACTGAACTTGTTATGAAGGAGTCTAAACTAATTACAAAATAGTGAACTGCACTATAGAGATTTGGGCAATTTTGTTATTGATGTGATCCACCTACTTGATTCTTGCAGTGATTAAACATTTTTCTAAAGGCCTATAGTTTAGATTGATCCCTCAAATGCTGATTCGGATGTTATTATGCAATGATTTGAGTAGTTTTTTTTGCTGCATTCGCATGATAGTGGATTATTGGCTATTGCACCATCAACACAATGCAGTCAGATTCTTGCCATCTCAGCGGCAGTATCCTGCTTACTGAGTTCATTTACATCACTGTTAGTCCCTCCGGGGACAGAATTTGGATTGGTTTTATTGGTACGGCCCTACCCAGTTTGTAGAATAAATGTTAAAGAACACACGTGGGACATGTTATTTTGCACATAGAGATTGGGTGCTTTGAAGGCGCTGCTCGGGGTATTGTTGCAGGCCGATACCATAGTGGCATTTAAAAGGTTTTAAGATGGGCACATGGATGTGCAGGGAATGGAAGGGTATGGATCATGTGCAGGCAGATGAGCTTAGTTTAGCTTGGCATGTTCAGCACAGACATCGTGGGCCGAAGGGCCTGTTCCTGTGCTGTTCTTTTCCATGTTCTATTGTTAAGTTGTAGGCAAGGCAAACAAACTCCACACAGACACCACTCGAGGACAGGATTGAACCTTGGTCTCTAGTGCTGTGAGGCAGCAGCTCTACCAGCTTTGACGCTGTGTCGCCCTCGACACTGGGGTCCTGCTGATTATGAGGTGACTAATGAATTATTGAACAAACATTGCCATAACTGCAACAGAAGATGGGTAGTGTGGTAAGATACATAGTTTGGGAGTTGGTGTATTCCTTACAAATTTACACTGGTCTTTGTGCATCTAATGAATTGGACTTGCAAAATAAGACACAAAGTGCTGGAGTAACTCATCAGGTGAGGCAGCATCCCCAGAGAACGCGGATAGTTGACATTTTGGACATGGACCCTTCTCCAGACAGATTGTAGTGGGGGGCGGGGACGAAAGGACGAACACAGATAAGGTTTTTTTTGATAGGCACATGGTTGGATGAAGGCCAGAAATAGAAAAAAAACAGCAGTTGTGAGACAAGAGTTGCAAACTGCAAGGACATGTTGGAATGTAGGCGGAGGGAAGCAATATGTGTGAGTCCAGCTGGGGCACAGGAGGAGGGGGCGGTGGGGGGGGAAGGGAAATGGAAGTGTAGGGAAGAAAGGGGAGGGTCAGTCGGGGTTCTTAGAGGTTGCCTAAAATTGGAGAATTCAATGTTCATACTGTTGGGTTTTAAGCTACCCAAGTGAAATATGAGGCGGTGTTCATAGAAACATAGAAAATAGGTGCAGGAGGAGGCCATTCAGCCCTTCGAGCCAGCACCGCCATTCATTGTGATCATGGCTGATCGTCCCCTATCAATAACCCGTGCCTGCAGTTCCTCCAGTTTGTCTGTGACCACTCTCTGAAAATGGAGGAGGGCCAGGACAGAAAGGTCAGAATGGGACGGGGAGTTAAAATGGCTAGCATTCGGGAGATCCAATTCTTCCTGCCCCCCCCCCCCCCCCCCCCCCCCAGCTTGCCTCCCTCACTCCCTTTACGCAATCCCGATAGGATCAGTATTAATTTTTTGGGTTTGCATTTTGGGATTTTTCATTCACTTCTCCCATTTGTCAACGTACCTTCATCATTTATAATATTTTAATGTAAATTTTTTTTTTTTTTAAATAAAAGCAGGTATAGGGGGATCTCCAGGTTATGTGACCTGATCTATGGAAATCTGACTTTATACAAATTCTCCCAGATTTTTAAAACATTTGTCATGATGGTAATAATTATTTTTTATGGTACTCATTCATGATTGGGTACAATATATATTCCATTAGTTTAATAATGAGTAGTGTTTGTGTGAATATTCAATGAACTATAGGAAGTGTATTAGAACAATACTACATGGGTAACTATAGAAAATGGAAGTTACTGTCTTACTAAAAGATCAACTTACAGGTACGTCACAGGAACGGAACCGTTATGTAATCTGGGGACTGCCTGTATATGAAAGTAATCTAGTTTATAAAGAAGCTAAAGTGCCTTCAATTTCACAGTTGGGTTTTTTCTATTCCAATTAATTTATTCACACGGTGGCACACTGGAGCAAGCTACAGCTTTTTCAGAATTGCACATTTCAGCCAGCTTTTCATTGGCTATGCATTGCTGAAATCGACCATTTTTGCCAAGTCATAACCTGCACACAAACTATTTGGGTGTTAATTCTATTTTGCTACGTGAAATTAGCATTGAGGAGTGAATGATGAAGTGTTCTCCATTTAGGAGTTTCAGCAAAGAGGAGGAGGAGGATGATGTTTTCATCTTCAGTTCACCTTTAAAGGTACAGTTTTTTTTTAAACTTTCCAAAGTTAGGCTGCAGAATTTCTGTGTAAACCTCTGCTTTGTGTTCGTGATGCATTTGCCCATAGAATGTAATTGTCCAGCAATACTTAAAAATAATTGTAATTTGTCCATGTATTTTTTTTAAAAATTATTTCAATCAGCCTTTTTGTCAGTTTCAAAGCAATTTTCTGCATATATAAATGTTCTTTTCATTTTCTGTTTTGCAAAATAAATGGGTTACGTGGTATTTTGGATTTCATCATGCAAAGACTGAAGAGGAACTTTGTAATTTAAATTTTATAATTTGTTTTATTTTCCATAAAATTCACAGTATTTTCAGAAAGCCCTTAATATTCTATGCAATAGGATTAAAATCTATCCGACATATTTGGGATTAAATTCATATGTTATTTCATCTTACAAAACAGAAAATGGTCATCTTAAAAATGTGAAATTTGTAAACAGTTTGTATGTTCTGACTATTTTAAAATCCAGTATTGCCCAGCTGAATACCTGGACTGTATGACAAAAGTAGATCACGAGTTTATCTAGAAAGCAGACAGTGCCCAGTTGACAATTTAACTTGGCTGCATGTATTCAGTATTTTCATTGATGTGGAAAAATATGCAGAAGTCTTGTTTACAGCAGTTGTTGATATCTAACAGTTGAGTTAAAGTTACATTTGTATCATAGAAACATAGAAACATAGAAAATAGGTGCAGGAGTAGGCCATTCGGCCCTTCGAGCCTGCACCGCCATTCAATATGATCATGGCTGATCATTCAACTCAGTATCCTGTACCTGCCGTCTCTCCATATCCCCTGATCCCTTTAGCCACAAGGGCCACATCGAACTCCCTCTTAAATATAGCCAATGAACTGGCCTCAACTGCCTTCTGTGGCAGAGAATTCCAGAGACTCACCACTCTCTGTGTGAAAAATGTTTTCCTCATCTCAGTCCTAAAGGAATTCCCCTTTATCCTTAAACTGTGACCCCTTGTTCTGGACCTCCCCTGTCCAACCCCTTAAGAATTTTATAAATTTCTATAAGATCCCCCCTCAATCTTCTAAATTCTAGCGAGTACAAGCCGAGTCTATCAAGTCTTTCCTCATATGAAAGTCCTGACATCCCAGGAATCAGTCTGGTGAACCTTCTCTGTATCCCCTCTATGGCAAGAATGTCTTTCCTCAGATTTGGAGACCAAAACTGTACGCAATAGTCCAGGTGTGGTCTCACCAGAACCCTGTACAACTGCAGTAGAACCTCACTGCTCCTATACTCAAATCCTTTTGCTCAATAGATCAAATCTATTATAATTTATTTCCAACAAAAATGTAGAGGTGTTGGGTGACGCCGTGGTAGAGTTGCTGCTTTACAGCACCTGTGAGCCATGTTCGATCCTGACTGCGGGTGCATTCTGTATGGAGTTTGTACATATGACCTGCCTGGGTGTTCTCTGGGTACTCCGATTTCCTCCCACACTCCAAAGACATACAGGTTTGTAGGTTAATTGGCTTTGGTAAAATTATAAATTGTCCCGAGTGTGTGTAGGATATTGTAAGTGTACAGGCATCGTTGGTTGCCACTGACGTGATGGGCTCAATCCGCGCTGTACTTCCAAACTAAACTAAACTAAAAATTGTAGGAAATTCTATCACTGCCTCAGCAATTCTCTTCATAACACAATTGAGGATTTTTTTAAGGACATTTTTTGAAGCTTGGTGGGTGCTTAATTACTTCTACCTCTCAACCATTAAACAAACAATATAAAATATTAACTTAAAGCTAAAATGTAGAAGTAATATTCATGCAGACAGTTAATTAACAGTATATCCAGTCCGCTTGTAACCCGTCTGAAGAAGGGTCTCGACCCGAAACATCACCTATTCATTTTCTCCTGAGATGTTGTCTGACCCGCTGAGTTACACCAGCTTTTGTGTCTATCTTCAGTTTAAATCAGCATCTGCAGTTCCTTCCTACAAATGGAACCAGTTGGTTGGTTCCTGTTTTTAAAAAATAGGGAAGCTGTAATAATATTTGGTTTTGTTTAAGCATTTATCTATCTCTACAACTGGTATCTTGTTATTGTCTATACACTCACCCGGAATTTTTTGATATTTTTGGTGCATTGCAAAAAAAAAGAAATACTTAATTCCCAGTTACTTTTCATCATAGTTTGTAGATGTTGCAGAATTTAATGTAATGGTAAAAGTGTTGGCAGTGGGAATATATATTTGAATTTTAAAAAGGGAGAAGAGCTGGAATTGGACTGCAGAAGTTGAAACAAGTTGGATAAAATGATAAATTAGTAGGAAAATGGCAAATGCTGAAAATTGCTACAAGAGGAAGAAATAACAAGTGGGGCATAAATAATATTGAAGTAGTTTGAGGATGCTATGAAAGATCTTAGTAGATTTGATACTGAAAATAAAAACATCAGGAGTAGACCATTTGTCTCTTCACTGTGACCATGGCTGATTCTCTATCTCATGTTCCTGCCCAGATCTATTTGTACATTAATATTTTCCAAGTGACCACTATTAAATAATATTCTGCCGTATTGTTTTAACTGAAAAGTGAATAACTTTACTTGTACTGCATCTGTCAAAATCACCTTACAGCCACTTTGTATCCTCCTCGCAACTCTACCTCCCCCCCTCCCCCCCATCCATTCCCATGTTGTAAACTGGGGGAAACTACATTTACTTCCCTCATCTAATCAAAATATATTGCAAATATTTGGGGCCAATTCTGTGGTTGAATACTGCGTTCTGCATTAAAAAAGGACCTATTGAAGAGCAGTGATCAACTACATTGCAAAACCAAAACAGTAAATGAGCCAAAATAGGTTATGTTGACAGTTAAATATTAGACCGCACATGTCAAGAGAATATTTGTTGTGTGCACCAGATATGAAATGTAACAATGAGATTCTTGTTACAGCTTTATAGGCACGATATAAGCAACAACAACAGCAATAAATATACAATGTATTATCAGTTGTTCTAAGTAAACCCGACCATGGTAGTGCATTCCAATTTCCGAACCGGGCTGTGATGCAACCAATAAGTAAGCTCTTGACTATACATTTCTAGAATCTCCTCAAACTTCGGCAAGATGAGGCATTGATGAGCCTTTTTTTGTGGTTTCATTAGAAATGTGTATTTTATGCTATCTTTGATTTATTTTATCAGCCACCTGCAGCTTCTTTGAGATGCAAAGATCTTGAATTATTCCCAGAAACTCCTGCCATTGCTACTCCGCCGTCATTTCTGCTAGGGTCTCCTTTCAGTCAACTTTCCTCTTCCAGCTCCTACTTCAAGCCTCCATAGTTACCTTTACTCGTTATTACTGATATATCCAATTTCAGTTTCTCCTTCTCAAACTGCAGTTGAATTTTATCATATTATGATCACTGCCTCCAGGGGTTCATTCACCTTGAAGTCTCTGATCAAGTTTGGTTCATTGCACAACACCAAATCCAGAATTGCCTTTTTCCTAGTTGGCTCGACCACAAGCTGTTCTAAGGAGCCATCTTATAGGCATTCCACAAATTCCTTCTCTTCGGATCCAGTTCCAACCTGATTTTCCGTGTCTACTTGCATATTGAAATCCCCCATATTCACTGTAACATGCATTTCTGACACGCATTTTTAATTTCTGCCCTAAATACTGACTACTATTCGCTATTTGGAAATCTGTATAACTCCCTTCAGGATCTTTTTACCCTTGCAATTTTTTAACTCTATCCAAACGGATTCTACATCTTCTGATTCTTGCTGTGGATTGGATTTAATTCCTTACCTATTTAGTTAAAAGCCCTGTCTACACCTCGGGTTATGTACTTCACCAGGTCCATGGTCCCAGCATGGTTCAGATGGAGCCCATCCCATCAGAACAGCTCTCTCCTTCCCCAAAACCAGTGACATCATTTTAATTATTTAGTAGTTATGCTGTTAGTTCATTTTATTAAGATGTTATATTTTTAAAATATTTTCACCACCAATTATTACATGTCTAATCTGCTCCTTCCATCAAACTTGAAGTTAATATATTAGATATTTCTGTCAACAAAACGTATTCACATTTGGTTGAGTTCAGCATCATGACTGTACGTATTCCACTGGTAATTTTTCTCCAAAATGGCAACTGTTGAATACTCTAAAGTTATTATTTTCCTTGTGTAATAGCATGTCATAATTAAAGGCACAGTTTTTGTTTTAAAAACAGAGTTGCCTGAACCAACAGAGAAGGTTGGTGAAGGAAGTGCAGACTTTGGGAGGTTGAATGCAAAGGGGGAAAAAAAGACCCTTGCCTGCATTGATGTACAGATGGATATCGGGGGCGAAATCCACTGCTTTCTGAAAGTGGTAAAGAAGGCATATGGTATGCTTGCCTGCTTAGGTTGGGGCATTGAGTGTAAGAGTCAGGAAATTATGTTGCAGCTTTGTAGGACTTTGGTTAGGTAGCATCGAGTATTGTGTGCGGTTGTGGTCTTCCCATTACAGGAAAGATGTGGAGCTGGCACAGAAGAAGTTTACCAGCATGCTGCCCGGATTAGAAGGAATCAGTTATGAGGAGTGGTTGGACAAACTTGGATTGTTTATCTTTTTAAGTGTCAGAGGTTGAGATGGAAGTATATAAAGTTATATAAGAGGCACAGATAGGATAGATGGTCAGAATATTTTTCCCAAGTGGAAATATCAAAGACTTGGGGGGCAAAGATTAAAGGAGATATGTGGGGCAAGTTTTTGTTACACAGTATAGCAGGAGAGTGTATAGTTCTAGAGTACTGGTTCTATTTTAAATTGCTGTTGGTGCATTACACCATTGATAAAGTTGCGTCAGAGGTATTTAGGACTTTCAACTTGGTGTAGTGTAGCAATATACAGTAACATTTACTTTCGGAAGTTTACTTCACAGTTGAGCAACCTTTTATTATGTTTCACTAATAAACTATTGGTATTAAATATTGGTAAAATGCAATCGATTGAAATCTCATTCTATTATTTGTGTATATCATCTGAAGCTGTACAACACACTTGACAATATAAAGGCTTAGTCCAGTGAACTGCTTTCCTTTTGCCACCACTCTTCCTCCACAATTCATTTGTAAATTTAACGTCTTTTGTTGCAACATTTGACATTGTGTCACCAGGGTTGCCAAGACTTTCTTGTGCATGATATTCATGCTTTGTAAAGCAAAAAAAAAGTTTGTGAAGCTTTGTACATATCATCTGAACAGGGCTCGAAATTAACGGTTGCCCGGGTGCCAATGACCACCCAAAGTGTCGCCGGGCAACCTAAACGCTGAGTCATTTTGCCCGGCTTGGCACTGCAGATACTGGGTTATATCGAAGATATACACAAAAACTGGAGTAACTCAGCGGGCCAGGCAGCATCTCTGGGGAAAAGGAATGTGATGTTTTGTGTCTGCGGCGGCTGTAGTGCGTGGCAAAGATGCGGCGGGTCGGAGCGAATGACGGCACCGCACAGCAGCAGCGGCAGTGACAGCAGCTCCACCTGCTCCTCCTCCTCCCGCACCCCGCAACCGAGGCTTGGAGGAGGAAGGGGGAGGCCTCCTTCCGCTGTCTGAAGCATCTGCATCGCTCGGCCCCGCACCTTCCTGTTGGTTGGCGAAGGAGGGGAGGCGGTGGTGAGGAGATCCCAACTGCCTCCCCCTTTAGTGGCAGCACTTGGCGGTGGGCAGGGACGGCCAAGGTAGCGATGGTGCTGGTGTTGTCCGAGGAACGCTGACCTTCCTTCCTCCCCATATCTCTCTCTCTCTCTCTCATTTTTTTCTTTTTTCTCCACCCTCCCCTTATCCTGGGACCCCTCCTCTCCATCCCGCACTGATCCCCATTCCCGCCTCTATTCCGTCCTCACTGACATCCCCTGTGCTCTCCTCCCCAACTATTCATCCTGCACTGATCTCCCTACCCACCTTGCATTGATTCTCCTGCCATTCCCCATCAATCCTGTACTGAACCCCCTTCCCATCCATCCTGCACTGCTCCTCCCCCTTCATCCTGCACTGCTCCCCCATCCATCCAGCACTGCGCCCCCCATCCATCCCGTACTGACCTCCCCCCCCCCTCCCCCCCCCCCTCCCCCCCCCCCCTCCCCCCCCCCCCCCCCCCCCCCCATTTATCCTGCACCGGTCCCCCCATCTATCCTGTACTGATCTCCCCATTCATCTTTTACTGATTTCCCCCCCCCCCCCCCCCCCCCCCCATTCATCCTGTAGTGATCTCCCATCCATCCTGTAGTGAACCCCCCCCATCCATCGAGGAGTGATCCACCCATTTATCCTGTAAGGTTGCCTGATTCCAGTAAGCAAGCCTTCTGATGACTAAACTTCATTTATTTTAACGCAAGAAGCCCGGCATGTCAGGCAGATGAACTGAGGGAATTGTGGTTGTTGGGATTGTGATGCAAGAGCCATTACAGAAATATAGGTCGGGGATGGGCAGGTTTTGGCAGCTCAATGATCTGGTGAGCTAATGTTTCCGTTAAGATATGTGTCTTTTTACAATACTGCACACAAAATGTAACAAATGGGGTCAAATTTCAAATTCCTTCAAAAAAGTTGACAAGCACTTTATTGGGTTCATGATGAACATAGTATCAGCAACAAATATAAGGAAAGCTAGCATATTGATGGCGTTTCTGAAAATGGCATCAGATTACACAAATACTTTTTGTGTAACGGTTGTCGCGTGGTGTCCACCACTGACCTGGCTGGCACAGTAAGTGCATGTATTTCATATTCCTTTCTATGTTTATGAATACCACATGGAACAATAAAATTGCAAACACCATTTCCACTTCATTTACCTGATCGTGTAGTAGAATACTGCATCCATCTGAGTGGACACCGCAACGCACCTCACACATCAAGCACACAAACGTACGATGCAGTGGACATTAAAAAAAATGGTGTCCCAGCGTTTTGGTGTCCCAGCGAAAACCAAGCATTTTCACTGATGCGATCTAAACGGTACATTACCTTATGGATCTGAGCGATATCGATGGCCGATGATTCGTCAGATCATTTTGATTGGGCTGATTTTATTTTAGTCAGTAAAATGTCTCCGTAACGGTCGTTGCGGAGCTTCCCGGAGTTGACACGAAGGAATGAAGTTAGAAACTTGGTCCGTATTGCCAAATTGAAGATTGGCTCAGTTTCTTAGTTTTTGATGACCGATTTAGGTCAGGCAGCATCTCTGGAGAGAAGGAATGGATGACCTTGCGGGTCAAGGGTGAGGCTAAATTAAAATTGGAGGAACAGCATCTCATATTTTGCTTGGGCAGCTTACAACCCTGTGGATAGACACAAAAAGCTGGAGCAACTCAGCAGGACAGGCAGCATCTCTGGCGAGAAGAAATGAGTGACGTTTTGGGTTGAGACCCTACTTCAGACTGTATGAATATTGATTTATCTAACTCAAGTAACCCCTGCATTCCCTCTCTCTCTCTCTCTCTCTCTCTCTCTCCACTCCTCCCCCACCCAAGTCGCCCCAGCTTCTTGTTCTCACCTAAGTTAGGTGAGAACAAGGCTATCAATGGCCTGTTTATTTTATCATCGTTACTTGTTTGTATATCTTTAATTCAGTAGTTCTCTATCTCTCTACATCACCGTCTATATCTCTTGTTTCACCCTCCCCTGACTCTCAGTCTGAAGAAGGGTCTCAGCCCTAAACGTCACCCATTCCTTCTCTATAGGAGGTGCTGCCTGTCCCGCTGAGTTGCTGCAGCACTTTGTGTCTATCTAGGGAATAAAGGGAGATGTACAGGCAGGTGGGATTGATTGAAATTGCCATCATGGGCAGCACAAGCAGCATGGGCCAAAGGTGTGTTCCTGTGCTGTCATGTTCTATGTTCAAAGTATCTGCTGATTAAACAAAGGTAGACAAAAATGGTGGAGAAACTCAGCGGGTGAGGCAGCAGGTATGGAGCGAAGGAAATAGGCGACGTTTCGGGTCGAGACCCTGATTAAATAAAATCACATTGTGTAGCTTATCTGGTTAAAATTGTTGGTATTGCAATATTTTAAAATGTGTTTTTTTTGTACGCCTTTGTTGTAACTTTATATTATTAACATTTGGGACATTGCATTTGCAACTTTCAATTGATTTCACTGAATAGGCCAAGCCAGCAAATCAGCCACTGCAACCAATCAAATTGAAAGATGTAATTCTATGAAAAAATATAAGGTGGTTGATGAAAGCACAATTTAGTAAATTGAAGAGGCAGAAAGAAAATTGCTTTTTTTTTGTTTGATTCCCACACTTATGATCCCAATGGAAAAAAATTGTCAAACAGCATGGGTAATAGAATTATATTTTAATATTTATTCTTTCATTCTTGCAGACGATACAACCTGCGAGGTCAGAATCCCCAGTATATGCAAATCTGCAAGAACTGAAAATATCTCAAGCTAACCTACCCCCTGCTCCCAATAGCCCTCCCGTGCAAACTCATGGTGAATGGGAGGTGCATAAAGATACCACAGGGCGCACGTTCTATTATCACAAGGGAACACAAGAAAGAAGTTGGAAGCCTCCTCGATGGACAAGAGATTCTGTAAATAAAGAGTCTGATAGCCAAGGAGATTCCTTAAACCGTGGAGTAAGTAGATGTACTTTAACTGTTGTGTTAGAGATAGCTGTGGTGTTATCTTTACAACATTTCTATTCGTACTTCATTAAGTTTGAGGATGCTTCCAGCTGAATGCCATTTGCAATCCTCCATTAGTTGAAAGTGGTATTCCGCAGTAATGCACTTGCCTTCGGAGAGCAATGGGAATGAGAATTTCATTTCCTTCAACCAAGGTGACAGCAGTCCTGTCACTGTTGAAGGATGTTTAGGATGCAGAGAGAACAAACATCTCCCCTGTGTAGATAAACTTTCCCCCGAGATCTCCTTTAAATTGCATCCGTTCTCATGTTAAACTTGTTGCATCTAGTTTTTGACTCCATTGTTCTGGAAAAATTCTGACCATCTGTTCTGTCTAATCATAATTTTAAAAACCTCTCTAAACCCATCCACCAGTCTCCGATATACTAGTGAGTGTATGCTAGCCTATCCAATTTCCTCCTTGCAAACATAGTCCTCCATTCCAGCCAACATCCTGGCGAATCTCTTCGGCAGTCTTTCCATTGCTGTCACATCGGTCCTATTGTATGGTGACCAGACTGTAAATGATACGTCAAGTGTGGTCTAACCAATGTTTTGTACAGCTGCAACATACAATCCATATCTTATACAGACAACCCCCACATCACGACCATTTGGGTTTCGGACATTTCTCCTTGTAGAGTTCACAAACTTGCCCAAGAATTTGAGATGTGGGTTAAAATTTGCTCTCATGCAATTTATGTGTTGGAGGAGTGGGAAGTAAATAAATCAACACAATATATTTTATATTAACTCTTTTTTCTTGACGCATGTGCAGATGACATGGCTTAAAGTTGGGGAAAATTGCAATATGGCTTCTTATCTAAGAAATCACCCAACAACCTCTCCCCTGTAATATGCAAGTTGCCTGTACTCAATGCCATGGCATATGAAGGCAAGCTTCCTAAATGCCTTCTCTACCCTATCTGCATGCCTCACCATTTTTGGGCTCAACAGATTTGCAGGCCACACATCAACACTCCTAAAGTTCCTGCCATTTATTCTTTATGTCCTACAGGATTTGACTCTTAAACTATTGACTGGACTAAATCCCACTTGCAACTGCTCAGGTGAACTTCCCAGTTGATCTATGTTTGTCTGTATCCTTAACATGGAAACATAGAAAATAGGTGCAGGAATAGGCCATTCGGCCCTTCGAGCCTGCACCGCCATTCAGTATGATCATGACTGATCATCCAACTCAGTATCCTGTACCTGCCTTCTCTCCATACCCCCTGATCCCTTTAGCCACAAGGGCCACATCTAACTCCCTCTTAAATATAGCCAATGAACTGGCCTCAACTACCTTCTGTGGCATAGAATTCCAGAGACTCACCACTCTCTGTGTGAAAAATGTTTTCCTCATCTCGGTCCTAAAGGAATTCCCCCTTATCCTTAGACTGTGACCCCTTGTTCTGGACCTTTCCAACATCGGGAACAATCTTCCTGCTTCTAGCCTATCCAACCCCTTAAGAATGTTGTAAGTTTCTATAAGATCCCCCCTCAGTCTTCTAAATTCTAGCGAGTACAAGCCAAGTCTATCCAGTCTTTCCTCATATGAAAATCCTGACATCCCAGGAATCAGGCTCGTGGACCTTCTCTGTACCCCCTCTATGGCAAGAAAGTCTTTCCTCAGATTTGGAGACCAAAACTGTATGCAATACTCCAGGTGTGGTCTCACCAAAACCCTGTACAAGTGCAGTAGAACCTCCCTGCTCCTATACTCAAATCCTTTTGCTATGAATGCTAACATACCTTTTCCTAATTTCCTACCATTCAGATAATAGTCTACCCTCCTGTTTTTGCCACCAAAGTGGATAACCTCACATTTATCCACATACTGCATCTGCCATGCATTTGCCCACTCACCCAACCTATCCAAGTCACCTTGCATCCTCCTCGCATCCTCCTCACACCTAACACTGCCCCCCAGCTTTGTGTCATCCGCAAACTTGGAGATGTTGCATTCAATTCCCTCGTCCAAATCATTAATATATATTGTAAATAGCTGGGGTCCCAGCACTGAGCCTTGCGGTACCCCACTAGTCACTGCCTGCCATTCTGAAAAGGACCCGTTTACTCCTACCCTTTGCTTCCCGTTTGCCAGCCAGTTCTCTATCCACATCAATACTGAACCCCCAATGCCGTGTGCTTTAAGTTTGTATACTAATCTCTTATGTGGGACCTTGTCGAAAGCCTTCTGAAAGCCTAGATATAACACATCCACTGGTTCTCCCTTATCCACTCTACTAGTTACATCCTCGAAAAATTCTATAAGATTCGTCAGACATGATTTACCTTTCGTAAATCCATGCTGACTTTGTCCAATGATTTCACCACTTTCCAAATGTACTGCTATCCCATCTTTAATAACTGACTCTAGCAGTTTCCCTACAACCGATGTTAAACTAACTGGTCTGTAATTCCCCGTTTTCTCTCTCCCTCCTTTTTTAAAAAATGGGAGAGAGAAAGTTTTAAATATCCTTCTTAATTATCCAAAGCTCTACCAATTTCTGTGCCCCCTGCAAAATTTGTGTAATGTGTAAATCCCTATATCTTTCCCTGTGGTAGACGTCCATTGTGAAAACCCTAATCTAACGCTCTCTCTGCCTCCTATAATTTATTTTAAAAGGTGAAATAGTATGTATGTTAAAGGGCAATTAAGCTCCATTGTCTGTAAATCTTGTTGTTAATGTTCTATGATCTGGCCTCTGGGACATGTCCAGCAGGTCATTTGTATAAAATGAAAGAAAAGGAAAATAGAGAAGACTGCCAAAAATGTCTAGACTAAAACAAACAGAAAGAGAATAAGTTATCTATTTTTATACGCTTGGAAACTGTTACTCGTGGGGTTGCATAATGCTCAGTACTTGGCCTCATGGTATTTGTAATATGTTAATAAATTAGATGTAAAAGTAGAGAGCATGATAAAGAAGTTTGAAGAAGGTACAACATTTGGCTTTTCAGTTTTTAGTTAGCACATAAGGTTGTAGACTTCAGGGAAATATAGATGGTATTGTCAGTTGGATAAAGAAAATAGCAAATGGAATTTAATCCTGGAAATATGAAGAAAGCACATTTGTTATCTTCAACTAAGAGTTGATGCTTGTGCATGTGCTCTTACTCCACTACTGGACTCAGCACTAAGCACAAAAGTCTTGCACTGTGACTGCTTGACAATTCTCTCACCATTGGTTTAGTGCCCATATTCCTGGAGGATTTAAAAAATAAAGAAACCACTCTTTTTATATTTTAATTCCAGGTTGTTCGTGTATAATATATTGTGTGTAAAGAAAAAAGATCTAAAACTCAATTTCTCATCAAATGTTTAATCTATTGATCTCAAATGAGTTTGTTTTGACTGAATTTTTCAATGCATTTTTTATGGGTTAAATTTTATATGTTTACATGAATAGTTTTATTATCAGACCCAATTATTTCCACTGCCTTTGAACTATCAGCAAACTCCATTATGGTGTTAAATACTGGTTCAGATGAATATATCCAATCCACAATATTGGAAATTTCAAAACTATGACATTTTCATAGATTCCTCAGCATTTCGAACATCATAGTTAATACATTTTAGAACATCAGAAGATTAAAGAATCATCATTTACTATTGATTACAGTACTAGAGAGAAGGACACATCACTAAAGGAAATTATTTGAACTACATTTTTGAAAAGTTATATGTAGTGCATCACTATATTTTGCATTCAGTGCAGTAGATTTAGTGCCAAGCAGTTGATGTAAATAATGATGGGATACATATGTGCTTGGGTGTGCAATGTTATTATAACTGTTGTATGTTGGTGCTTTAAGTCGGGTGATTGCAAATTTGTAACAGTGCTCAATATAATCATGCTTCTTCTTGAATCATCCATGTGCATAAAGAATCTGAAACCATTTAATACTTGAACATTAGATAGTCATAAAGATATACAGTAAAGAAATAGGCTCTTTGGCCTACTGCGTTCATGCTGGCCAAGATTACTCATCCACACTAACTCTACAGTACCAATTTATATCCAAAATGCTAATTCAAAATATGGGCCACAACTTCAGTAAAGTTCAAGATTCATCTTGTTTTTCTTCAGTTATCATTATTTTTTTTCCTGGACCAGAATGGTTAGTAAGAATGCGATACCCTGTTCGCAGTTACTAATCTGTGAACTCTTAAATGATGTTCGTGCTTGTAAAAGTTAGATAAGAACAGGGATACGCTCATTGTTGGATGGTCTGGTAAAGTTAGATCCATGAAGGCATTGGTCCATTCAGCCCATTGTGTTAGTTCCCCATATAGTGAGTCCTTGTGAATGCAGGTGATCGGTTCCTTCATTTGTTGGCTGAATATTTTATAATCTTGATGAGTAAATAGTATGTTAGTTTGGTTTAGCGTTTATATGTTCAAATTATGATTAGGTTCAGATTAGTTCATTGACAAGTGCAATTAAATTCCTTGTTCGCATGTGGCACATGCAATAAACAATATGCACAGCAAATGATGAGTGGAAAACAGCATAATGGTGTGAAGATTGTCGTGCAATCAGAAGTTGTGCAAAGAAAACCCCTAAAGTAATAATAGAATGACAATGTACATGGTAACACCTCACGGAAAGGGGTATGAAAGAGATGATTGGTTCAGGAGTGATAGCAATGGGAAGGAAATTGTTGAGTCTGGAAATCTTTGACTTTAAATTCCTGCATCTTCTCGCTCAAGGTAGGCAGAGAGGCGGGGATGGGGGGGGGGGGGGTGGCAGGCCTTCCAGCCTACCTGACATAATGCACTGTGAAGGTGGACTGGATGAAAGGAAGCGATGAGACTGATTGAGTGGGCTTTATTCACCAGTTTTTGCAGATTCAAGCAGTCAAGAACAGAGCAGTGGTCTTACCGGGCTGAGATGCATCCCATCAGAGTTCTTGATAAAGTGCACCTGTAGACGTTTGATAGGATCATTGAGGACGTGCTGAGTCATCGCAGACTCCTTGGAACATAGATATAACGGTGCTCTTTCTTGATCACTGCTTCAGTGTGAAGGAACCAGGTTAGGTCACCATCATCATCGGTGGTAACTCAAAATGACTTCTCTCATGGAGGATGCTGTGCGTGACTTTGTTTAACGTGGGAAGACTGGTGTATAGACAGCCACCCCACGGTCCTTGACAGATCTGGGTCATGATCAGGTGGTATGGAATCCAAGATAACTGGGGACCCTTTTCTGCCGCAGCCTTCATCCGCCTACCCAGCCGTTGTGACGCTTCACGAAAGTCAGCCATCATCCTTCGTCTGTTCCACTGTTGAGGTCTTGGTTGGATTGCTCTTTGTCAGAGACCTCCCCCTCGACCTTACCGTCATGGGTGGCCCTACCAGGAGCATAGCTCCAGGCGGCATCGCTCTCAGGACCACACACAAGCTTCTCCACCACGACAAGGTGACAATCCACGGAGAAGACCAGGTTAGGTGCTGGTGATATAATGGCGAGGAAGCTTTAGTTGTCGGCCCTCTCTGTAGCAGCTCCTTTGATGGGGACTGGGTTGTGTTCATCCCTCATCCTGCCGCATCCTTGGGTCAACACCAATCTTTTTCCATCATGCTGATGTTAAGGGCAAGGTTGTTTTTCTGACACTAAGCCACAAGATTCTTGATCTCCTTCTTGTTTTCCATCTCCTTGTTAGTGATCTTGCTGACAACAGCGCCATCATCGGCAAAAATTAAAGATAGAGTTGCCAC
This sequence comes from Okamejei kenojei, assembly GCA_035221665.1. Lineage (NCBI taxonomy): Eukaryota > Metazoa > Chordata > Chondrichthyes > Rajiformes > Rajidae > Okamejei > Okamejei kenojei. The sequence continues at coordinate 8,739,611 of CM069132.1, read as the reverse complement.
TGTACTTGTCGAGGAAATAGAGCAGAGGACTGAGCATTCAACCCTGAGAAGCACCAGTGTGAAGGGTCAGCGTAGAAGCAATGTGACCAGCAAACTGACTAAGATCAGGAAGTTCACAAACCAGTTGCAGGTGGAAGCATTGAGCCCAAGGTCCAGGAATTTAGAGATGAACTTCACCAGTATTATGGTGTTGAAGCTGAGCTGTAGCCAATGATCAGCATCATGATATAGGTGTTTTTATTGTCAATGGCTGAATGTAGTGCACAAAAGGTGGCGTTCTCTGTAAAATTATTTATCATGTATGCAAATTGCAAAGGGTCTGAGTTGTCCGGGAAACTGGCACTGATGTGGTCCAATACCAATTTTTTGAAGTACTTCATGTTAGAGCTACCGGGCAGTAGTCATTGAGGCAGATAGCTTCATTTTTCTCGGGGACAGGAAGATGAATATTTTCTTGAAGCAGATGGGGCAGTGGGCAGTTGAAGTGAGAGGCTGAAGATATTGGCGAAGCCAGTTGATTGGCATACAATTTCAGAATTCAGCCAGGCCGGCTGCTTTCTGAGAGTTTGCTGTCATGAAAGCAGATCTGACTTCTGCCACCGAGACGTATGGGACAGATCCAGCAGGAGACGAGGACGCATCGTGGTGGAACTTTGTTTGCCTTTTCAATATGAGCATAAAAGGCATTGAAGCCATTTGATGGAGGTGTGTCATTGCCAGTGATCGAACCTGGTTTCAGCTTGTAGCCTGTGAAGCTGCAGTTGTTGCATCTGCTTGATTGAATTGAGCCTCTATCAGGTACCGGAATTCTTTCTTGAAATCCCTGATAACCTTACGGAGATTATGGAGACGCAAGATACTGCAGATGCAGGAATTTTGAGCACAAAACAAAGTACTGGAGAAACTCGGCAGCTTAGACAGCATCTGTGGAGGCACTATCACGGGTCGGATCCCTTCTTTAGATCAGCATGGGGCCATTTGTCTTCAGAGCCTCGAATCTGGACTTAAGCAGGCAGTGAAATCTTCCTGTTCATCCAAGGTTTCGATGGTTAGGGTAGACTCTAATTGTCTTTATTGGAACTCAGTCGTCCACACATTTCCCTATGAGGCTGGTGATGACTGAGGTATACACAGGCTGGATGAAGTGGTCTTAATCATGTTCTAGTCCAATGACTCAAGCCAGTCCTGAAGTAGACATTTGACCTCCTCAAACCAGTGCTGTATTACTCTCTAATTAAGACCTGGCAATTCAATCTCTGTTTGTGAGAGATCTCTGGCAGGAGTAGCACTGGTGGATCAATTATTGTTGAAGAAAATTCCATATTTCATTCTTATTCTCTTCCATCTCCTCCCTCCTAACCTGGTGAATAATTTGTTTTCTGTTCCATGATAGTTGAATTTTAGTTGTGAAATGCTTTGAGAGATTCACAGAGAAATTATGAGCAACACAGCATATATAGTCCTCCTGTCTTCTGACTTCTCTAAATGTTCACTGCAAGTTCGTAATGAAAGCAGCCAGTTAAGCAATGCGCTGGTACCCCTAGAACATTCGTCATTTAGTTCCGAAATACAGTTGCAACAGCTTTTACTTGGTGCCTTTAACATAAAATGCCCCAAGGCTCTTCTTAAGTATCATCAGCCAAAAAGGGTCAAGGTCAAAAGATTAAGGTGGGATGGCATGACCATATACATCTTTAATTTTTAGGAAGGTTTTAAAGAGAATGTAGGTAAAGAGGATGGCTGAGGTAGATGAAAGTAACATGCCAAGTGTACGTATAGTTGGAAAATTGCAGCATTGTGGGAAGAAAACTGCAGCGAGAAGTAAAAGGGGTGTGAAGGTGAGGCTTTAGATTCTAACAAAGATAAGAAATTAAAAATTGTGTCACTAGGGATTAGGTGACAGTTTAGATGAACATTGATGATCATGATGCTGCGTAACATTGATGGGGTATACAATGATGCTGTTTCTTGTACCAGCAGATTTATTTAAAGGAAGCTACTTTTATTCAGAAAAATGAGAGATAATTGTCATGATTCCTGGTAGTGATGGCAGGACTGAAATGTTTGCAATTATTCTGCCATTAAGTTAAGGGGATTCTTTATGTCAAAGGGATATCTGCATCTACTTCTGTATTTTTACAGTAACAGCATTCTCAAATGCCTGAAGCTTACATAATCAGACACATAAAGCACAACATGTTACTTCTCTAAATGCTTCCAGTATCTCATCACAGAGGAGAACTGTCGCAGCTTTTACTCAAGCCATTCTGATAATCAGTTTGATTTACCACCACGTGGGTGGTCAGAAGAATTGGATGATCGTGGCCAAACTTTATATGTTAATGAATATACTAATGAAAAGGTACTTTGATTTTATTTCCCTCTCTTGTTGATTTGCTTTGCATCTGTCTGCTCTTCATTTGTACAGCTCTTTCTACTGATGTCAGTTACAATGGTAGAGGATAATGCATTGAAAATGTAATTGGATGAGATTGACTATCTCTAACAAATTCTGTGGTAATTAATAGACTGCCAGAGTAGATGCAAATAAATGAAAACATTCTTAGCAATCAAACTGAATGCTTATTGATTAGATTTGTAGAAATCGAGGATCCAATTAAAGTAATGTTATAATTTATGTGTACACTCCTATTTGGTATAAAGAGCTTCACGTTTTGATTGAAACATATAACTGCTATTTAAATTATTAAATTTAAGCATTTCATGTAAAATATTTTCAGAGAAGTTCATATTTGGTAAAGAAATAGATATGTCTACGTTTACGATTATAGATGTTTTTTGTTTAAAACTGGTTCTTTAGAATACAATAATGTTTGGTGTTGTGATTTTCTATATCTATTTTAGTATTTTCAATCAGCCATTAGGAGTTTTCGCTAAAGTTTTGATGTAAACTTGCAAAGTAACATCTGCGGGTCCATTTTCCAACATGTATTTGATGTAATAATGATGATGAATCCTATGAATACATTTGCAAGCATGTTTTTGTTTTCAGTGGATGAAACATATTGATGAACAAGGTCGACCATATTATTATCGTGCTGATGGATCCAAATCGGAATGGGAGTTGCCTCCGGTTCCGCCTCAGGTGAGCTTGTCACTTTTATGAATGCTTGGTGATAACTAAGGTTTTTACAAATGGTATCCTTTGAATGACAGGATTTTCATGTTTTCCTGTTTTCAATTGTGGATCTTGTCTGCTTGATCCACGATGCAATTGAGAAATTCTGAATTATGTATTGGCATTTTTTTAAATATTTTGCACAACATTTAACATGATTAAAGCACTTGAGGCTGGAGGAACTCAGCGGAGGAAATCATTTTATCATTAATTAAGGAGTCAATATTATAGCACAGAAAACAGTTTCAGCCACTGTGAAAAGCAGGATCCTTTTTCTCAAACTGCAGAAGGCTCCTAAGTGTCATTTGTCCATCCTCTCACACATGCTGCCTAATTTGCTGAGTCTCTCTAGTCTTTTGTATTTTGCTCAGGATTCCTGCCTTTACAGCTTCTTGTGTCTCTAATTATGATTAGTCTTGAAGAGTAAAGTTAGCAATTAAAGCATAGCTACAGACAAGTATGAACCTTTTGACATCTATTCATGGATCGGACTTTGCTGGCTTTACCTTGCACTGAATGAAATTCCCTTATGTATCTATACACTGTAAATGGATCGATTGTAATCATGTATTGTCTTTCTGCTGACTGGTTAGCACGCAACAAAAGCTTTTCACTGTACCTCGGTACACGTGACAATAAACTAAACTGAACTGAACAGAGCACGAGCAAAGAATATGTAATAGTTCGCAAGTTGTTTGCACTTGGTTTAGGACTTTGTGTTTGAAGTTATATCTTTAGAAAGTTCGATCAATTCTGCATTATCACTTTTTTTAAAAAAAAGCCTTATAATTAGTGATTCTGCACTGAAAATCACATCATGAAAAGGCTCCTGGGATCAAGGAGGACTTCCTTCCATCTTTGGTTTGAAGGTGATGTGTAAACTGCAGACTCTTCCACTGATGCATGGCCAGGCAGCTGGGTAGTTTGAGAGATTGTGCGCTGCTTTGGTTGTTAATGCAGGGCTTCTGTCTGCTCTGAATGCCTGGACCTCGAGTTTTCAATGATATTCCAAATGCTCCTCACTACTTGGAATGGTTATGTGCTGGTGACATATGACAGAGGTAATGGTACTAAAAAGGACCTTGGAGTTATGGGTGTTTTTGGATATAAGGTCGGAAAAGTATTGTGTTCTCGCAGACTTTACTGCTTCCTGGTATTTGAGAAGATTGTTTCTCAGAAGTTCAAAGGAAGCTTATCAGATTTCCGTTCTGATTTTCTGCACTCTCTTCTTAGGGCACTGGTGGTGTCATTGAGCCAGGGCCAGCCTTTAGGCTTAGGCTTTTTCATTTTAAGAGGAGCAACAGAATCCAGGATGGAAGAGCAAGTGGTATTGAATAAAGAAATTAGGTCGTCAGTGTTGAGATGGAGGGGAGACGCCTCGATGGTGCAGATGTCGGGGGCGGCTATGAGAGCCTCAGAGAACTTACTGGCAGTCGAAGAGTTTATGTAGCGGGAGTAGCGAACAGCGAGATGGGATTTTGAGGCAGAGAAAGGCAGAGATGTATCGAATATAATTGCACTATGGTCTGACAGACAGGCATCAATAATTTCTGTATTGCAAATTGGGAGACCAGACGATAGCACCAGGCCAAGTTTGAGTGTGGGTCCAGTGGTGAGTAGAGTCAGATTGAAGGACTCAACCAGGTTCATAAATTCACTCACAAGAGGCTTAGTAGGACAGCAGTCATGAATGTTAAAATCACCAAGAATCAGGATCCGGTCAAATTTGGGCAACAAGCTAGCGATAAGATCAGCAAATAAAATCAGTAAAGTCATTATGCATTTTTGGTGGACGATACGCAAGAACAATTAAAAGTGGACAGATTAGACCAACTATAATTAGTTGATGTTCGAAACTGGAGAAATGATCAGCGTTCAGGAGGCGGCAGTTGAAATGTTTCTTAAACACAGTGGCTCGGCCCCCACCGCGACTGGAGATCCTGGGCGAGCTGAAAAAGTTACAGTTATCAGGACAGAGTTCCACAAGTGGAGCGAGCTCACCAGGATTAAACCAGGTTTCTGTGACCAGTAAGAAGTCCAATCCACGTGCTATGAAGAAGTCGTTGAGGATGAAGGTTTTGTTCAGCAAGGATCTCGCGTTGATCAGAGCCACTTTAGCAGGGACTGCAGGTGAGTTGTGGTCCGGTAGCGACTCCCACGCCAGCGGGCGGAGGTTCAGGGAAACTACGCTGCTGCGTTTCACACATGGCCTGGCTGGGAGCCCGTGGGCCGACAGAACGGGGACCGGAAAGATCAACCGGAGAGAGGCATACCTGTGCTCGAGGGACCGCCGATGGGTGGAGCGGTAGGGCCGACCAGATCCGTCTTCACAGCGCTGGGCGAAGTAAGCTGATGTTGAACAGGCGCGGGCGAGAGTCTTCAACCTTGCCAGGTCGCCCGCGTGTTTACTCTGCCTCCCGGCTTGGTGCGTGCCTGCACATCCACCGGGAGCCGAGCGAGGAGTGAACAGTAGGTGAAGCTTTGTCCGGTGCCTCAGATGAAGACCTCGACGACAGAGGCTCGGATGTCCAGGAGTGTTTGTCGTTCGTAGGCCAGGATTGACTGTAGGCCATACGGACGGTTGAGGTTGCTTTCTCCAGGGTTTTGACCGGATGAGAGACGACAGGCAGCCAAACACAATGGCGCAGCCATCTTGTAGTGGACCATGTTTCTATGTCAGGTCTGAAGTTTATGATCTGAAAACACCTCAATCTAATTCATTCCTTGCGTATCATTTTGGTTAAGAATTCATTGACTAAACGAGAGACTGTTAATAGGGGGTAGACAAAAATGCTGGAGAAACTCAGCGGGTGAGGCAGCATCTATGGAATGAAGGAAATAGGCAACGTTTTGGGTCGAAACCCTTCTTCAGCCTGATGTGAGGATGGGGGAGGGGGCGGGAAGAAGAAAGGAAGCGGTGGAGCCAGTGGGCTGAGGGAGAGTTGAGAAGGGGAGGAGAAAGTAGCGACTACCTGAAATTGGAGAAGTCAATGTTCATACCGCTGGGGTGCAAACTGCCCAAACGAAATATGAGGTGTTGCTCCTCCAAATTACAGTGGTCCTCACTCTGGCCATGGAGGACGCCCAGGACAGAAAGGTCAGATTCGGAATGGGAGGGGGAGTTAGTGCTGAACCACCGGGAGATCAGGTTGGTTATTGCGAGCGGAGGTGTTCGCGAAGCGATCGCCAAGCCTACGCTTGGTCTCACCGATGTAGAGCAGCTGACATCTAGAGCAGCGGGTGCAATAGATGAGGTTGGAGGAGGTGCAGGTGAACCTCTGCCATACTGTTAATAGGGCATTAGGGAGAGATGAAAAGTTGGAAATAGAAAAATACAAGGGATGTTCCTAATGGACGTTTAAAAAAAAAAGTGTAATGGAAAAAAAAAGATTTTAAATTACTGTTTGGAAGAAGGGTCTCGACCCAAGACGTCAACAGAAACGTTCTACAGAAATGCCGCCTGATCTGCCGAGTTACTCCAGCACTTTGCGCCCTCAGTCTCCTGTGCTCGAAGAATTAAAGTTCTAGGCTGCCAACCGTCACCCTATAGCTCAAGTTCTTGAGACTTGGAAACATCCTTGTGCATCTCTGCACTTCAGCTTAATGATATCCTTCCTGTAGCGGAGTGACCATAACTAAACACAATACTTCAAATGTGGCCTCACCTACGTCTTGTACTACTGTAACATAACTTCTAAACTCAGTGTCCTGAGTGATGAAGGCCAATGTATCAAGAGCCTTCTTCACCATCTCCTGTCCCTGTGAGAGGATAGCCACTTTCAGGGAAATATCTAGCTGTAGCGGTGCTGGCTGGAAGGGCCAAATGGCCTCCTCCTGCACCTATTTTCTATGTTTAGTCCTGGATCCCTCTGTTCCACAACTCTCCTCAACACCCAGCCATTCACTGTGAAGGTCCTCCCCTGGTTCAACTTCCCAGAATATAATACCTCACAATTATTTGTATTCATCTCCATTTGCCATTCCTCAGCCTGTGTGCCCAGTTGATCAAGATCCTGCTGTAGTTTTTCAGAACCTTCTTCATTGTCTACTATGCCACCTATTTTGGAGTCAAGTACAAGCTTACTAATTATGCTATGTACATTCTACTCCAAATTATTGATGTAAACCACAAACGGCTATGGACCCAGCACCAATCTCTGTGGCATCCCACTAATTGCTGGCGCCAAGTCTGAAACCACCACCTTCAGCTTCCTTCCATGAAGCCAATTCTGTATCCAGTTAGCCTGCTCTCCCTGAATCCCACGCAATCTAACCTTCCAGAGCAGCCTTCCATGCGGAGAGATGAGCCTTGCTGATTTGGGAAAGTAGGAAGGATCTGAGAAAGACAAGCAATGCCCTGGAAAAAAAGATTTGGAGGCAGTGAGAGTCACAATAAGCTCAAGAACCATGCGCCGACTCCTCATTGAAGTTGTTCGTCTAATCAGGAGTCTTGTGGGGAAAAAAAGCCCAGCTTATAAGAAATGATACCAGTGGGCCTTAAAATATAAAGTTTGGACAAGTGTGGATTGGAGAAAAGTATTATTCAGAGACAAAAGGCATTTCCTGCAGGCAACATGTGTGGAGATCAGAGAGCTGATAGGCAAATGACACATCAACCAATTAGTCAAACATCCTGAAAAGATAATATTCTGGGATCGTATCAGCTACGGCAATGTTACTCCCAGAGAAAACTCTTTCTTCCTCCCACCCCCCTCCCCGCCTTCTGTTGCCTGCATCTCTGTCAAGCCTTTGGCATCTATACCCTGGCGTTTCCAGTCCTGTCTTTTCTCAGCCATGTTTCTGCAATGGCTATATTATCCCAGGCCTCAAGACAATCCACGCCCTGAGTTTGTCCGCCTTCCCTGTTAAGCATTGAAATGAATATGAAACCACTGGCCTTTCCTCTGTCTTTACAATGCACCTGTCCTGTCCTGCCTGCTAATCTTCTCTCTTTGACTACAGTATTCACCACCACGCACTGTAGCCCCTGGCGTGCTGTTGGAATAGGGATGATTTGGCCTGGGTCCCTTCACTACACTGTGGTGTAGTGAACACTGGATGCTGCCTGCCCCTCCGATTTACTCCAGCATTGTGTGTCTATGATCAGTGGGCAAAGGTTGTTCGAGGTTGCAACAGGATCTAAATCAACTGGAAATGTGGGCAAAGGAATGATAGATGGCATTTAATACTGACAAGCGTGAGGTGATGCATTTTGGAAAGTTAAACCAGGGTGGGACATGCACAGTAGACGATGGCCCTCGGGAATGTTGTAGGTGAGGTGGTGAAGAAGGTATTTGGTGCGCCAGCCTTAATTGGACAGGGCATTAAGTACAGAAGTTAGAACATCACGTTGCAATTGTGTAGGACGTTGGTAAGACTATACCTGAAATGTGTGCGGTTCTGGTTGCCTTACTTTAGAATGTGATTCAGTCAAAGAGGATACAGAAACTATGCACAGGGGTGTTGTCAGGGCTGGAAACGTAAGTGATAATGAGAGACTGGATACTGAGGCTCTTTTCCCTCGAGCAAAAAACGCTGAGAGGTAACAGTAGAGATTTACAAAATCACAAGGGGCCTATATAAAGTTGATTGTCACAGTCTTCTCTTCCGTCTTCAAAATTAGAGGACTTTGGCGATAGGTGGGATGGGAAAGATTTAAAAGGGGTCCGGTGGAGCAAGTTTTCACACAAAAGGTGATGGGTATATGGAACAAGCTGCAAGAAGAAGAGGTAGAGGTGGGCGCAACTACAATGCAAAAGACAGTTGGGCAGGCTCATGGACAAGAAAGATGTAGAGATGCTCTGGCCACATGCAGGCAAATGGGTACAGCTCGGGCAAGCACGTTGGTTCGTTGTGGACAGGTTGAGCCAAAGGGCCTGTTTCTGTGCTGAATGATGATGATTATAATACCTCACAATTTCAATTGGTCATTCTGAAACTTCAAAGCTATCATGGGTTGGAGATAAAGGAGAACACTTTTGTATCTAATTAATATAATGTGTGTTCTAAAAATTCACAGTTTCTAATCTGCAGAGAATATTGCATATCATGTGCTTTGGAACTACATAGCCCTGCAGCTGTGCCAAAATTGATGTGAATCCTCCAAGTAGTACTGCTTCAACATGCATTTATGCATGCAGAGTAATCTGTCCTTCCTCTCGTTATTATCAAAGCCAAATGTTCTTTGCTTAAAATCCATGAAATGGTATATTGTTGCTTAAAAATACATACAAACTAGTAAAACAAAAGGTTTTGGTCTTTGTGTATTTGTAGACTTGGACTAACTATCCAACTGACTGAACTTTATTGCCTTGCACCACAGTGATGAATGCTGTGGTGGATGTTTGTGTTAAATTCTATTGTGTATTGTGTGTTCTTTTTTTAAGTGTATCGCTGCTGGCAAATTTATTTCACTGCACCTTCAGGTGCTTGTGATGAATGAATTTGACTTTGACTTTGATCTTTTTACTGATGGGAATTAGATACCCCAAACATGTGTTCCCTTCCCTCTAATTTGTATTTCCAGCTAGAATTTTAGCACTTTAGAATCCTCTGAGATGGACTCCTAGAGCAGCTAGTAGTGGAGCCTACTAGGGCAAAGACAATCCTGGATTTAGTGTTGAGTAATGAACAGGATTTGATAAGGGAACTCGAAGTAAAGGAACTACTAGGAGGTAGCGACCACAATATGATAAGATTTAACCTGAGAGGGAGAAGGTGAAATTGGATGTGTTGGTATTGCAGCTGAGCAAAGGGGACTACAAAGGCATGAGGGAGGAGCTGGCCAAAGTTGACTGGAAAGGGACCCTGGCAGGGATGACGATGGAACAGCAATGGCAAACATTTCTGGGAATAACTTGGAAGATGCAGGATTAAGAAAGGAGGGAGAGAGAAAACGGGGAATTATAGACCAGTTAGCCTTACATCGGTACTGGGGAAGATCCTGGAGTCAATTATTAAAGATGTTATAGCAGCGCATTTGGAAAGCAGTGATAGGATCAGTCAAAGTCAGCATGGATTTATGAAGGGGAAATCATGCTTGACTAATCTTCTGGAATTTTTTGAGGATATAACAAGTAGAATGGATAAGGGAGAGCCAGTGGGTGTGGTATATTTGGATTTTCAAAAAGCCTTTGACAAGGTCCCACACAAGAGATTAGTGTGCAAAATTAGAGCATTGTGGATAAGGTATTGACATGGATTGAGAACTGGTTGGCAGACAGGAAGCAAAGAGTAGGAATTAACGGGTCCTTTGCAGAATGCCAGGCAAGTGACTAGTGGGGTGCCGCAACGCTCGTTGCTGGTACCTCGGTTATTTACAATATATATTAACGATTTAGACGAGGGAATTAAATGTGACATCTCCAAGTTTGAGGATGACACAAAGCTGGTGGCAGTGTGAGCTATGATGGGGATGCCATGAGGCTGCAGAGCGACTTGGATAGGTTGGGTGAGTGGGCAGATGCATGGCAGATGCAGTATAATGTGGATAAATGTGAGGTTATCCACTTTAGTGGCATGAACAGGAAGGCAGATTATTATCTGATTAGGAAAAGGGGAGGTGCAACGAGATCTGGGTGTGCTTGTACATCAGTCACTGAAAGTAAGCATGCAGGTACAGCAGGCAGTGAAGAAAGCTAATGGCATGTTGGCCTTCATAGAGGATTTGAGTTAGGTCACGGGTTCTCAACCATTTTTGTCCTGTTTACACATGGCAACTTTAATAGCACATAACAATGTTATTTCACTTATTTATGAACAACTAATGATGAACGGATACCAGAACCAAACACAGTCAGTCAATGAGAAAAAATATGTACAAATCCACAATCAACAAATGTACCCCCTAGGTAGGCGAAATTTACTCCCTGGGGTTAAATTTGCCCCAGGTTGGGAACCCTTGAGTTGGGTCCTACTGCAGTTGTACAGGGCCCTGGTGAGATCGCACTTGGAATATTGAGTGCAGTTTTGTTCTCCAAATTTGAGGAAGGACATTATTGCTATTGAGAGAGTGCAGAGTAGGTTAACCAGGTTAATTCCCGGGATGGCGGGACTGACATATGATGAAAGAATGGGTCGACTGGGCTTGTCTTTACAGTGGAAGACACCAGCAACGTGCCTGAAGTTCAAGAGAGTCAGGTGGTGGAAGTTAGTGGACGATTGGAAAATTGCCAATATTACCCCACTACACAAGAAGGGAGCAAAGCAAAATAATAGGAACTATAGGCCGGTTAGTCTGGCTTCGGTGGTTGCTTAGCTTTTAGAGTCCATTATAAAGGATGAGGTTACGGAATACTTACTGTAGATGTTCACGATAAATTATAAATCTGCTGGATTTCTTTGAAATTGCAGGACAGACTAAAGAGAGTCGGTAGATGTTGTTTACCTAGATTTTCAGAAAGCATTTGATAAGGTGCCACACATGAGGCTGCTAAGGAAGATGAGAGCCCACAGTATCAAAGGGCAGATACTAGCAGGGATAGCGGGTTGGCTGGATGGAGGAAGGCAAAGTGTGGCAATAAAGGGGGCTTTTTCTCGTTGGCTGCCAGTGACAAGCGGAGTCCCACAAGGGTCAGTGCTGGGGCCGCTACTCTTCACATTGTATATTAATAAGTTGGATGAGGTGAATGAAGGCTTGGTGGCCAAGTTTGCAGATGTTACGAAAATAGGTAGAGGGGCAGGTAGTATAGAGAAAGCAGGGAGCACTGCGGAAGGACTTGGACAGGTTAGGAGAGTGGGTAGGGAAGTGGCAGATGGAATATAGTGTAGCAAAGTGTGGAGTCATGCATTTTGGTAGTAGGAATAAAGGCGTAGACTATTTTCTAAATGGGGAGAGAATCCAGAAATCAGAGGTGCAAAGGGATTTGGGGCTTTTTCAAAGCTGGTGCAGGAGTCGGTACTGGGCCTGTACTCGCTGGAGTTTAGAAAATTGAAGAGGGACCTCTTTGAAACACACAGAATAGTGAAAAGGCTTGGATGGAGTGGATGTGGAAAGGATGTTTCCACTAGTGGGAGAGTCTAGGACTAAAATTAAAGGATGTTCCTTTTGGAAGGAGATGAGGAGCAATTTCTTTAATCAGAGGGTGGTGAATCGGTGGAATTCTGCCACAGAAGGCTGTGGAGGCCGTCAATTGATATTTTTAAGGCAGAGATAGATCGTTTCCTGATTAGTACAGGTGTCTGGGGTTATGGGGAGAAGGTAGGAGAATGGGGTTTGGAGGGAGAGATAGATCAGCCATGATTGAATGGTGGAGTAGACTTGATGGGGTGAATGACCCAATTCTCCTTCCTTCATTTATGACCTTATGAATCTCATGCTAACCGCTCGTACCTGCTCAGCAATTTAACTGTAGCAAAACCTGGACCCTTGTGTCCAGGAGCAGTAAGACTGGACATATACAAGAACAAAATGAATGGCGATTTAATTTGATGTTTGCTTTGGTAGAAAAAAAAAATTGTTTTTATATGTTACATTTGACTTATTAAGTTGAGTCTCCTTGAAGAAAGAGCTAATTGTGTTTCCTTAAATGCCTGAAGCAACAGATGTAATGATGACATACTGTGTTTGAAGCTATCTCTAAAGATTTATTTTAGCAGGTGGAGTGTATTCTGTTAACTGTGTATGCCATACATTCAATTTTATTTTTCTGCCGGGCATATTAGTTAAAGGGATATGATGAACCAATGCTTTCTAATTATTGATGTGGAGGGCGCCTAACAGCAGCGGCTCGACTACAGTCCGTCTGTCTTTTTAAATTTTTGTCTTGTTAAATGTATGTCTTGGCTCTAGTTTTTATTATTTTCCTTTAGCTGTGTATATGTGGGGGGTGGGGGAAACCGTTAGTCTCTTCCCTGTATGGGGACCTGACTTTTTCCTTGTCGGGTCTCCGATGTCATTGGGCCTAACACCATGGAGCCAGCCGCGGCCTCCGGCCGGAACCAACCTGAAGGCTCCAGTCGCGGATCCTGCAGACTCGCCATCGCGGAGCTGGCTGTCTTCGGAACGGGAAGAGCTGTGGTGGCGCGCAGCTGAGACCCGACCTCGGAGCTTCGGAGGCTCCGGCTGAGGGCCCGGTGGACAGGAACATCGGGAGCTCGCAGGTCCCTGGTGGGAGACCGCTTTTCGGAGCTCCCGCAACGGCGACTTCTCCCGCAGGAATCGCGGGGTTTAAAGGACTCGGAGCGGGGCCTAATATCGCCCGCGCGGCTTAACGGCCGTGGAACCTGCCATCGCCCGCCGGGGGCTTTAACATCGTGAGCCCCAGTCGGCTCGATGTTGCAGTTGGACTGCTGGGCCGCGGGAGAAGAACAAAGGGAAGATATAAGACTTTTGCCTTCCATCTCAGTGAGGAGTTGTTGGAGATTCACTGTGATGGATGTTTGTGTAAACTGTCTTAAGTGTGGGTCTTGAGTTTTTTTGTAATGTAAAGGGCCAGTCCTACCAGCATCCGACTCCATGTGGTGAGCGCGATCAAACTGGAAGCGGGGGCCGCGCGGAGGTCAGGTGATCCCTGTATAGGGCCGTTCCCAACAGCATGCGCCTGAATGCGAAGAGCGCGACCAAACCGGCAGCAGGGGCCGCGCGGAGTGGCGCAACGCGGTGCCAAGTGAGGCGAACTTGGAGCCAAGTCTTAAAGATACGTTCGCCAGGACAGATAGGCACACACAGAGAGGGCAACAGAGGCACCTACAGAGAGGGTCACTGAGGCACGACGTCGAGGCGGTGTGTAATGCGTCGAGGCGACTGCGAGCCGACAAGCCATTGCCGCGCGGAATTTTTGAACATGGTCAGTTTTTTGGAGCCCTGCGCGATGTCGGGACGAACTCCGCACAATTCCGTACGGCTCCGGCGATCGAAGTGGGACTGGCCCCGTGACGCCGGACGGCTCAAGCGAACACGTTAGGTCGCGTTCATCGCATGGAGTTGCATGCTGCTGGGACAGGCCCTTAAGACTGTAGAAAATGCAATTTTGTTCAAACCAAGCTGTTTGAATGACAATAAAAGGCATTCTATTCTATTCTATCAAGTGTTTCAGTGTTTACTGGCCTGGATTTGCAAGGAATTAAGAAAAAAATGCAGGAATAGGCTGCAAAATGTTTCACATGACCCACATTCTGTGACTATTGCTGTATAAGCTGTGTATCCTTTTTACTCTTTATATATCTGAAGAAACTTTTGGTATCCACTTTTATATTATCGGCTAGCTCACCTTCATATTTTTTTCCTTCCCCATATTGCGTTTTTAGTTGACAGTTGTCTCCGTAGCAACAATTGGATGTAATGAAACTCATAAATTCGTGTTCATAACTTAAAAGGAGCAGAATTCGGTCCATTTACTCCGCCATTCAATCATGGCTGATCTATCTTTCCCTCTCAACCCTATTCTCCTGCCTTCTCCCCAAATCCCCTGACACCCGTACAAATCTATCTCTGCCTTTAAAAATATCCACTGACTTGGCCTCCACAGCCTTCTGTGTCAATGAATTCCACCAATTCACCACCCTCTGACGAAATAAATTCTTCCTCATCTCCTTCCTAAAGGAACGTCCTTTAATTCTGAGGCTATGACCTCTGGTCCTAGACTCTCCCGCTAGTGGAAACATTTACTCTATCCAGGCCTTTCACTATCCCGGCCTTTCACTAAGTTTTAATGAGGTACCCCCACATCCTCCTAAACTCCAGCGAGTACAGGCCCAGTGCCGTCAAACGCTCATCACGTGTTGACACACTAATTGATGCAAATCAATTGATGCTAAGTAAATCAGAAGTAGCAGGAAAAAAATCTACCGATGGTGATGACGTGTCTCTGTTCCTTGAGTATTAGCACCACGAGGCTTGCATATTCACGGTGTCGTAGGTGGGGTACTGTGGGTAAGGCTGCCACCATCCTTTAACGGAGCATGTCTGAGTTCAAGCAGAAAGTAGAAAAAAATACTCTGCAAGTACCGGTGTTTAAGCTGGAACTACAAGGTATGATCAAGTAATGGATGCAGCTGCTGGCCAAGAATATTCCCTGTTGTAGAGCTGGTTACATCTTTGAGAGTGACTTGTCCTTTTCCAGTAGCTGAATCCAGGGACGTGAACACACAGTGGCAGTTGGAAAGACTAAGCCACAAATTCCATATGATCTCTCTCTGTCGTACCACTCCATTCAGGCTACTATTAAGTTAATCGTTTGTACCGTGTCAGTTTATTAAAGCTGTTAATCAATTTTAACTAGCGCTGGTGTATCGGGAAGCATGTTGTTAACTTTGGTTTTGTTTTCAATCAATAGTACAACTTCTCAGCAAAACAGCAAGAAGTTATTAGTAAAAGCAGAAGCTTGGACAGGAAGCCAGAACCTTTAGTATTGACAAATTGGCGACACAGCACGTATGGTGTTGGACAATCGGACCTCGAAAAGGTAAGAAATTGCAATTTAAACCGCAACCTGTAAAAAATATTGTAAAGTAGATGTCATCAGCAAATGTGGTGGATAATTCAGAGAACTGCCACTTCATAATATACTTACTGTTTGAGAAGTGTTATTATGCTCACATTGGATATCAGAAGGATTTGGTAAAGAAAGATGTGAATGGATTTTTCTCCTTCAACCTGAACATTTTGGTAGAAAGGTCTCAAGCTTCATCAACGTCTGAAGATCTGAATTTAAAGCGGAAAATGTTGGAGAAATGTTTTTACTTGCAGAGCATTTGTCAGGATTTAAAGTTTGTAAACATAAATTATTACCTTTTGTTCCTTTCTTCACAAATGTTGCCCGACCATTGTGTTTTCAGCTTTTTCTGTCTTCGTACTAGTTGTCTAAGAACACTTCTTTGCAACAGTATTTCATGAATCAAATTTGATTTATTTTGGTCTGAACACCTTGGTTGTAAATGCAGTTACTTACATTCTATGAAATTGAGTGCTAGTACTCACAATGAAAATGACACCAATAGCTGCAGTGTGTATGATGGCAATTTACTGAACTATATTGCATGACTTTCCATCTTTGCAAAATTGAATGTTGATTAAGGATAGCTGAAAAAATCATAGCTGGGAGAATAAAGCAAAATTTAATGAAACTACTGGGTCTGCGAAATTTATGAAACCATTAATAATATTTTATTTTGAAACATAGCATTGATGATGGTTTCCAACACTTCATCCGTTTCCTGCACCTTTTTGAAAGAAATATGCAATTTGTCCCATTATCCTGCTCTTTCCAGTTCTTGCTATAGTTCTTGCAAGAACTGTTATTGCAATTTTTCGGCATTAGATGTTTATAACATTCTTTTTGAAAACTGCTTCCATCACCGTTCAAGTCAATGCATAACAGATTATAACAAACCACCTGATTATTGTATGAATTTTTATTGGTGTTTTATATGTATGTTTAATTGATCAAATTTGACTAACATAGATCCATTGAGTTCAAACACAACAGTATTTGTCTATTTGAATCTAAATATTTTATAAATGCAGAGAATATTGGAAAATAATTTAAGACATGTATGGTAGAACTTTTAAAAGTAAAAACATTTGCTTGCTTCGTGCTCCGAGTACAACTAAAGTTTAACTTGCAGATGTTTTTCAACTTTTTATTGCTAAGGCTTAATCTCTACAATTTCATCAGTACGACCCAGCTACTTGTGGCAGTGCAGTTGAAGCGTAGATGGACTTTCAAAAGGCAATTCAGGGCATCACACATTGGGCATAGTAATAGAAATAAAGCTTGAGATAAAAGCAGCATCCAGCTTGTCCCATTCTGTCGATCTTCACTTATAGGGTTGCAATTGTATCTCTTTAAAAATTACACGCCAAATTGATTTTCTACAATAAGGTTGCCAGTTATTCATTACAAGGGACGGTGCTGTTTTTGAGATCCATTAATGTATTTGATAGTTTATATATAGAACCCAATTTGAAAATTTGCAGAGCGAGAAAATTGCAATAAAGTGGAGTAAAGTTCTGAAGATATGAAATTAGTCGATTTGTGGCAGATGTAATTCAGTGTAAGAAAAAGTAAAGTGAAGCAGGAATAAGGTTAATTAATGTTTAACTTTACTTTAGAAAGGGGGGATAATGCAAAAGATCTACAAGTGTTTGGTGATGATACAATAGTTAATATAGTGATGCAACAATTAGCATTTCTGCCATATGACTCCAGGCAGTCAGATTTGATCCCGACCTTCATGTTGTTCAAGTGGAGTTTATCCTTTTTGTACATGGCTGCCTCGGTTTTCCCTAGGTAATTAGCTAGGGGAATGATCCACATGCCGATGACAGGCTGATTGCGAGCTTAATTGACTTCTGGACTGTAATTTTTCTCTAATGTGAAGGTGGATGGCAGAGAATCAGAGGGATTTGACTGAAATGTGAGAGTGGAAAAAATAGTAGGATTTTAGGATTAGACTCCGAACAGAGAACAATATAGCATAGGAACAGGACCTGCGGCCCACAGTGTTTGTGCTAATCAAGATGCCAATTTAAATTAATCTCATATGATCTGTTTATAATTCTCCACCATTCATGAGCCTTTCTAAATGCC
The DNA here is from genome assembly GCA_035221665.1 of Okamejei kenojei. Taxonomy (NCBI): domain Eukaryota; kingdom Metazoa; phylum Chordata; class Chondrichthyes; order Rajiformes; family Rajidae; genus Okamejei; species Okamejei kenojei. Next base: position 8,721,941 of record CM069132.1, on the reverse strand, counting down.
TCTTAAATGTTGCTATTTCAGCAACACCTCCCATGTCACTGGGAAGCAGCTTTATAGGACTTTGGATAGGCCACATTTGGAATATTGCATGGAGTTCTGGTGGCCCCATTACAGGACAGATGTGGAGGCTTAGGAAAATGTGCAGTGGAGGTTTACCAGAATGTTGCCTGGATTAGGAGGTATTGGCTACAGGGAGAAGTTGGAGAGATTGGATTGTTTTCTCTCGAATGCTGGAGGTTGCAGAGGGTTATGCAGGGCTCTCGCTTAACTTTTTTTCCCTGTTGCCAGCCGGGCAACCTTGACAGCTTTTTAGGTTGCCAAATGACAGTTTAGGTGGTCATTGAAGACGGTTTGCATGACGCGTGCGATAATGTGCTCGGACGAAGTGCGTAGTTATCGGTCGGAATTATGCTCAATGAAGCATTCACATATTATGTTCAAGAAGGAATTGCAGATGCTGGAAAATCGAAGGTAGACAAAAGTGCTGGAGAAACTCAGCGGGTGCAGCAGCATCTATGGAGCGAAGAAAATAGGCAACGTTTCAGGCTGAAACCCATCAGTCCGAAGAATGGTTTTGGCCCGAAACGTTGCCTATTTCCTTTGCTCCATAGATACTGCCGCATCCGCTGAGTTTTTCCAGCACTTTTGTCCACATTCACACATTATTTCTGCTTCAAATAACTCACAAACTAAACATATTCACCAATCAAGACATGATATATATACCACAATGACATGCAGCAAAATTCTAATACAATATCTCAACTCTTTTTACACATTACAATTAATGCAATTTCTATTAGTTCTTTCCACTTCCAAACAAAAATGTGGTCGGATTACTCAGCGTATGATCAACCTGTGTCAATAAATCCTGGACCGTGGTAACATATATGCTTAACCATGCACACTACAGATTGATACATGTTTTCTGTGAAGGACCGAAAATTACCATGACAAGGCCATAGCATGGGTCGTTATTGCTACTGGCACAGAAACACTCTGGCTTTGCACATAATTTATCCATAACAAAATATACAGGTTGCAAGGAAATTTCTAAAGGCATTTTATGATAATAACTGTTAAAACCGACTATACCCATCTGACAAGTTAAACATTACACTAACTGACAAGACTTGGCCAAAGGACATAACTGCAGCAAATGTTATTTTGGTAATATGTTTAAAGGAGTCGAAACAAATAATAACATTGGGAATTAAAACACATTTGATTACATTCCGTTATCAAACATAATCAATGTTCGCTCTGAAGACCATGAAGCACAATAGGGTCAGGGGGTGTGCGAATCAGTGCGGGGTGGATAGATGGTGGGGGGGGGGGTTTGAGAAGGCAATCGGTGCGGAATGGATGGATTGAGGCAAGTGAATTAGTACGTGTTGGTTGGAGTATGTAAAATTGTGAGGGGAGAGCACGGGGATGTCTGGTGTTGAATGGGGGGATCAGTACAGGATGAATGTGGGGGGATCAGTATAGGATGAATGGGGGTTCAGTACAGGATGAATGGGGTAGACAAAAATGCTGGAGAAATTCAGCGGGTGAGGCAGCATCTATGGATCTATGAGGCAACATCTATGGGGGATCAGTACAGGATTGATTGGGGGGGAAGGGGTCCAGCATAGGATGAATAGGTGGATCAGTATAGGATGAATGGGGGGGAGGGGGTCAGGACAGTGTGGATCGGAGGGTCTATGCAGGATGAATGGGAGATCACTACAGGATGAATGAGGGGGATCAGTATAGGATGAATGGGGGATCAGTACGCAATGAATGGGGGATCAGTACTGGATGAATGAGGGATCACTACAGGATGAATGGGGAGATCACTACAGGATGGATGGGGGGGATTGGTGCAGGGGAAATGGAGGGTGGGTCAGTACAGGATGAATGGGTGGATCAGTGCAGTATGAATGGGGGGAGAAGTGCAGGATGGATGGGAAGTGGGGGTCAGTACAGGATGAATTGGGGGACCAATGTAGGATGGATGGGGGGTGGCAGGAGAATCAATGCGACATGGGTAGGGTGATGAATAGATTGGGGGTGGGTGGGAAGCACAGCGGATGTCAATGAGGACTGAATAGAGGAGGGAATGGGGATCAGTGTGGGGTGGAGAGGAGGGGTCCCAGGATAAGAGGGGTGGAGGGGGGGCGTACAAGAGAGAGAGAGAGAGAGAGAGAGAGAGAGAGAGAGGGGGGGGGGGGGGGGGGGGGGGGGGGGGGGGGAAGGGGCAGAGGAGGTGGGGAGGAAGGGAGGTCAGCGCTTCACGGACAACATCACCCCGCTCGCTGCCTTGGCCAAAGTGCTGCCGACTCCTCGCCACCGCTTCCCCTCCTCCAGCCAACAGCAAGGTGCTGGGCCGAGAGGTGCAGTTCAAAGATCCTATAGAATCTGTCGTGCAGCTGCTTCAGACGGCGGAAGGAGACCTCCCTCCCTCCCGGCCTCGGCGCGCGACACAGGTTGATTTGAAAGTGCTGTTCGCGGAGTTGCAAGCAGCGATCAGGGCGATAGCAGCCACTGATGGCAAATCCGCAAAAAGGCGCTTTCAAACAACCCGTCTCACACGCCGACGCCGGGAGGAGGGAGGGAGAGGGAGGCCTCGTTCCGTCGGGCGGGGTGAGGGAGGCGGCGGCGGTGGAGCCGCTGTCGCGGCCCATCATTCGCTCCGACCCTTCGTCACCCCCGCTCCTAGCAAAGATATCTTTGGCTCCTAGTATCTTTGCCTCGCAATTAAAGATACTAGAGGAATACAGCTGCCGCCCACACAAAACGTCAGTTCCTATACTCCAGAGATGCTGCCTGACCGCGGAGTTACTCCAGTTTTTTGCGTCTACCGGTATAAACCAGTATTTGGGTACCAAGCCGGGCAAAATGAGTCGGCGTTTAGGTTGCACGGGGGGCACTTTGGGTGGTCAATGGCACCCGGGCAACCGCTAATTTCGAACCCTGTTATGATAGAAGTACATGTATATCACTGATTTTCAGGCAACTGATGGCCTGGCACATTCTTTAACCCGGACAAAATGTAACTGTTGTATGGTATCTGGTCAGTTTGGTTTTAACAGGAGATAATTAAAATGTACATTTATGCTCCTGTGATATGCCCGAGACCTGGTGAGCTTTGCATTGGTCAAATGTAGACTTTCCTTCAGAGCATCTCGGCATAATCGCAGATGGGAATGTGTCGATTAAGGGAAGCACATTTTCCAGATCTTTGCCATTGGTGCCGTCTTTCTATACCCGTAAATATATTGCCTGCCCCCACCTCTGCGATCAAGGATCGCACAAGTAAACGATCACCATTTGGAATGAATTGCAGATGATTCATATTTATCAAAAAAACTCTTCTAAAGAGTTTCTTCAAAGACTCTTTACAAAAAAACACAAACTACTGGACTATGTCTGCGGATCAGACATCATGTCTGGTGGATATGGGTAGGAGACATTTCAGATTGGAACTCTTCAGCCTCATGCCTGACCTGCTGAGTTACTCTAATGCTTTGTGTGTGTTTTGTTTTGGTAAACCAGAATCGGCAATTCCTTGTTTCTCTGTAAAGGCTCTTTCCTCTTGCAAATGCAGAATAGGTCTGGTGTAAGTGCGTTGTCGGTACTAGTAAACCACGTTGGATGGGTGGTGTTTTTCCGAATGGGAAAGAGACGTAGAATAAAAGCCACAATCATTCGCTAAATTAGTTTGTGGGCAATTATGTGATTGTGTCCATGGCATCGTCTGCTGCGATGGAGCCAAACACAAGCAAAGATCTTCTGGGTGTGAATCAAAGGGACCAAGTGAAAAAAGTAAGCCCTGCATTCTTGAGGTGGTGTTGAGTTCTCTTTGGCTAGCCATTCCCCCTGAGGCGTTAAGGCAGCGTTTCCTGTTCGCTCAGCACCTGGAAAATATGGTTCCAACTCTTTTTCAGTGCCATCCAACCCACGATGTTCTCAACACCATCCAACCCTCCATTTGGTCTCAGACCTAGTCATCCATGACCAAGTCATTCGGTTGGTGCAAGTTTCCCCGCCTGCAGCCCCGTGTGACCCGTGATATACACTCACCGTTCGCCTCTTCAATACCGCCCATGTGAGGAAACTGGCAACTTGCACTCTATCACAGCCAATATTATCACCTGTGTTAAGGGATCATTCACCCAAACGGCAATGTCCAGCCACAATTTAGATGCTTTAATATTATGCATTGTTATTCCACAAATCCATTCTCCATTTCTATTATAACCCACCGTCCCCATAATTGAACATGAATCCCTTCTCTCCACGCAGCTTTATGAATAGGGTCCCATGTTTGAATTATCATTACATGACCTCCGTTGGTCGGACACGGCTCTGGAACCAAGGGTGCTGGAAAATTGGTGGTGGACCTGTATATAAAATTATGAGAGCCATTGATAGGGTATGCAGTCAGAACCTTTTTCCCAGGATGGAAAATCAAATACTAGAGGGCACAGCTTTAAGGAGTGAGGTGCAACGTTTAAAGGGGACATGCAGGGCAAGTTTTTTAATATAGAGGTGATGAATGCCTGGGACATGCTACTAGGGTTGGTAGCTGAAAAGGGTACGATAGTGGCATTTAAGAGGTTTTTGGATAGGCATGTGGATATGCGGAACATGGAGGTACATTGATTATGGATAGGAAGATAAGCGATGGTATTGCCATTTTCAGCTTTGACATTGTGGGCCGAAGGGCATGTTCTTGTGCTGTACTGTACTATGTTCTATATATATATCACAAACCACAGAGGTCCCAAGACTGATCCAGCAAAACACAAGTGAAGACAGACCTCCAGTCAAAATTACGTTCCTTTGTCTTGTAATGCAAAGCCAATTTTGAACTCTTACATCCTTGTCTCCGTGGGTCCCATTTAATTTAATTTTGAATTGAATACCATAAATTTTCTTGATCTACCTGTCATAGGGACCTTGATGAATGCTTTGCTACAATATCCACTGCCTTATCTTCATCAATCATCGGCGTGACCTCAAAACAAAATAAGGTTTATGTGACATGACCTCTTCTGCACAAAGCCTTCTGATTATTCCTAATTAATCCTTACTTTTCCAGATGTGAGTAAATCCTATCTCTCGGAATCTTCTCCAATAGTTTTTTGAACACTGATTCAAGGTACACCGACTGACCATAATTTTCTACTTTGTTCCCACAAGAACAACATTCTCCAGACCTCTGGAACCCCGCCTGTCGCTAACGAGGATTCAAGGATCTCTGTCGAGTCCTAACAATGTTTTCTTTCTGAATAATCTAGGATAGATTCCCTCAGGACCTATCCACCTTAAATCCCCTGTCGCACGGTACGAGTTCATTCCAAGAGCTCTCCCAAGTTTGTGTGATTCGAAATCGGAGATTTACCGTAATGGCTGCTCGTCGGTACTCGGAGCTCTCGTGGACATTTTTCAACATGTTGAAAAATCTTCACGCGTCTTCCCGTGCTTACTTGCCGTTAGTGAGTCTTCCCAAGTACCTGCCGTTAGCGCTAAGAGACGTCCCCGAGCTCCGATGTACCCGCTACGTTCATTCTCCGTGCTTACCACGAGTTTGATTTTTTTTAAACTCGGGAGAGCTCTTGGAATGAACTCGTACCGTGGGACAGGGCTTTAACATTCTTAAACAAAATCAACACAACCTGCTTGATATCAATGTGTGACAGAATATCTGCATACTCCTCTATGATCTCGCTATCCTCCACGCCTTTCTCAGTGATAAACACCAATGCAAAGTTAATACCTCACCCACTTCTGGCTCGGGCATAAATCCTCCCCTTTGTCCTCGTGTGTTTTTACCCTCTCTTTAGTTACTCTCTATTTTTTAATAATTGTCTAAAATACCGTTGGATTCTTTTTAATCCCGCTCTCAAAAAACGCTCCTTAATGTTCCTGTGATGGTACAAAAAGCCTGTTTCTATGCTGTATGTCTCTTATAACACAATCAAGTGTTCTTAGAGAGGCATAGCATACAAAAAATAGGATGCTGTACTAAACCACAAAAAAGCATTTGTAAGCCATTTGGATGCCAATAAACCTTTGATAGCTATGTAAATAATTTAGATATAAGTACAGGTACGTTTAAATTAAAAATCAATAAGTTTAAGAATATATGAGTTTAAAATAAACATTTCTAAGTTTAACAAAAAAATATATATTTCAAAGCACGTTGACTTGATACCAATTATTAAAAACAGAAGAGTAAACTTTTAAACCACTAGCCCTGACTTAACCATTTTTCTCCACAGGATTCGCATCGACAGATAGTTCTGCTATAATTGGAACAATTAGATATAACAAGTCATGATTTAAGGAACATAATTTGCATTGGCTATAACGATATTTTAGTCATGAACTGGGCAACCATTTAAAAGATATTTTGTGAATTGACAAGTGAATAAACAATCTGTCTTGGATTTAAACAGTATAGAAAGAATAAACCTGTTCAACAAGAATGGATCGACTGGGCTTATATTCACTGGAATTTAGGAGGATAGAAATGTATAACATTCTCAAGGGATTGGCCAAGGCTAGATGCAGGAAAAATGTTCCTGATGTTGGGAGTGGGAGGAGTCCAGAACTAGGGGGTCACAGTTTAAGAATGAGGGGTAGGCCATTTAGGACTGAGATGAGGTAAAACGTTTTCACCCAGAGAGTTGTGAATCTGGAATTCTCTGCCACAGAAAGCAGTGGAGGCCAATTCACTGGATGTTTTCAAGAGAGTGTTATATATAGCACTTGGGGCTAATGGAATCATGGGATATGGGGAGAAAGCAGGAACGGGGTACTGATTTTGGATGATCAGCCATGATCATATTGAATGGCGGTGCTGGCTCGAAGGGCTGCATGGCCTACTCTTGCACCTATTTTCTATGTTTCTATGCAGCCTTCCCACTGTAATCAGATTCTATTGTCTCTTAAGAACACAGTTCCATCTTTAATCGTAGGTGATCATTTCACACTTGTGCAACCATATTCTATTAAACAATGTAATGTACAGCTTTGAGTATTTTTAGTTTGCAGGAGTACACATAAATTTATTGCTATCGAAATTACCATTATTTTTGAAAATCCAGTGGGAAAAATAACTAATTGTGAATTGCAAACTGAAGCTGGAAAGAATGCAGAAAAGATTTATGAGGATATTGCCAGGACTTGAGGGACTGCCCTATTTTCATCACTCACCGGCTTGACCTCAAAACAAAATAAAGTTTATGTGATGTGACCTCTTCTGTTGGGCAGACTTTATTCCTTGGAGAGCAAGAGGCTGAGAGGTGATCTTCTAGAGGTGTTTAAGATTGTGAGGAGAATAGATAGGGTAAACCCAGGATAGGGGAATCTATAACCAGGAAACATTGGTTTTAGGTGAGTGGAGAAAGGTTTATTAGGAACCCGAGGAGCGACTTTTTCTCAAAGAGGGTGGTATGTATATGGCACGAGCTGCCAGAGGAGGTAGTTGAGCCAGGTACTATAGCAACATTTACAAGGCATTTGTTGATAGAATGGAGCGGCTGGGCTTGTACACTCTGAAATTTAAAAGGGTGAGAGAGGATCTTATTGAAACATATAAGATTATTCAGGGTTTGGACACGCTAGAGGTAGGAAACATGTTCCCGATGTTGGGGGAGTCCAGAACCAGGGGCCACAGTTTCAGAATAAGGGGTAAGCCATTTCGAATGGAGATGAGAAAAAACATTTTCACACAGAAAGTTGTGAGTCTGTAGAATTCTCTGCCTCAGAGGGCGGTGGAAGCTGGTTCTTTGGGTGCTTTCAAGAGAGAGCTAGACAGAGCTCTTAAAGATAGTGGAGTCAAGGGATATGGGGAGAAGGCAAGAACGGGGTACTGATTGTGGATGATCAGCCATGATCACATTGGCAGTGCTGGCACGAGGGGCCGAATGGCCTACTCCTGCACCTATTGTCTATTTGGTAAGGTACATGGACCGAAAGGTTTAGAGGGATATGTGGGCAGGTGCTACTTGTGTAGTTTGGGCATCTTGGTCGGCATGGACATGATAGGCTGAAGAGCCTGTTTCAGTGCTGTCTGGCTCTTTGACTCTTTATAATGCGTTCTATAACACTAGGTCTTGTAGGAATGTAACTATCACATTATAGCAGAATGAACTGTGACCCACCTTCCCTGGCACAAATTTGGGGATCGGTTACTAAGAGCTTCCAGCTTTTGTCTGCAGCATGGCTGTCGATTGCTTGGCTCAATAGCAAGATCAGCAGAGGAGCAGGAAGTCAAATTTGGTAGCTGCAGCTCAGACGTCTCTGGTTGATAACTCCTGCTTGGCAGTCAGAGATAGGTTGATCCACAGTCACACAATGGTTCCATAATTATCCGTAAGCCTGATACAGGTGTGTAATTATGTAGGAAGGAACTGCTGATGCTGGTTTAAACCAAAGATAGACACAAAACGCTGGAGTAACTCAGCGGATCAGACAGCATCTCTAGTTGGGCAGTAGTAGACAGGTGATGGGTCTGCCAGGGCAGTCCTGTTTGTGGATTTTGGGGAGGAGATAGAAGTGGCCAGATGGAATAAGGATTGAAGATAACTGCTGGGTAAAGAATAACGACAGGAGATGTGTCGCCTGCTGCTATATTTCCTCACTCGCTTCCATCCAGGGGCCACAGGACTCCTTCCAGGAGATGCAGAGGTTCGTGCGCACCTCATCTAACTTCATCTGCAGCATCCAGTGTTCCCAAAGTCGCCTCCTGTACAGTGGCGAGACCAAGTGTAGACTTGGCGACCATTTCGCTGATTACTTGTGCTCGGTCCACCAAGGCCTTCTGGATCTCCCGGGTGCTAAGCATTTGAACTCCTCTGCTCATTCCCACGCTGACCTTTCTGTCCTGGGTCTCCTCCATTGGCCACAAGCAAACGGGAGGAACAGCACTTTATATTCCATTTGGGTAGCTTACAACCCAACAGTATCAACATTGATTTCTGCATATTTAGGTAACACTTCATCAAATTTTCCTTCACCACCCAATTCCCCCCACCCTCTCCTGTGCCCCACCTGAACCACCTATTAATCCCCTCCGTCCACCCCTTCCTCTTTCTTTCCTCCGGCTTTATAATCCGCAGCTCTTCAAAACTCTCACACCTTGTCTTAAGAAGGGTCTTGACCCAAAACCTCACCTATTCCTTTTATCCAGAGATGTTGTCTGGCCCATTACTCCAGCTTTTTGTGTCTATCTTCAGTTAAAACCAGCATCTGCAGTTCCTTCCTTCGCACCTTCCTTTCTTATCTGTGGCCTTCGATCCAATCATCCGCGAAATCAAAAACGCTCTTTGCATCTGTCGGCCTCTTACCTGCCACGCTTTTTCCTGCCTCTCTGTTTTTTCAGCTTTCCTCCACCACCCTCCCCTTCCACCACAATCAGGGCCTCAATCCAAAACATCACCGATCCTTGTTCTCCAGAGATGCTGCCTGCCCCACTGAGTTACTGCAGCACTTTGTGTCCTTTTGTTTGTAAGCCTAGTAGCCAGCATCTGCAGTTCTTTGTTTCTACATTACGAATAGCAAGTGACTTTGCCAAAGTATTTTTCTATAGTTCCTCAATATATTTCATAACTTCTCGTCAGGTTTGAAGAAAATGACTTTAATCCTTGCAGAAGGATTGTAATATGGGGACATGTTTGGGTATCTTCAGGTAAATGTTAGACTAAGAAAAAAATTAGAAATAATTACAGAATTACAAATAATCACAACATGAGAGCAAGCAGAGAAATGCGAGTAAATGCTGTGAATGAATGAGCAGTATAAATTTGAATAATATACGATAAGCAACAAATAAAAGGATAAATGAATAACCAATAAGAAAAATTTTGATTTTTCCAGTTCACTACCAAAAAGCACAAGCGCAACTCCTCTGAACATCTCAGTGCTTCATCATCGTATTTGTTTTCGCAGCACCCCGATCAAGTTAGTATTTTTACTGTTTTAATACAAATTATCCAAAAATACCAGTCAAATAATTTCCCTTTATCCTGGTGCAAACGTATCACTTAAATTTATATTGACTATTAATTTTAATTAGAGCTTAATTGTAAGATTAATAACAATTCACAAGTGATGCTTTGTTTCGAAGAAGCTTTCAACTGTTCTGATAGCTCTTCTGTTTGCACTGACATTTAAATCATGAATTGATATTTTTTGTTCCAATTTGATGCGATTAGGATTGGCTTAATTTCTGAAGTTGATTGCACCGTATTTGTTATTTAATTTTTCAGATTGAATTTCTTGATTATAGGTTTTGTAAATCGCAATCATGCTTGTTCTTCTTTCTGTGGCAGGTCAACATATAATTGCTACAAGTTTCATTCAATGTTGAAAGAACTAGAAAGTTTAGGGAATGTTTAAGAAAGAACTGCAGATGCTGGAATAATCGAAGGTAGACAAAAAATGCTGGAGAAACTCAGAGGATGAGGCAGCATCTATGGAGAGAAGGAATAGGCAACGTTTCGGGTCGAGATCCCTTCTTCAGACTGATGTCGGGGGGGGGTGGGAAAAAGAAAGGTAAAGGCGGCGATGGTAGGCTTTGTGGGAGAGCTGGGAAGGGGGAGGGAAAGGAGGGAGAAAGCAAGGGCTATCTAAAATTTGAGAAGTCAATGTTCAGGGAATGTACATTGTGGATGAGGCTAATTTTTTGTTTTAAAGAAGGAACTGCAGATGCTGGAGAATCGAGGGTACACAAAAAGCTGGAGAAACTCAGCGGGTGCAGCAGCATCTAAGGAGCGAAGGAGATAGGCGACGTTTCGGGTCAAGGGTCTCGACCCGAAACGTCGCCTATCTCCTTCGCTCCTTAGATGCTGCTGCACCCGCTGAGTTTCTCCAGCTTTTTGTGTACCCCCTAATTTTTTGTTGCTGTTGATAACACATTGTATTTGTATATCCAAATATTTACATCTGTTTTTATACATGTATCCAGTTTTGATTTATTATATCATTATCCAACATTTTTTTTGTCATTTAAAACCGATAGTTTAAATTATGCCTGTGAATAATCCCTATTGTGTCATAGAACAATGAATGTGAAATTGCTAAGTTGTGGTTTAAAAAAAAATCTCAGCAGATATCAAATGGATTTTTTCTTGAGTTCTTCACTCCACTGTCAATAATAATCACGGATTTTCTCTGCGTTCAAAATTTGTACCGTTAGATAACTTTCTACTGCAATCCCACAAATATAAAAGAGCTTCCATTTTAGCTGTTGTAGTGTAGGCGTATTGTAATGATGTGGATAAGTGATTTTGCATAGAAAATCACTTCACCACCACCCACTCCCCTCCCCCATGCTCCTTCAAATCATCCATACCTCTTCAGACGTGATCCAAGCTCTAATTCTCTGCACCACCAAACGGATGATGATCAATTAATCAAATGATTAGCTGCCTGAGTATGATTGTGGAAGAGGAACACAGCTTCAACGTTTCTGATATTAATGTTGAAGAATATTTCTCGGCTCCAACATTTTTTTTCCATGATATCTGATTCCAAGCCTCTTTGTAAATTTGCTATTGGTGAACATCATTTCTCCTCTGGGTCCTTTATGGCCCGATTGTTTATAAGTTCCTTCAAATTCCACATCCAAAGAGCTATGAACTGGACAAATAAATCCCTCTATCCCTCCGCACATCAATGCTGTTAAGGGACTTGCCATTAATTGTGTACTCTCCCCTTGCATTCAACCTCCCAAGTGCAACACCTGACACTTGCTCGGATTAAACGCCATCTGCTATTTCTCCCCCCATTTCCGGTTTATATCACAAACAGCAGAGGTCCCAGCACACTTCCCTGGTCACAGGCCTCCAGCCAGATCACTTTGTTCTATCACAACCCTCTGTATTCTATGAATGAGTCCGTTCTGAATCCATATGACAAAGTCACCGTGAATCCAATGCATCTTAATCTTCTGGATCGGCCAACTCGGAGGGTCTTTACTTGTATATTTTCACACACACACACACACACACACACACACACACACACACACACACACACACACACACACACACACACACACACACACACACACACACACACACACACACAACACACACACACACACACACACACACACACACACACACACACACACACACACACACACACACACACACACACACACACACACACACACACACACACACACCCCCCCCCCCCCCCCCCCCACACACACACACCCCCCCCCCCCCCCCCCCCCCCCCCCCCCCCCCCAATCCACCGCGCTACTTTCATCATATGCCTTTGTCACTTTCATTTTACTTGTTATGTTGGTCCATTACAGCCTTGGTCCACCATGTCTCTGCTGACCATAATGTTTCTGGCTCTACTCATGCCATTCACCAGAAATCGTACCTTGGTAATTCAAGTACTTATCTACATAAATAGTTGTGGTAAATGTCGAGGTACAACCCCTCGGTATTGTCACTTCAATATCTGTGGGTTGTGAGATTAGAATGGTTAGTTCATAAGGAATTGCAGAGAATTTGAATTATTTTTAAATGTTCACCTTGATTTTCTTTGTGTGTAGTTTATTATTTAATTTAACTAAATGCAGGTCCTCTGCAGGTTACTGATTTCCAACCTATGGACACCCAATGCCTACAATCAAGCATTTGGCATTTGGGAGTCTTTCGGGATGAATGGGAATAGATTTGCCAGCTGCAGGCTTTTTCTGCTGAGCGTTAAAGGCCCATTTCTGCATGTCACTTCCCTGAGCCCCAACATTTAAGTGTTGGGTCGAACTAATCTATATGCTAGGAGTGCAGAGCAGACTCATCTGCACACTCACCGAGTCAGTGAGGCTGGCTAGCGGATGCTCTATTCATACCTGCTCACTCTCCTGTCACAGTTATTTCTGTGAGCCTTTCCCATGCGTTTTTTGTTCATATCTGACATGAGTAGTTCGGGTATCAGAGTGGTCTCAGTGGTGGAACCCTGTTGTATCTGGGGATTTACTGTGGTATTAAATGCTATTTCTGGTTTGAACCCAAATGTTATTTATTTTTTCCCCACTCAGGAACCTGCAACTAGTCCGAAGCTAATTGACAACAACAACGAGCCTCCTTCATCACCAAAGAGTCCACAGCCATCATCAACTGTTAGTATACCTTAAGTGAAAAAAGATTCTCTCAAAATAGTCCTAGGCATCAGCTGCAGGAAATAATGTGATCTTATTTTCAGTGAATGGGAATGGCTTTGAATTGGTTTAACTGGAAATTATTTAATCCAGTCTCATTGCTTATTTTTGTTTTACAATGAACACCTGTTTATATTTCATTAAATCTGTAGGTTTCAGAAAAATATGGATTACTTTATATGACGAAAATCACAGAGAATGGCAAAAAAGTTAGGTAAGTACTTGGGGCGTTCGGTTTGAATATTGAAATGGTTGAGTGTTCCCTCTCCAATGACGCAAGCTGGACATTGTATGACATTGCACAACAAAACTGACCAAACTTTAATCATAAGTTGAGTGTATACATTAAATTATATTTTTAAGGAATATAATTGTTCAATAACACTGAAAGAAAGAAGCGACAGCAGGTAACATGCATTCGAAGTTGCCCGGGGGCAAAGATAAAGATAGTGGAGGCCCTGGCTACACTCTTGGGATGCTCCTGGAATATATGACTAGACCCAGTGGACTGGAGAATTGTAAACATTGCTAACTGTGAAATGGAAAAAGGTCCAAGCCACATTACAGCAGGCCATTCAGCCTAATGTCAGACGTGGAGGCTAAGATAATGAGAAACAAAACTATTTGTCCCTTTTTTATGCACGCCAAACAAACATACTATATCAGGCAGTATAGATTGGGTAAATAGTCTAGAGCGATAGATAGTCATAGAGTGATACAGTATGGAAACAGGCCCTTTGGCCCAACTTGCCCAAACCGGCTAATATGTCCAAGCTGCACTAGTCCCACCTGCCCTCATTTGGTCCATATCCATTCAAACCCGTCCTATCCATGTACCTGTCTAACTGTTTCTTAAATGTTGGGATAGTCCCAACTTGTGGACTTCATGACGTATTGACCGCAATCATTGAGGATAGTTGGGAAAACATTGTCTAGGATAATTTTTAACATCAGTGCCCCGCAAGATATAAAAATAGGAAACGGAACAGCCTGTGACAAGAAGGAGAAATGTACCATTCTAGGAATAAATCCATAGTAAAATTGCAGATTGTAAAAATAATAAAAAGGACAAAACCAAAAGCTCGGTATTTAAATGCATGTTTAGTATTTAAAGAAAAAAGCAAATGGACTAAGAACGCATATAGATAAAATATGATCTGATAACCATTACAGAGACATGGCTGCAAAATAACCTGGATTCAGATCTAGATATTGAAGAGCTTGGGAAAGGTTGATTAGTGGCTCTGTTAATTAATGTATAAATCCTGGATTTCCCTACCCAACATAATGTGGGAGTACTTCATCCAATGGGCTCAGGGGATCAAGAAGGCAATCTTATGGTAAATTACTTTAGGGTAATAGATGCTGGCTTTGGCAGTGATGCCATGATCCTGATAAAGAACAATTTGTAAAAAGCATGAAAGAGCTATAACCTAATATTAGGAGGCCAGGATGTTGAATTTAACCAGAAAATGGAGGGAGCATTCAACATGTGTTAGCAACATTCATGGAACGAGAAAGATATTTTTCAGCTCGGGGCTCCTCGTTAGAACTGGGAAAGAGAGAACCCGTTAGCTTCAGTACAAAAAGGTGGGAGAGGAATGCAAAGAATGAAGGGTTATCTGATAATATGTCCGAAATGAATGAATGTGGCAATTAGAACCTGATTATGCTGCAGTATCTGTGTAAGGCTGTGTTCTATGTAGACGATTGGCCAGACTGCTTTTTTTTCAACACCCTATCTACATGTGATATCATTTTCAAGGAACTATGTACCTGCATTCCTAGATCCCTCTGTTCCACAATGCTCTCTGGAGCCTTACCATTCACTGTGTAGGTCCTGCCCTTGTTAGACTTCCCAAAATGCAACACCTCGCATTTTTCTGTATTAAATTCCATCAACCATTCCTCAGCCCGCCTGCCCAACTGATCAAGATCCTGCTGCAATTTCTGAGCACCATCTTCACTATCTACAATACCACCCATTTTAGTGTCATCTGCAAACTTGTTATTCATGCCTTGTACATTCTCCAAATCATTGATATAGATGACAAACAGTAATGGATCCAGCATCGAACTCTGAGGCACAGCATTAGTCACAGGCCTCCAGTCCAAAAAACAACGTTCCACCGTCACCATCTGTTTCCTTCCTTGAGGACAGTTTTTTTCCCTTGTATCCCATGCGATCTAACCTTCTGGAGCAGCCTTTTATTGGTGATATTTATTCCCAGGAACTTGAAGCTTTCGACTATCTCTACTTCAGTGCCATCAATGTATTTTGGGAGTATGTGTTGTACTGCTTTCTTCCTGAAGTCAACCACAATCTCCTTTGTCCTGGTAACATTGAGGGAGAGGTTGTTGCCTAGGCAGCCTTCCTCACCAATGTTGGTGTAGTTGGCTAACTTATTAATCAACCCATCTACATTTAAATCCAAGTCGTGTATATAAAGGGAGCAAGCGGGCAAGATAATCTCTGACCCCTCTCACCCTAGCCACAAACCTTTTGAATCTCTTCCCTCTGGAAGGCGACTCCGGACTGTCAAAGCTGCCACAGCCAGACATAAGAACAGTTTTTATCCACGAGTAGTTGCTCTATTCAACAACCAAAATCTGTAGCCTCCCTTTGATCTGGTATTTTGTTGGTTCACATGCTTGATCAATGGTGTTTTCTCATAAATGCTTTATTATTATTATTAATGTTTAGTGTTTTCTGAGTCATTCGTAAGTGTCGCTGTATGTCATGTTGTTACTTGTGGGCGGAGCACCAAGGCAAATTCATTGTATGTGAATACTTGGCCAATAAAGTAACTTACTTAAATCACAAACAACAGAGGTTCCAGCAGAGATCCCTGCAGAACTTCACTAGTCATAATAATGCGCTTCTGCCACAATCCCCTATCTTCTATCATGGTTCAAGGTATTTTGTTGTCATGTGTACCAATTAAGGTACAGTGATAGTCGAGTTACCACACAACCATACTTTAAAAAAAAACAACAAGACACACAACTACATAGATGTTAACATAAACATCACCACAGCGGACTCCCCACATTCCTCACTGTGATGGAAGGCAATAAAGTCCAATCTTACTCCCTCTTTATTCTCCAGCGGTTGGGGCAGTCAGAAACCATTTCAGAATGCAAAGGATTCTCTGCATCTTGACCTTCTGGATCAGCCCACCATGAACAACCTTACCAAATACCTTCCTAAAATCCACGCAGACAACACCCACTGCCATACCATCATTAATTGAATTGAGCAATCAGTTGAGGGAGAGAAGAATAAATCCAAGATTAGTATTTTAAATTAAATGAGTGTTACAATGAGGGCCTGAAAGCTGAGCCAATGCAAGTAAACTAGCAAATTATTTGAGGTATAATACCTAACATTTAAGTGGATCTTTTAGAATGTACAGAAATGGCATGTGCTAAAGACAAAGCTATTCTAGGACAAGGTCACACTGTCACTGTTTAATTAATAAAGTTGATGGAATCAAATTTAATGAAAAAGCATATAATTGCGCAAAGACAAATGGCAAGTCAGAAGATTGGACAGAATATAAAAACAGTAAAAGAAAAACCAAAGGATTACTAAGTAAGAAAACATTAGAATATGAGAACGCTTATATTGTTGGAAATAGGCAAAAGGGCTAGTGAGAGTTTTTATGGATATGTTTTAAAGTATTAGTAGAATGCAGCCAGGTATTTAATCATGGAAAACAAGTAGATGGCAGATTAAATAAACAGGCGCATTGTGTCAGTTTTCACTGAAGATGACACAAGTGGCGTCACAGAAATAGTTACAAATTAGTAGGGAGGAACACAGAAATGTTTCAATCAGTGATGTAGTGGTACTGAGCTAATAGTTAAAGAGGGAGGCTGACAGGTCTTTAGATGCTGATGGACTTCATCCTAGATTTGGATGCAAACTAGCTGGTGAGATGCATTGCCTTTTATTTTACCAAAATTCCCCAGATTTGAGTAAGGCTCCATTCAATTGGAAAATAGCAAACATAACACATTTCCTCAAGAAGGGAGATTGGCAGAAAGTAGGAACCTACAGGCCAGTTATATTAACATTAGGGAAAATGTTAGGAGTTATTATTAAAGAAAGATCCTTAAAGAAAAATTGGTAATCAAGCAACCATAAACAATCATGGTTTTGTGAAAGGGACATCATATTTGTAAAGTTTATTGAACTGTTTTAAAGAAGTAACATGCTGTGGACGTAGAGGAATCGTTAGATGTACTATTCTTAGACATTTGATAAGGTGCATCATATAAAAAAAGTAGCTGTGGAAAATAAAAACTCCTATGTAGGAAGAAACATATTAGCATGAATGAAAGATGAGCTGTCCAACAAGAAACTGAGTAAGCATAAATGGGTCTTTCTCTGGCTGGCAATATACAATGTGTGGGATCAGTGCTGTGACCTCAATTTGCAATGTAAAAGAGCTGAAGAGAACATAAGGGCAAAAGGGTATGGATTGTGGAATATGTTTTAAAAATATTTACATAAATACTTGAAAAACATGGGGTAGAAAGGTAACTGGGAATAAATGGGAACGAGGAATACAGGTTACAATCTGATGAGCTATAATTTTATCAAATGACAGAGCCCCTGTGCTTGAGTGGCTAAATACTCTGTTTCTGCTTCTAATGTGAATGCTCATAAATAATGTCTGACTCCCATACTGAACTACACCTCGCACCCTGCAATGTGCAAAGTCGCCATCCCCCACTCTCAATTTCTCAGCCTCCGCTGCATCTGCTCTCGAGATGAGTATTTCCTCTCTTGGTCATCCGAAATGTCCTCTTTCCTTAGTAAACATGCTGCATGCTGTCGTAGATGGATTCCTCACCTGCATTTCCTCTGTATCACACAGTTCTGCTCTCACTGCCCACACTGTCCCCCCTCCCCAGATTTAGTTTTCCATCACACCCCCCCCCCCCCCTGCCCCGGAACTACAATCAATTTGAAGAAAGGGTCAGAGGTGATGCCTGACCCACTAAGTTATTCCAGCAATTTGTGTCTTTTTTGTTATCCAGCAGCAGCAGCTCATTGTTAGAGCTCCTTTGACTTTTTAAGCATTTGGCATAATGCCCCCACAAGAAACTTCTGTTGTTAACATTGAACGTCATCAGGATACAAAGCATACTGTGAGATGATCGGGGCAGAGAAATTAAGGGGGAGAATTAATGGAGTTAATGAATATCATGAAGAATAATAAGTGAACACAGAGACATACAGTAGCCAGAGAAGAGAGAACTGAAAGTAAGATGAAAGATTTATTATACAGTGAGTTGCAGACTGGAATGCAGTATTGTAAGGGCAGTGCAAACAAATTCAGGAATACCTTCCAACAGGGAATTGGTTATGTTATAAAAAAATTAAGTAATGTAACCCATTTCCTGTTGAAAGATATTCCTGAAACTGTTTACATTTTCTTTATGGGCCTGTCCCACTTAGGCGACTTTTTAGGCAACTGCAGGAGACTTTGCAGTCGCCACATGTTCGCGGGTGGTTGCCGGGGAGTCGCCTTCATGGTCGTGAGGAGTTCCCACATTTTGGGAATTAGTCGCGGCCTCATTATGGTCGCCGAGAATTTTTCAACATATTGAAAAATTAGCGTCGACTAAAATGAAGCCGCCACGGAGATTAGCGAGAATTCTCGAGTCATAAGTGGGGCGCAAGGAGGTCGGAGGTTCTTATAGGTTGGAGCCGATGCTGACCGGTGAATTTCATTGGCTCATTGGGGGGGAAAAAGGTAAGCAGTAGTTTTCAGAACCCAATATCTTGGCCTCCCCAGCCTCTGTGGCAATGAATTAATCGCCCTCTGGCTAAAGAAATTCCTCCTCATCTCAATTTTGAAGGTATGGCCTTTTATTCTAAGGCTGTGCCCTCTGGTTCTGGTAAATTTATTTTCCTCAAGGAATTTACTGAACCTTGGATTTATTTGGTCGAAAGGGCAATAGTTTTTCTGAAATATAATTGGAAGACTAGTTTTTTTGATGTAAAACCCTTAAGGTTCACTAAATTACGTGAGGAAAAGAAATGTACTATTCTTATCTTGCCAACTACATGTGACACCAGACCTAACAACAGGATTAGCCTGTCTTCTGAAATGGTCCAAAAGACTAATCTGTTCAGGGCAATTTGAAATAAAGAACAAATGCTGACATAGCCAGTGACTTCCACAACCTTTTTGATGAATTTGAAAAAAAAAACCATTTAATAGCAATTGAAAGATTGAATCTGTTACAAGATAAGTAAACGTTATGACTGTTAAAATTGTTCTTTTCATTTTATGTATATCTATATCATCTATAATTCTTAAAACCAAGGTGCATAATACGAGTATGTTTTATTCAGTAAATTAGTTTTTAATTGTACTTTTTTTGTTTGAATAGTTATGAGCATTATTTTTTTAATATCACAGAAAGAATTGGACATCATCTTGGACAGTCTTGCAAGGTTCATCTTTACTATTCGCTAAAAATCAAGGCAGTGCAACTGGATGGGTAATGTTTTTATCTTAATGTATGCAACATAGCATCTACATAAGTAGATACATTTTACTTTGAATAGTTTATAAACTATTCAAAACATTAAATCAATATGCATTGCTAATATGCAAGACCAAGTGGTATAAAATAAGCAAAAAGATCATCTATCATTAGTCATTGGAAAGTAAATTAACTAGTGAATATAATTCACTATATTTAATTTTTAAATGGATATCTCTTTGCTATTTGGTACAGAAAGTAAGCAATTAACATTGATATAGTGTCTAATATTCATGCAAACATATTTTGCAAACCGTGTAGCCAGAAAGTACTAGGACTGTGACAAACTAATTGGATGTTGGACACTATGGTGAATTCTTCACATCACTGAAGCATGCATTATTGTATGATCTTTTTTGTAAATGTAATTTGTGAGTTAATATATAGTGATAAACAAAATTTAAATTGTGCAGTTAATGATTATTTCATTTGTATGATACAGTTACGCATATCCAATTATATTAAATCATTGTTTTTTTGTCGTGTTAAAGGTAGATAACATGCAGTGCACTCAACTGCTTATTTTCCTTTTTTTAAACTTCCGTCTTCTAATTTGAGGTGGATGTCAGTATGAGTATATATGAAAATGTCAGTTATCTTTATACTAGAAATTAGTGCTTTTTTTTTAGATTTACAAGTATATGAGTTGAAACTGCTCCACCTGCATTTTTAAACATGTTTGAGTTTATGCTGAAATATATGTTTGTTTTATCTTCCTCCAGTAATCACTGGTTAAACAATCCAATTACACAAGAAGTGTATGATTGCGGCATTTATAGATAGAAAATGGGACATTGTTTACAACAAAGTTCTGCAAAGCAGAATAATCGAAACATCGTATGTGAAAGATAAAGTTAACAAATAATTTGAAAGTTAAATGGAATGCTATCCTTTATTGCGACAAAGATGCAGTACAAAGTTGATAAGTTTATGAATGTATGTGAATGTATGTTATGAATTATGAATGATGTGATGGTAACTGGAGTGGATTTTAGGATTTTCTATATTCAAGGAGCTATGTACTTGGATTTTCACCGGGTGCTCCACAGAGTGTTGATGTAATTCAGAGGGCCAGGCAGCATCTCTGGAGAACATCGATAAGGGGATCTTTCACATCTAGGCCCTTCTTCAGACTGATTGATTATAGTAGGGGTTGGGGAAGAAAGCTGTAAGAGAGGTAGGGTCATGACAAAGCCTGGAAAGTGTTAGGTGGATGCAGGTGAGGGGGGGGGGGGGGGGGGGGGGGGGGGGGGGGGGGGGGGGGGGGGGGCTTTAATTGCCAGATGGTTGGACAAAGGCCAGAGATAAAAGGACGAAAATTGGCGAGTTAAGGATATAAGAGGCATATATGAAATAGGAAGGGGGGACTGAGGGGCATTGATAGTTTAGATACCAATGTTCATATCATTGCATTGTAAGATGCCCAAGTGAAATATGAGGCACTTTCCCCTCCAGCTTGGCCTCAGACTGGCAAAGGAGGAGGTCCAGGACAGAACTGGTCATCATGGGAAGGGGATTTAACATGTAACCGGGCATTGGCGGTCTGAGTGCAAATGTTCAGCCAAACGGTCAATTAGTTTATTCTTGATTTTGCTGAAGATCTCAGGAGAAACCTTGTCTCCATATCTTGCTACCTTTTTGTATTTTCATCTCTGCCATTTGTCCAACAATATACCAATCAACCCCCCTCCCCCCTCACCTGTGTCCACCTATCGCCTGCCAGACTTTGTCCTGTCCACCTCTACCTCTCTTCCAGCTCTCTCCCTCCAATACAATCAGTCTTAAAGAAAGATCCCAGTCTGAAACGTCGCCTATCCATGTTCTCCAGAGGTGCTGCATGACCCGCTGACCTACACTAGCACTTTATCTTGTTACTGTAAATTAAACCAAAGTGCAGATAAGTGGCAAAGTATTCAAAAGATAGTTAATAGATTTGATGAAGAATAAATTGTAGGGTAACAACGATATACAGAGATCGGGATAGGACAAATTGGATTGCAGGGAGGTGGTATGGTCCCAATTCGCTTATTGACAGCCTTATATGTCAAAATAAGAAGCCTTGACCCTTTGATACTAGTTTAGCAGAGGAGTGGGTGGCATTCTGGTGGCGTGCTAGAGGGAAACATGATGGATGCTGACATTATGTTTAGCATCATAAAGAAATATAGTAGTACCATTAATGATGGAGGTGCCAATGTCTTCATTGGGAATCCCACACTTTGCATTTATCTACTCCAGAAATGTGTGAATGCCATGTAATGAATTGCATTCAAAACTGAGATGGCTGGACAGATTTTTGGACAATAAGGGAGTCAATGTTTACGGTCCAATTAAGGTTTAATAAAGCTGCAACATGGCTTTGTGACTCTTACACTTAATTCTACGACTGATGAAGGCCAGCATATCAAACAGCTTCTTAACCACGCTATCAACTTGCGTTGCCTCTGTAGCTCTGTTAAGGGTCCTGCAATTAACTATATAATTGTACCTCACAATTCCCTTGGATCAAATTCCATCTGCCATTTCTCTGCTCATATCTGTAACTGATCCACATCCACTCTATCCTTTGACAGCCTGCAATTTCACCAATTTTGGTGTCTATAAAATTACTAACCAACCAGATCCCTGGCCACAGATCTCAAGCCAGAATAGCACCCTTCCACCTCTACCCTCTGTTTTCTGTGGGGAAGCTTGATCTGAATCCAAGCTACCAAGTTGCCATAGATTCCCATGCATGTTCATATTCTTGCCATGAGGCATGCACCAGCCTTCTCAGCTATCTGAGCTGAATATAAAACTGGAGGTAATGGTATCCCTATTTATTAGCTCCCCAAACAGAGTTATTTGTGAGGTATATCAATGGACAGTTATTCTAATACAAAAATTGAAAATGTTGGATAACTCAACAGCAGGTCATGCAGCACCTATGTAAAGACCATTTGTCAGGATCTCATCCTGAAACATTAGCTATGTTACACTTTTCACAGATTTTGCCTGGCATGCTGAATGCAGCATTTTCTGCTTTATTTCCAATTTCCACTATTTGCAGTGTTTTTGATGGCCACCAAGTCTGAATTTCCATGAGCCTCATTATGGTAACTACTGCAAGTGACATTGACTCCATCAGTGCATATCCCTGACCCAGGCCCTCAGAGCTTGGTTCAAAAGACTTGCCTCATGCATTTTATTAAAAGTAACAGAGTGGCAGCTGCAATTAGCCCATCTGGGCTTCAATTTGGTGTCCTTATAGTCTTCTTCTATTTTTGGTGTTATTCTGGCTAGAGATCTGTGGCCAGGGATCTGGTTGGTTAGTAATTTTATAGACACCAAAATTGGTGGAGTTGCAGGCTGTCATCGGATAGAGTGGATGTGGATCACTTACAGATATGAGCAGAGAAATGGCAGACTGATGTCCTTCAGTGCACACATGTGGTTATTCCATAACCCAGCATTTCCAGAGGGAAGTTACACTCCAATAATACATCCTGGCAATTCAGAATGAAATAGCCCCACTTTAAAAGCTGAGAAAATTGGAGGCTTCATAGTTAAGATTTCCCATTATTTCTGCTTGGTTTGAGCACAGAATTAATCCTATCAATGCCTTGCAGAATGCCATGTCTGAAAGGGTACCAGAGAATACTGTATGCCCGAAAACTATTACAACTAAAGCCAATTTATTTAATCTAAGAGGAAAAAACAACTAGGATCAAGGAATGGTGTTCTAGACAAAAAAAAAAATCATACTCAGATACCAATGAATCAAGTCTGTATTTACGGACAATCACAATTCAATTGAATAGGTCATTGTTATACATTTTGGCATTACTTATAGAGATGACATCAGCCTAATTTTAAAAATGTTGATCTATATAATGAAATCCTCCATGCCTTTATCATACATGGTGCCAAATAATAAGCTAGGCAAAAGAGGCAGTGGCAAGATTGATACACAATTAGTTTAGGGAGAGAAAACAAATAAAATTGAGGTGCATTATTATATAGAATGGTGGAATAGGTCAGCCTGCCTTTTTAACTGACCCTTAAATGCATTATGCTATTGGCTACATGATTTGGTAGCAAGTTCATATTGTAATAATTTGTTACTTTTTTAAACTTGATTCTTGGCTTTATTAGTTTACTAGACCATGTGGGACCCGTTGAGTCCCTGTCAGGCACGAGACCTGGTTCTCCAATGCAAAGTTGCGCCACTCATCCATAGCCCCCACGGGAGGTCTGCTCCCCCACTTTTCCAACTACTCGTTTTTTTATGGAAAGATTATTTCAAAGTTTTTTAATTGTCACTAGTCATAAAGTGATAGTGTGGAAACAGGCCCTTCAGCCCAACTTGCCCACACTAGCCAACATGTCCCAGCTACACTAGTCCCACCTAGCCGTGTTTGGCCCTCCAAACCTGTCCTATCCATGTACCTGTTTAATTGTTTCTTAAACGTTGGAATAGTCCCTGCCTCAACAACCTCCTCTGGCAGCTTGCTCCATACACCCACCACTCTTTGTGCGGAAAAAGTTACCCCTCAGATTCCTATTAAATCTTTCTTCCCTTCACCTTAAACCTATGTCCTCTGGTCCTCTGAAAAGGGATTTTTTAAACTTTTAAAAAGGGATTTCCCCCCCCCCCCCTCAGAAATTGAAATGCAGATATTGCATCTGTTGCAAGATGATTAAGCATTATGGCTATTATCATTCTTAATTTTCTCCTCTTTCCAAATCTGACACCCTTTTGTCTCCTCCACCTGCAGTTTGGGGTTTAAAAAAAATATATATATATATATATATATGTTTGTTTAGAAAGCCCAAAAGCAATGGGTTTTAAAATATGTATATTTTTAGAAGGATAATGTTTATGAGGGAACAAGGAACTGCAGATGTTGACTTGCAAAAAAACAAACAAAAAAAACACAAAGCACTGGAGTAACTCAGCAGGTCAGGCAACATCTCTGGAAAACATGGACATGTTTATGTTTATGGGTCAGGAACCTTCTGCAGACGGATTGTGTGTGTGTGTGTGTAATTAGAGTTGTAAATTATGAAGATATGGGGGGAGGGGGATGCTGCGGGGACAGCAATGGGGCTTGGGAATGATGGGGGGGGGGTGGTTTAGGGTCACTTTAAAATTGGAGAATTCAGTGATCATACAGTTGGGTTGTGAGCTACCCAAGCGGAATATGAGGTGCTGTTCCTCTAGTTTGCATGTGGCCTCACTCTGGCTTTGGAGGAGGCCCAGGACAGAAAAGTCAGTATGACCTGGGAACTCACATAGGCCCCAGCTATACTTGGCTTCCAGACAGCTACATCAAACAGTCTTTGTTCCAAATGTACACTGGCACCATCCCCCAACACTTTCTCTGTTGCATTGACGACTGCATTTGGGCTGCCTCTTGCACCAGTGCAGAACTCGTTGATTTCATTAACTTTACCACTGATTTCCACCCTGCCTTCAAATGGTCTTGGACCATCTCTGATGCCTCTCTCCCATTGCAGACCTACTGCAGTTGTACAGGGCCCTGGTGAGACCGCACCTGGAGTATGGTGTGAAGTTTTGGTTTAATTTGAGGAAGGACATTCTTACTATTGAGGGAGTGTAGCATCGGTTCGCCTGGTTAATTCCCGGGATGGTGGGACTGATATATGATGAAAGAATGGGTCGGTTGGGCTTATATTCACTTGAATTTAGAAGGATGAGGGGGGGTTCTTATAGAAACATATAAAATTCTTAAGGGATTGGACAGGGTAAATGCAGGAAAAATGTTACCAATGTTGGGGGAGTCCAGAACCAGGGATCACAGTTTAAGAATAAGGGGTAGGCCATTTAGGAAGGAGATGAGAAAAAACTTCTTCACCCAGAGAGTTGTGAACCTGGAATTCTCTACCACAGAAGGCAGTGGAGGCCAATTCAATGGATGTTTTCATGAGAGAGTTAGATATAGCTCTTGGGGATAACGGAATTAGGGGATATGGGGAGAAAGCAGGAACGGGGTACTGATTTTGGATGATTAGCCATGATCATATTGAATGGCGGTGCTGTCTCGAAGGGCCGAATGGTCTACTTTTGCACCTATTTTCTATGTTTCTTGATCTCTCTGTCTCCATCACAGGATGGACGACCGACTGACATCCGCTGTCTGAGCTACATTTCCTCTCTCTTGTCAAGCCACTATCCCCTACTCTCAATTTTTCTGTCTCCACCGCACACTTATGTTCAGTCCGACAAACCCTAGTGGATCTCAGGGTTGCCAACCATTTTAACTCCTCTTCGCATTCCCATACTGGCCTGGGCCTCCTCCATTTCCAGAGTTGGGGGCACACACAAAATGGAGGAACAGCACAGTAAAAGACATTTGGACAGGTATATGGGTAGGAAATGTTTACAGGGATATGGGCCAAATGCAGTCAGATGGGACAAGCAAAATGGGGCATCTTGATTGGCTTGGCCAAGTTGAATCTCCTTTTTCGGTGCTATATGGCTCTGTGATTAGGATTGCATATTCCGCTTGGGTAGCTTATGACCCAACACTGTTAAAGTTGAATTTCCAATGTTATATAGCCTTAAACACCTCCCCCTCTCCCCCCGGTACCCCATCAGGACTTGCACCCATTTCTTCTCTTTCCTCCTCCCCTTCTACTTGTATTCCTTCCTCTAGCTTGACAATTCACACCTTCTGTCTTTTCATCTCTGTCCTTTGCCAACCATATGCCGATCACCAACTGTATCCACCTGTTACCTGCCAGGCTTTGTGCTGCCCCTCCTCTTATCTAAGATTCTTCTTTCCCTCCTGCCCCAACAATCGGTCTGAAGGATTCGTACCCAAAACATCCCCTATCCAGAGATGTTGCCTGACATCTTGAGTTACTCCTGCACTTTGCTTTTGTAATAAGTATGAGGATTTGTTTTCACACCTGTGATAGATTTTGTGCCGCATCTTGAATAGCCAATTATCAGTGAAGTGTTTTGAAATTTGTGTAGAGTTTTTTGCCAAATATTGTCCTCGGGTACTTTAATAGTCTGCCTTCAGTAAATATTGTTGCTGCTGATTCATAGTGCTGTTCGTTTGTGACTTCACTTTTCTTCCCTCTTTTCACCAAGTCATCTTTCCAATGGATCTCAGTCCCATAGTTCCTGCTTTCTTCTCTTCCCATGTGGAAAACTGCTGTCAAGTGTCGACCTCCAGTCACCTGTGTAAACTGTTCGCTGTATGTTCTTTCTGCATGTACCTTGGCAAAATGAAAAATATTTCTTATGGAATTTCAAGCCAGCAGCTTTTTACGTGCTACAATCATTTTGGCTGGCATTAACTTGAACATTTCTCGGCTATGTTTGCGTGAGTGCTTCTCGTGTTTATGATTTGTTTTTTGGCACCCTGCTGAACATTTGCATGGAATTTTAAAAGACCTTTTATGTACTTCCCAACATTACAGCTTGCTGTAAAATGCTTGAATAAACATTAGGCTTTTCACTTGCATTTATCTTGCCATAATATATACTTCATTAACATGTAACAGAATTTGTTGGTTTGTTACGACAAATGATAAAAATGGTTTCACAACTGCCACATTGCCCAAGGACGCATTTGATTTGTGACTGCCGTGAATGACACTTTGTGATGTGAACGTATGGTTCTGCGATGTTTTTCTGTTTTTGCTGGATTTTTACTTGTCTTAACGGATGGTACAGTTAAGAGCCTGTCCCACTTTCACGACCTAATTCATGACCTTTTTTACTCGTGGACATTTTGCATCATGCTAGAAAAAATGCCCCGACCTACTTGATGCCACGAGTACCTACGACAAGCATCACGGCCTGCTACGACCCACCTATGACCTCCTACGACCTTGTGACGACCATGCTGCGAGTATGAGTCAAGGGCAAACTCGGCAGAGGTCGTGAAAGTGGGACAGGTATTCCACTGGTATTCATTCATGGCCAGTGGTCATTTTAAAAAAAAGACATGACCATAAGCTTTCCTTCCTTATCCATAAATAGTAGTACCAGGAATGGGCCATTCAGCCTCTCCAACCTGTTTAGTCATTCAACAGGCACACCACTAATCCGTTTGTTCCACAAGTCCACTTCTCTGTCTCTTTTCCTCCATACCCGGCGATGTCCTTACTGATTAGAAATCCATGTATCATAGCTTTAAATATGCACAGAACCCCCCCCCTCCTCCTCTACACCCGCTGTTTTTTTCTTATGGCAGGGAGTTCCAAAGACACAACCCTCAATAAATATTTCGTCATATCAGTCTTAAATGGGTGCTTCCTTATTCTGAGACCGTGTCCTCTGGTTCTTGAATCTGGTATCCTCTCTGCATTTACCCTGTCGAGATCTTTGAGAATCATAAGATCACCTCTCATTCTTCCAAATTCCAATGTAGAATACTATTCTGCTTATTCTCTCCTCGTAGGACAAGAACTCCACGTACTAGGTCATCCTAGTGAACTTTCCCTGAATTTACTACCTGTTAACCGATATGAAGTAAAAACTTTATTTCAGTAGGAAAACTAAAACTCTGACGTGGGCTCACTGATGCATTACATGGTTGCGGTAAAACTTCCCTGCTTTTCTACTTCAATCCTATGGAAACAGAAGGGCCAATGTTCAGTTATCTTTCCTGGCTTCTACTGTACTTGCGTGCAAGCTTTCTGGGTTTCTTGCACCTCCAAATCTCTTTTTGTAATAACACAGATCCCTGCGACATCGCATTGGTCACAGGTTGACAATCTTAAAATGAGCCCCTGGTTTTTCGATCCGCCAAGGCATGCTGGATCTCCCGGTTGCTGACCATTTTAACTCCCATTCCCATGCTGACCTTTCTATCCTTGGTCGCCTCCATTCCCAGAGTGAAGCCACGCGTTAAATTTGAGAATCAGCACCTCGTATACTGCTTGGCTGGCTTACATCCTAATGGTAAGGGCATTGGATTCTGTAAATTCAACTCACTAACCCGCAAAGACCAACATTTATGTTTATTTCCTTCTTCCTCTCTTCCCTGTGCCCTACCTGGACTTGCATTAATTTCTTCCCTCCCCCCCCCCACATATAGTGCCTTCCATAATGTTTGGGACCCACCATTTATTTATTTGCCTCTGTACTCCACAATTTGAGATCTGTCATTTAAAAAAATCACGTGGTTCAAGTGCACATTGTCAGATTTTATTAAAGGGTATTTTTATACACTTTGCTTTCACCTTGTAGAAATTACAGCTGTGTTTATACATTGTCCCCCCCCCCCCCATTTCAGGGCACCATAATGTTTGGGACTCATGGCTTCACAGGTGTTTGTAATTGCTCAGGTGTGTTTAATTGCCTCCTTAATGCAGGTATAAGAGAGCTCTCAGCACCTAGTCCTTCCTCCAGTCTATCCATCAGCTTTGGAACCTTTTATTGCTGCTTATCAGCATGAGGACCAAAGTTGTGCCAATAAAAGTCAAAGAAGCCATTATGAGACTGAGAAACAAGAACAAAACTATTTGAGATTCAGCCAAACCTTAGGCTTACCAAAATCAACTGTTTGGGACATCATTAAGAAGAAAGAGAGCTCTGGTGAGCTTACTAATCGCAAATGGACGACGGGCAAAGGAAGACCTCCACAGCTGATGACAGAAGAATTCTCTCTAAAATAAAGAAAAATCCCCAAACACCTGTTCGACAGATCAGAAACACTCTTCAAGAGTCAATCTGAACCCAATGTGAGCATGCCTTTTATATGCTGAAAAGAAAACTGAAGGGCACTAACCTCCAAAACAAGCTGAAGAAGGGTCTCGACCCGAAACGTCGCCCATCTCCTTCGCTCCTTAGATGCTGCTGCACCCGCTAAGTTTCTCCAGCTTTTTGTGTACCCAAGCATAAGCTAAAGATGGCTGCAATACAGGCCTGGCAGAATATCATCAGAGAAGACACCCACCAACTGGTGATGTCTATGAATCGGAGACTTCAAACAGTCACAGCATGCAAAGGATATGCAACAAAATACTAAACATGACTACCTTCATTTACATGACATTGCTGTGTCCCACACATAATGGTGCCCTGAAAATGGGGCGGACTATGTATAAACACTGCTGTAGTTTCTACATGGTGAAACCAAAATGTATACAAATGGGCTTTATTAAAATCTGACAATGTGCACTTTAACCCCATGTGAATCTCAAATTATGGAGTAGAGGCAAATAAATAAATGATGGGTCTTTGTCCCAAACATTATGGAGGGCACTGTATATTCTCACCTCTGGCTTCGCAATTCTCACCTCTAATATTAATATTTCAAGACTTTTGTCTTTTCAACTCTGGCTTTTGTCTAATCATCTGCTAATGAAAAACCCTCATCACCTGTATTCACCTATCTCTCGCCAGACTTTGTCCTGTCTTGCCTCTCTTCCAGTTTTTTCTCCCAGCCTCCCCCCAGACCACAATCAGAATGAAAAGAAGGGTCCTGAAACATCACTTATCTGTGTTTTCGGATAGGCTGCCTGATCCATGCATTACTTCCAGGAGCATGGGTCCTTGTGACTTAACTTCTTGAGGCACCTTGCAGAATGTCTTCTGGAAGTCCAAATACAACACATCTACTCATTACCCTCTATCCTATCCATCAGCTTTGGAACCTTTTATTGCTACTCATTGCCCTCTATCCTATATGTTTGCATTTTATCAATTTAATCAGAGATAATTTTCTTTTCTTGAAGAGATGTTGCCTGATTAGATTAATTTTTCAAATATTCTACTGTGTTTTCCTTGATAATTGATTCTGACATTTTTTCCAATAATAGGTGTTAGGCTTATCTACCCATAGTAACTATTTTCCTTCCTTTTTGAATGGGGTAGCATATTGGTGGTTTTCCAGTCCTCTGATACATCCCCAGAAACTAGTGCTTTTTGGAAGATCACAAACAATGGATTCACTATCTCAGTGGCCTCTTTAAGAATCCTAGGAAAAAGCCATCCAAACTAGAAAACGTCAACTTAGTTTAGGGAAGAACTGCAGATGCTGGTTTAAATCGAAGATAGACACAAAATGCTGGAGTAACTCAGCGGGACAGGCAGCATCTCTGGAGAGAAGGAAATGGTGACGTATCGGGTCATAGAAAATAGGTGCAGGAGGAGGCCATTCGGCCCTTCGAGCCAGCACCGCGAAGGGTCGAGACCCTTCTTCAGACCGAAGGAGGGTCTCCACCCGAAATGTCATGCATTCCTTCTCTCCAGTCCTGCTGAGTTACTCCAACATTTTGTGTCCATCTTCAACTTAGTTTAGTTTTGAGATACATTGTGGAAACGGCCCCTTTGACCGACCGAGTCTGCACCGACCAGCGATCCCCGCATGCTTACATTATCCCGCACACACAAGGGACAATTTTACATTTATAACAAATCAATTTACTTACAAACCTGTACGTATTTGGAGTGTGGGAGGAAACTGAAGATCTCGGGGGGACTCACGCAGTCATGGGGAGAATGTGCAAACTCCATAAAGACATCACCCGTAATCGGGATCGAACCCGAGCCTCTGGTGCTGTAAGGCAGCAACTCTACTGCTGCGCCACTGCCACCCCTAACCTAAAACCTTTAACCTAAAACAGTTCCTCCATGATAGTAACCCCATTTAATTTATTCCCAGCTTTAACGAGGTGTCTGTACCCTAAACTCCGTTGCAAAATCCCCGTTTACCACCTCAGCCATTTTTTAGTTTTGCACATATATTCCCCAGTCCCATTCTCCAGTGGTCCCAAGTAAACATTTCCTTTCCATTTTACACTGAAGGAATGTTAAAACAAACAACGAGACTTCGTTTTCTAGATTTTCCTAGTTCATTTCTTTTCTCTTTATCTTGTTTTGTCTTTGCTGGATCCTGAATTTATCCCAGCCTTTCAGTCTGCCACTAACTTTTGTCTTTTCCAAATGAAGCTCATATTTCCTTGGTTAGCCTTGTTTGATGCAGCACTCCCTTTGAATCTTTACTCCATACTGGGATTTGGCTTGGCTGAATTTCCTTTCTGTATGTGTGCTGTTGCTGGCAACCTTGTGTTCTCCTTCAACCATCAGCCAAGTCCACTTTAACCAATTCTATCTTTCTTCCTCTTCCCATATATACAGCCTAGCCTAGCGGGTCTGGCAGCATCTCTGGAGAGAAGGAATAGGTGACGTTTCACGTTGCGACCCTTCTTTAAGTGTTGAGGAAGAGTCTGAAGAAGGGTTTCAACCTGACACATCACCCATTCCTTCTCACCAGAGATGCTTCCTGCCTGCCTAGTTACTCCAGCACTTTGTGTCTATCTTCGGTTTAAACCAGCATCTGCAGTTTATTCCAATATAGCCTAACCTGCTGAGCATTTCCAACATTTCTTCATTCCCTTTATTTAAGTTAAACATAGTTGTTTTCAAGTTTCTTACTTTCAAACTGAGTACAAAATTCTATTATCTTATGACTACCATCTCCTTGGGTAATTTTTATTTCGAGGTCACTTATTAAACTTGCCTCATAACTTATTCCTAGATCCAAGCAAGCCTTTATCTTGTTTGGTTTCATAATGTATTGTTCCAGGAATCCAGCCTGAAAGCTCTCTCAGCCTCCCTTTCCAACTTGATTAAACCAATCTATGTGAAGATTAAATTCTTCCATAATTATTTTGCTACTCTTTTAAAAATAAATGTTGGTTTACATTCTTGCACACTGTTCCTGCACACTATTCTGACCAGTGATTCATTTATCTTGCTGTTTTTTTAAATTCCATTTCCACCCAAATGGATGACTTTACATATGAGTATCTTTCACAATTATAAGTATTTCATTTATTTCATAAACAGCGCTACCGACCATCTTTTCCTTCCAATGTGTCCTTCCGAAAAGTTAAATATATTTGATCCTATTGTAATTATACCCCCTCATGACCACCAGATCATACTAATTTTTGCTTTTGTTGTTAGTTAACCTATCTTTTTACAAATACTTCATACCTTGAGACACAGAGTCTCTAGTCTTATCAGTTTCCCATTTCTAATCAGAGGCAATGAGGATGTTCCCATGTCATGAGGGTACATATTATTAGTTTGGAACTTTGCTGCTGCAGATGAGCATGTGGTTTTGAAGTTTTGAACTGCAAGTTTAATTCATTTTAAGAATTAAGTTCTTACTCTAAAGCATGGCAGTGATGCCTTCCAACACAGAGTTCCTTTTGTGAACATGTACCCTAGATTTGTGCAGTGGTTAATTTAATATATTTTCCTGCATGTAGGAAGTTGCAACGAAATAGAGTCATAGTTACACAACATGGAAACAGCCCCTTTGACCCAACATGTCCATGCCAATCATGTTGCCTAGCTGAGCTTGTCCTATTTCTTTGCATTTGGCCTATGTCTCTATACTTTTTCTATCCATCTACCTGTCCCACGTGACTTAAAAATCATAATTGTAAAGCCGGAAGCCTTCATTTGCCTTTATTAATCCAATTCCATTAGAAAAGAAGCCATGTTGCCTGTAAAAGGAGGACATTTCAGATTATTTGAACGCTTCATCTTAAGAGCAAATACAATAGAAAAAATGGGAGAAAGGGATAACATCCTTACACGAGACGGGTGGGAAGAGGTATGATTTAGGTAGCTGGAGGAGTCGGTGGGTTTATAGTAAATCTCAGTGGATAGTTATCTCCTGAGATAAAGACTTCAGATCTAGAAAAGAGAGGTGTCAGAAATGATTGTGAGAACTGTGCAACCAGTGATCCCCCTCTTGTACACTGTGCAAGTTAGTAGTAAAGGTGATAAAATTGCCGAGTTCCGCATGAGTGTAGGGAGTAGCACTAGTGTAGTCGCCAACGTGATGGAGAAAGAGTTGGGGAAGTTGTTTTGAATATGTTTGTTCCTTGTAGCTAACTAAAAGACATGCATAGTAAGGGAAGTGGGATTTGGGAGTGCAGGCACATCGTCCCTTGAAAGTGGCATCACGGGTATATAGGGAGGTCAAGAACACTTTCGGCACATTGGCCTTCATCAGTCAGAGTATTAAGCATAGAAGTTGGAAGGTCATGTTACAGTTATATAGGACATTGATGAGGCCACATTTGGAGTATTATGTTCAGGTTTGGTTGCCATGTTATAGGAAGGATGTTGTTAAGCTGGAAAGGGTGCAGAGAGGATTTGCAAGGATGTTGCCAGGACTCTAGTCTGGTGCCTTGGTTATTGGGAGAGGTTTAGTAGACTGGGACTTTATTCCTTGGAGTGCAATAGGATGAGGGGTGCTCTTATAGAGGTGTACGAAGTCATGACAGCTGTAGATCAAGTAAATGTACAGTCTTTTGTTCAAAGGGGGGAAAATCAAGAACATGGGTTTAAGAATTTAATAAGAATGAAGGGTAACTATTTTTACACACAGGCTGGTGGGTATATGGAATGAGCTGCCATTGAGGCAGGTACTATCATAATGTTCAAGAGACATTTCGACAGATACATGGATAGGATAGATTTAGAGGGTTATGGGCCAATCACAAGCAGGTGGGACTAGTGCAGATTGTGCATGTTGGTCGACGTGGGCAAGTTGGGCCGAACGTCCTGTTTCCATGGCTCTATGACTCTATTTATGACTCTGCTGCACTTACTCACCCAAGCTGCTCTAACAGTACCATCCACACCGGCAACCTCGACCACCAAGAAGAGAAAGGGCTTCAGGTACTTAGGAACATTACAACCTGCAAGTACCCCTTCAAGCTACATACTATACCTATGGAAACATATCGTCAACCGATCAGTGTTGCATGTATTAGAATTTCCAAAACAGTAACACAGTGGGATTACTTTCACCAGAAGAATTGTGGTGGTTTAATAAGTTGGCTACCCACCAAACTACTTCATGCTATTTAAAGATGCATAAATGTGGTCTTTCCAGCACTTCCAGATCATGAAAAACGAATGGATTTTTAAAAAAATCCTTCACGCTGCTAAAAGTGATCAACATACATAGAATGCTTCCTCTAAAAAAGCATGGATAAGATTGTTGAAAAGGGGTCCAGCATGTGTTTTAATCAATTTTGGATATAATATCAGTAAACTTTAACGATTTTATATTTTGATTTTTTTTCAGAAATTTGGTGGCACGCAATCTAAACCGGAATTCACCGTGGATTTAAAAGGGGCTGCAATTGAATGGGCTTCAAAAGATAAATCGAGTAAGAAGAATGTCATTGAGGTAAATATTCTCCTTCTTTGTACAATGTGCGAAATAGCCAGCCATTAAACTTTAGAGATACAGCATGGAAAGAGACCTATCGGCCCACCTAGTCCGTGCTGACCAGCTATCACCCTGCACACTATCACAATCTTCCACACTTGGGACAATGTACAATTTTAGCGCAGCCAATCAACCTACAAATCTGCACGTCTTTGGAATGTTGGAGGAGACGGGAGTACCCGGTGAAAACCCACGCAGTCATGGGGAGAACCTTGGTGTTTATCATTGTCCTTTTCCCCTCAGCTCTCAGGTTTTTTTTTTGGCTCTGATCACTTGCTGAACACGTCTTATTTCCTGGCCTGTGGTTCTATGTGTCGTGATTTTCACCGGTGTGCTCAAGAATCCATGGTCATGAGTTAGTGCTTAAATATTGCCTGTCTCAGTCATTGACTATTGTTTCAATTGAGAGATGAGAATCAAACCACATGAGGTTGTTCCTTTTGGTTTGGAATTTGGGGCTTAGTAATTGATAATGCAAGCTTCCACCAATTGATGGAAATGCCTCATGGATATCATTAACTTTGAGGTTTTTAATATTTTCTCTGGTGGAATTCGGAAATCATTACTTGAGCAAGTCGTTTCCATAAAGATAGTATTAAGTCGTTTTGCAATATTAAATCATAGCTGTTCACGGGGAGAAGGAATGGGTGACTTTTTGGGTCGACCCGAAACGTCACCCATTCCTTCTCTCCAGAGATGCTCCATGTACGTTGAGTTACTCCAGCATTTTGTGTCTATCTTTCATTTAAACCAGCATCTGCAGTTCCTTCCTACGCACATCATAGCTGTTCTTTGTTGCTATAAGTCTGGGCAAGGGCACAATGTTGGTTGGGCCTTTAGAAAGAAAATCAGAAATGGCAAAGCTAAATTAATTAATTAGGAGGACTCCATTCTCCAGTGTATTCCCTATTGCAGTGTTGACAATTATTTAGCTTCATTAGAAACTAAGAATAAATGATTTTCTTCATTTCAAAAAAATGATTTTGCTATATATGGAAGTACAAAATCCTGCTAGACTTGTCCAATTATGTCGTCTCTTTCTGGAAATGTCAATTACGACATCAACATGCCAACCATATGGGCTGGAGACATCATCCAAAACACCAGACGATTCTACTGATAATTTATTTTTAATTGAGTCTAAGTGGCATTTCCATTTCTGAAATATATTAGAGTAACTTTACATATTTTAAATTTAATGCATTGAAGTGTGCCATTGTTCAAAATGTGTTATGCATTTGAATATTATACTAATCAACCTATATATTAATAATTGTGCCATGTGCAATAAATTATTAATGCTTTAAGTTGACTTGCCCAATGGGAAGGCTGTTTTACTGAACTTTAACTGTTTAGCAGAGGTGGTAACATTTTGTGATTAATATCTAATGCAGTTAAAACACGGGGTAGTCTTAAGTTTTTTAAATAATAAAAACTGAATGCGGTATTGACTATCTCCTTGATTATTTGTTTGATTAATTGGGACATTTGCCATTTTCTAGCTCCGAACACGTCAAGGAACAGAATTACTTATACAATTAGACAATGATAATTTCATCAATGAATGGTATAAAGCTCTTGAAGAGACTATTAGTTTACAGGTGTGTATTCAAATAGAAGCATTTTGCTTTCTATTTCTGTTTGTATCGTTTTCTTTGCTTTTGCTGCTTCACTGTGAAGCTGTTCAAGAAATCTGAAGACTAATTTGCATCTCACAACCAATTTCATTGCAGACAGAGTCTGATGAAGCTGCTGATGATGACATGCCAGAGTCTCCCGGCATTGAAAAGCATGATAAAGATAAGAATAATAAAGACTTAAAGAAATCACGGCGTAAGTCATATACATTGATTTCATACGGTTAAAGTCAATTTCAGCAAACAACATATGATTCCTATTTGCTATTTTCATTGCGAGCAGGATGTAAGCAACCAAATGGTAGACAGTCAGAACCCTTATCCCAGGGTGGAAATGTCAAGGATCAGAGGGCATAGCTTTAAGGTGAGAGTGGCAGAATTTTAGGTGATGTGAGGGGCAAGTTTTTCACATGGTGGGTGCCTGGAATGTACTGTCAGGGGTGATAGTGGAGCCAGATACGATAGTGGTATTTCAGCGGCTTCTAGATAGGCACATGGATATGCAGGGAATGGAGGGATATGGATCATGTGCAAGCAGAGGACATTAGTTTAAGTTGGCAACATATTCAGCATGAATTCAGGCTGGAAAGGGCACAGAGAAGATTTACGAGGATGTTGCCAGTAGCAATGGGGAGAGGTTGAGTAGGCTGGGACTCCATTCCATGGAGCGCAGGAGGACGAGGGGTGATCGTATAGAGGAATAGATTGGGTAGGTGAATCGAGGACCAGACGACATAGGTTTAAAGTGAAGGGGAAAAGATTTAATAGGAATTTAAGGGGTAACTTCACACAGGGTGGTGGGTGTATGGAACAAGCTGCCAGTGGAAGTTGTTGAGGCTGGGACTATCCCAACATTTAAGAAACAGTTACACAGGTACATGGATAGGACAGGTTTGGTGGGATATGGGCCAAACGCAGGCAGATGGGATAAGTGTAGCTTGTTGGTGTAGGTAGTTGGGCTGAAGGGCCTGTTTCTGTGCTGTACTATGTTCTCCGTTCACTCAAAAAAGGGAACTGAAATTGAATTTGGTATTAATAGTTAGTTACAGATTCATAGCATTGCATGGAGTTACTCATTATTGAAAACATTTCCATACTGAACAGTTTAAATTCATTATAGTAAACTCAAAAACACAACACTGTTCCAATTTAAAGCTCTGTTATTCTCTTATGAGTCCTCAACGTGTACACGTAGTTCTGCTATAGCATGTGTTTCCATAACAGAAATTGGATAATAGTGATGAATTAGGGAAACAGTATTTGCATTAAGCGGGCTAAATTAGTTACACTAGATTGGAAACCAGAGGACCACTTTAAAGTTACTTCGGAAATTGACAAGCAAAAAGAAACCTTCTTGGATTTAAACAGTTTAGGGAGGGGAAAAATGTTTTCATGTAACCTCCATGCAGTAATCAGGTACTATTCTCTTAAGAATGCGGCTATTACTTTAAACTGTGGGTGGACATTGAAATTGGCAAGAAGTTGCTTTTATCGGCACGTGCACCAATATATAGTCTATTAAGCATGTAACATACACTCTTGAGTAATTTACCTTGCAGTAACAAAGATAAATGTATTGCTGTTAAAAATACCTTTATTTTTAAAGATTCCATGGAGAAAAATAATTTTGTTATTGTGAGTCAGAAACTCCCTAGCCCCGAAGCCTCTTTTCCTCATTGACACCTTTATAACCTGATTTTCTCTCACATGAGGTTTCTTCGAATAATAACTGTTGCATTATAGCAAAACTACACGTAATTTACACTAATTGAACTAAAAATATTTGTCATTTTTCTATGACTAGAGATGCAATGGCCTCCATAAAATGTTATGGCAACCATGGTAAAGAAGAGCTCTATTAATCATTAATATTTATTATATTTTCCCCTTCCCAACTGTACACTTGTATTAGTAATAAAAATAGAAACTGCTGGAAATACTCAGCAGGTCAGAAAGCATCAATGTAGAGGGAAACGGAGTTAAGTTCAGGCCAATAGTGTAGTTTACAGATACAGAGTGGATACAGGTCATTTGGCCCACCGTGTCCGTGCCGACCACAGCTATCACCCATACTCTAGTTCTATCGTACACACTCGTTCTATCGTACACGCTAGA
Organism: Okamejei kenojei; assembly: GCA_035221665.1. NCBI lineage: Eukaryota > Metazoa > Chordata > Chondrichthyes > Rajiformes > Rajidae > Okamejei > Okamejei kenojei. Next base: position 8,683,215 of record CM069132.1, on the reverse strand, counting down.
GACAATTTACGTAGCCAATTAATCTACAAACCTGTTTGTCTTTGGAATGTGGGAGGAAACTGGACCTCCCAGGGCAAACCTACAAATAACCCATAGAGTTTATCTGCTTTTCTTTGCTTATTAGATAGAACCAGAGCTAGGTTTGCAAGAGTTTTTAATTATTGGGTATATTGTTTAAAACCCAGCATGTACAGAAAGTGGACGTAAAGGCACCAGACTGTGAGCCTTATGGGCCTGTCCCGCTTAGGCGACTTTTTAAGCGACTGCCGGAGACTATGCAGTCACCACATGTTCGCGGGTGGTTGCTGGGGAGTTGCCTTCATGGTCGTGAGGAGTTCCCGCATTCTGGGAACTAGTCGTTGCCTCATTATGGTCACCGAGAATTCTTCAACACGTTGAAAAATTAGCGGTGACTAGAATGAAGCCGCCATGGAGAGTAGTGAGAATTCTTGAGCCATAGGTGGGTCTCCAGGTGGTCCTAATGGGTTGCCAGGAGGTCGAAGGTTCTCGGAGGTTCCCGTAGGTTGTAGCTGACAGGTGAATTTCATTGGCTCATTAGGGGAAAAAAAAGGTAAGCAGTAGTTTTCAGAACCAAGGATAACCGACCAGTAATGTTAAATGTCCGCCGAACTTCACAGCCGTGTATCTCTGGCTTCTTAAAAGTTGTCTCCACTCCTTCTACCCCCTCTTCTCCCCCCCCCCCCCCCCCCCTTTAAAGGAGTTACCATACACTGTGCTTTAACTGTCTTTTTACAGCGCCAACCTTCCTGTTCATCGTTGTGTGTGTTTGTTTCACCTTGGCTTTGCACCGTGTGAACTGTTTAGACAGCTTACCCTGTCCCCCGCCTGTATAACGGGCTGGTGAAGGAAGCGATGTGTGGTAGTGTGTGTGTGTGTTCCACTCTGACAGTCACCGTTCCATTTGCCGGTTTTTCAGGCGGGTGAAAAATCGCCTTAGCCGGACAGGCCCATTAAATAAATTATGCTAATAAAATTGCAATGAAATTGTCTTGAAATCCAGGAAACACACTACACTTGATTCATACATAATACCTTTTCCTCCCTAGCCAATAACCATCCTAGCTATCCATGGTTAGTTTAGGAACTATGGCTCTCTTTAACAGCCGGCGGGACATCAACCGCCTCAACTTTTCCACTCTCTTTACTTACTCTAACCTCTTATCCCCCCCCCCCCCCCCCCCCCCCCCCCCCCCCCTCCCCGAACGTATAGCCCTCCGCTCACTCTGCAGCAACCCCAACATGATAATCAAAGGCCATGGTGTTTTGGCACGCTGATCCCTACCGGGCTGAGGCCAGGCGATAACTCTCGGACACCTCCTCCTACTTATCCTTGGACCATGACCCCACAGACGAGCACCAGACCTTAATATCACACACCGTTAATGAATGACTGAATGAATGAATAGGTTTATGAATGAATAAACAATCAGGACTTGTTGCCGACATTTTCAGTTTCCCCTTGTTTTACAACAAATACACAATATACAGATACAAATCAAAAACCAAATTTGAGAAATAAATGCATTTAAAAACAATTTGACTTGTTGAGCTTGAACAAGCCCCAAGTACCATCAGCTATTCCCTTAGCACCAAACACTAGCCTGTACATGCTGGAGAACTGAAAGGAAAAGGAACTGTTTGTGGCATCTGCAGTTGGTTATGCAGATTGTGTGGGATGAATGAAAAGTCAGATGAGATAAAGACAATGTGCGATCCTATCCTCCTCCTTTGTAGCCAAGTAGAGATTATAGATAGATACATCAATGACCAGTGGTGATCTGAAGAAGGGTCCTGATCTGAAAGGTTGCCTATCCATTCCCTCCACAGATGCTGGACAAACCTACTGACTCCCACAACTATCTAGACTACACTTCTTCACACCCTGCCTCCTGCAAAGACTCTTTCCCTGACTCCCAATTCCTCAGTCTCCACTGCCCGAGAACCCAAGATGAGGTGTTCTATACCAGAATATCCGAGTGGTCCTCATTCTTTAGGGTTCCCCTCTTCTATCATAGATGAGGTCCTCACACGTGTCTCCTCGGTATCCCGTAGCTCCACTCTTGATCCCCCAGCTGCAACAGGGATGGAGTCCCCCTAGTCCTAGCCTTTCACCACATCACCTGTTGTATACAGCACATAATCCTCCACCATTTTGCCACCACCAGGGGAATCCCCGCACTAGTTGCATCTTCCCAGTTTCACTCCTTTCTGTTTTCTGCAGAGTGAACCGTAACTCTTGGTTCACTCCAAAACACACCCCCCTCGCCCGGTACTTTCCCCTGCAACTGCAGGAGATGCAATACTTGTCCCACATCTCCTCCCTCGACTCCATCCAGGGACCCCAACAGACCTTTCAGGTGAGGCAGAAGTTCACTTGCAGCTCCTCCAACATCTGCTGTATCCGTTGTTCTTGGTGTGGACTCCTATATATCAGCGACACCAAGGGCAGACTAGGCAATAGTTTCGCTGGACACCTATATTCAGACCGCCTTGACCCATGCAATCTACTGGTTGCCAAACACTAACACCCCTTCTCATTCCCACACTGACCTTTCTGTCCTGGGCCTCCTCCACTGTCAAAGTGAGGCCCAGTGCAAATTAGAGGAACAGCACCTCATATTGTGCTTGGGCAGCTTGTAATCCAGCGGTATGAATGTTGATTTCTCTAATTTCTAGTAACCCCTGCCTTTCCTCTCTCTGCCCCTCCACCACCCTAGACGTCCTGCCAGTTCCACACTTTGCATCCATATATCCCTTTGTTATCACCTCTTGTTTAAATCATGATGTAACATCATCTTACAACATATTAAAATCTTTATCATTCTTTCCTTACAAAGCAACTCTAAAATGTTGAGACTGTTTAATTGAATAGTTTTGTAGTTTAAGTTTTGTGTTTATTGTTCCAGCGATTAAGTCATCTGGTAACGTAGATAATGCAGACCAAAAAAAGACCAAAACAAAATTGAAAAAGTTCCTGACACGAAGACCAACACTCCAAGCTGTGCGAGACAAAGGCTATATTAAAGGTAAGGGAAAAAAATCACACATTTGTTGAAGTAGTCCATTTCAAAGTACGAGTGAAACACTTTTAGATTTATCTGATATAAGCATATGACAAATTGCTGTAGACTTTTTTTGATCTTACTACGTAATGAAACCAGTGGATTACTCCTGTCATTTTTTTTCCCCCATGAAATGCTCAAGTCATCCTACGCCACCTGCAGCTAAGGAGCTAGCAGCTCTCTTCATAGGTCTTTATCAGAACTGCTGTTCAGGCCACAAGGAAGTGCATAGTTTCCTTCTAATTTGCTTCCTCTGCAAAAGAATGTGGGAGTTCAGCTGAGTGAGCAAAACAACCTTTGTCTTTCCAATCAAAGCCATTGTTGCTTCCTGTTAATATGCCCTGAACTTGTGGAACTGTTCAAACACAGATATTTTCTAAATGGAAGAAGGGGAGTAGATAAAGTGCATGATGCAGTAAATATATTTCACTCTAATCAATCTGAATTTATGGTTCTTGGACGCCCTTACCTGTTCATATTAAAATATTGCTGAACTGACTAATTAAACTTTAATAAAAACTTGTTCCATTTAAATCATTTTCCAATAAAAGTGTTGCGTAATATATTGTCATATTTTTTAATGTTTTATTATTGTTACATTATATGATCCATTATATACATTTTAACATATGCTTCCTGGATAATAGGGCCTTCTTTAAAAAAAGGCTTGTCATCTAAATCAAATTTCAAATATGAAATGCTATTTAAATATTTTTTGTCGAAGATTTTCTGGTTGGAGCAAATGAATATGAATATTGCATCTTCAATGTATGAGTGTTGTTAGGCTCGCGATTCTTGTCATAAAATGTTGGCCACTGTGTAAAACTGTATTACCAATAATTTTTATTTGTATTTAGATCAAGTGTTTGGATGCAATTTAAGCAGTCTATGTCAGAGAGAAGGCACAACTGTACCTAAATTTGTGACGATGTGTATTGATCACGTGGAAAAGGAGGGTATGTAGTCTAATTTGTTTCCGCAAACTATTTCACACAAACTTGGACTATGCTTGTGGAGTAATATCAAAAGAATCCAGAATTGTTCACCTAATTAGAGTAATTGTGCATATTTCACAGTGGATACTTCCTTTTAATTTAAATATAGACTGGTCACACTTTTTGCAAAGTAATGATTTTCAATATTGATTTTCAAACATTGATCTTTTACATTTCTGTAATTCAGTCTCTGTGTTCTATTCCTGTTTATGTTGATTCATCTTATTCCATCAGGCTTAAACGTTGATGGTCTTTATAGAGTCAGTGGCAACCTGGCTGTTATACAAAAACTGCGATTTGCCGTCAACCATGGTAAGTTGCATTATTAAACGTGATTTAAAAAAAAAAGATTATTAAATCCTTTCATATAGTTAGCAGCAGAACCTGATCTTTTAAATTTAAGTCCAGACTCTGAATATTTAAATCTTTATACCTGTGTTTCTCTTTCTTCATTCACCAAAGGGGTGCAATGATAGTCCACAGAGGGCGCCCTCTTGTGTTTCTTTCTCTCTGTGCAGCTGGATATGAGATCTGATACATTTGAGAACCTAACACATAAACACCTAACACTCAACGTAAAATCAAAAGTTTAAATCTGTAAAACCCTGGTGATAATTTTATTTTATAAAATAATTTACCTGACATTCCTTTGTTCTTGCCATACAATAGTCGATTTGAATATAATTAATTGTGACATCTATTAAGATACAAGATACATTTATTTGTCACGTGTGCCAATTGGCACATTGAAATTAAATCACCATGCAGCCATACAGTAAAAATAAAGAACACTACATAGAGTGATAGGCCTCCCCGAGCCCTCTGCGGTCGCCGCTACGGGCGGCCCGATGTTCAGATCCCCTCGCCGGGGTGATGTAAGCCCGACATCGGGGCGGGGGGACGTCCTCAGCTGCCTGGACCTCGAGGCGGCCCCCTCCTGCTGGAGTCCGTGGCTCCCAAAGTCCGCAGGGCGCGCCGGGCAGAGATGCAACGCTGGAGGCCCTCGGCAAAGGGCCCCAGGACTCCACGGAGTTGTTCAGCGCCGCCCGCGTTGGAAGCTCTCCAAACCAGAGCTCCACGGTGTTGGAGCAGCGGCCCAACGCTCCGGAGCTCCAAACGGCGACCCAGCTAGGTATCGCCCGCACCGCGGTGAATCCAGCGCCGCCGTTGTTGCGGCTCTGGTCCGGTTCCCGGTCCCCAGCAGGAAAGGCCGCTCCGATCCAGGAGGTAGGCCGCGAGGTGTGGGGCGAGGACGCGACTTGGAGAATAGTCGCGTCCCCACCAGGAAGCGACTGGGAGTTAGTTTCCCCCACCCTGCCCCCCTCCCCCACATAGAAAAGTTAAAGGCTCCCCAAAAACAAACTTTAAACTGTCTTAAAATAAAAAAAGGATGGAAAAACAAACGGGCTGCAGGCAGAGGCTGCTGTCAGTGCATAAGAGTCATAGAATCATACAGCATAGAATCAGGCCATTTGGCCCAACTTGTTAACTCCAACCAGTGGACACCCTTCCACTTAATCCCATTTCCCAGTACTTGGTTCAGAGTCTTCTAGGCAATGAGGTGATTCAAGTGTCTTTCAAAATGCTACGTAAATATACCCTAGCTTGAACTACTATACCCTAGCTTGAACTACTCTCAGGCAGTGCATAACAGGTACTTTGGGTGAAGAAGGTCCCTCTTATATTCTCTCTAAACATATGTAATATCTCCTCGTAATTTGTGGAGTACGCTTTCATCCACCCCCTTTATTGAAATCCAAACACAAAGTCAGGTTCCTTTGTGAATGCCAATGGAAAGTATTCATTTGGGACCTCAGCTATACCTTCTAGCTCCTGCACAGAATGCCCATGTTTAGTTTAGAGATACAGCATGAAAACGGGCTCTTCGGCCCATCGAGTCCACGCGGACCATCGATCATCCGTTCGCACTAGTTATATGTTATCGCACTTTAGTATTCACTCCCTTCACACTAGGGGCAATTTATAGATAGCTGTCAATCCACAAACCTGCACATCTTAGGGGGGGGGAACCGGAGCACTCGGAGGAAATCCGCGCCGTGACAGGGAGAACGTGCAAGCTCGACAAAGGCAGCACACATCAGGATGGAACCTGGTTCCCTGGTGTTGTGAGGCAGCAGCTCTGTGCCGTGCATGTTGTCGCTGCCTTTTCCCCTGGTTATTCTTTTGCCTTTCATATATTAAAAACACCCTCAGATTTGCCTTAACTGACTGGCAGTAGTTTTTTTTAAATAATCCTTCTTAGCCTTCTTAACTTCCTTTCTGCACACATAGAGTCATACAGTATGGAAACAGGCCTTCTGCCAACCAAGATATATTCCTGAGCTGCTCCTATTTGATCTACGTAAGCCTCAAAATCTTTCCTACCACATACCAGTCTTTTAAACATTGTAATTGTACTGAGCTCCACTGCTTCCTCTGGGAGCCCATTCCACATACCCACCACCTTTTGCCTGCCCCTCGGGTCCCTTTCCCCTCTAACCTTTTCATCTGTGCTATCTAATTTTAGACTCCCTTACCCTGGGGATAAAACTCTGACAATCCATCTTATCTTTGCCCCTCATGATTTTATAAACTAAAATAAAGCCACCCACGAATATCCTTTGCTCCAGGGAAAACCAGTCATCCTTGTGAATTTTTTTAATGCTTCTGACGGGCCTCCACTCTCAAGAATTCCCTTTATCTGTCAATTCCTTTTTTCTCTTTTCGAACCCCCGCTATCCCTTGACATTCAGGACTCCTTATCCACGTTACTCCTGCCTATTCTCTGACAGGAATGTGTTGGCCTTGAACTCTAGTCATTCCTCCTTTGAGACTTAACTGCAAGTAGATGCTCCCAGCCTACCCTTGCCCAGTGCTCCTTTACTTTAACGAGATTGAAGTGTTCCAAACGTCACGAGTTAGAAGTGTTTAATTGTCATATGCACTGGGAAAAGAACATAAGAATTCTTGCTTGCTGCAGCTTTACAGGCACAAGAATACACCAAATAAAGCACAATAAATAATATTACAGTAAATGATCGTTTATAGCCAACTATCAGACATTAACAGTGCAAGCAAAAGTATGTAGTGCAATCTATAAATAATTTATAGTGGTTGCTGAGGTAGGGTTGTGGTTAGGATGCTACTTAAAACTTTGAGTCTATCTAGCGATATTCGGATTAAAATAGATGCAATTTAGCTTTGAATTCCCTTGCTGTGCACTCAGCTAGTTCTGCCTATTGATCTGATTATTTCTCTTCTCAGTGATTGTTCTCTCCATCTGAACAACTACGCGGAGTCTCTTTCCCCCTGCCAAATCAGTTTAAACCTTCCCCCAACAACGCTAGCAAACCTCAAATCAAGGGATATTGCTCCCACACTGGTTAAGGCGCAACCCATCCCACTTGCACAGATCCCACCTTTCCAGAAACATTTCCAATAATCCAGGAACCAAAGCCCATTCCTGCACCATTCTTTAGCCGTGCACACCTCTGATGTATCCTTCCAATCCAATACTCAATGGTTTGTGGTACCAGAAGGAATTGAGCGATTACAAGCTTTGAATTCTGCTCTGTACATTGTACAGTGTACAGGTATGGTCATTGTCTCCAAAAGGTGGGTACCTAGCTAACATTGCAGGACCTCATCCCTTCTACCTATGTATACCTGTATACTCTGGAATTTAGAAGGATGAGAGGGGATCTTATTGAAACATATACGTGTTCCCAATGTTGGAGGAGTCCAGAACCAGGGGCCATAGTTTAAGAATAAATGGTAAGCCAGTTAGAACAGAGATGAGGAAAAATGTTTTCACACAGAGAGTTGTGAGTGTGTGGAATTCTCTGCCTCAGAGGGCAGTGGAGGTTGGTTCTCTGGATGCTTTCAAGAGAGAGTTAGATAGAGCTCTTGGGGATAGTGGAGCTAAGGGATATAGAGAGAGGGCAGGAATGGGGACTAATTGTGGATGATCAGCCATGATCACAGTGAATGGCGATGATGGCTCGAAGGGCCGAATGGCCTACTCCTGCACCTGTTGTCTATTGTTCATCATGACCTCTGGCTGTTCACTTTCCCCTTTCAGGATGTCCTGTAGTCTCTCCAAGACATCTTTGACCCTACCACCAGGAACACAACATAGTAACCGAGAGTTTGTTTTGCCACCGTAGAAATACCAGCTGCCTCCCTTTACAATAGAGGTCCCACCACCCTTCTGTACAGCAATGCCCACCATAGTGTGCAATTTGGGCTTTTAGTGCTGTTTACCCCAGGGAGGCAATTTCTACTGCACCAAACAATTTCCTACATGTTAGGTCAGATTGCCTTCTCAATTCATCAAGGTTTGTCTTAATATATTTAAAAACATGGATGATGCTCATTTTTCACAAGCAAGGAATATGATGAGCAAAATAGATGAACTCAGAGCTTTAATTAACTTTTGCGTCTATGTTATTGTTTCCATCGCTGAAACATTGTTGAAGGACTTTAAGGGTTAGCAATAAATTAAAAATTAGATTACCAAGTTTGTCTTAGTATATTTTTAAGACACGGATGATTTTAGTTTTAGAGATACAGCACGGAAACAGGCCCTTCTGCCCACCGAGTCCGTGCCAACCAGCCACCCCCATACACAGACATAAGCCTACACAAGGGACAATTTATACTTATACAAACTATTCAAACCCAAGCCAATTAACCTACACACATGTACGTCTTTGGAGTGTTGGAGGAAACCGATGATCACGGAGGAAACCAACACGGTCACAGGGAGAAAGTACAAACTCCGTACAGACAGCACCCGTGGTCGGGATCAAACTCTGGTCTCTGGCGCTGGAATGCAGCAACGTTACCGCTCCGCCCCTGAGCATGATGCTAATTTTCCCCCTGATAGCAGCTTCTTGATGGTTCTTCATGAACCACTGTAATTCTTGTGCATTTTCATCATAATAATTATATATATCATGTATAACTTGTAGGCAAACTGTTTGTCGTGACATTGTTGACTTTATCTTTATGACAATTGAGATCAAAGAGGAGAGAAGATCTGCTGATGTATCAGTCGGTTACTGCAGAGCACCAGGTGTCATTTGATGTGAGGAATGAAAATCCAGAGGCAGGATTGATTGAGCCTCTGAGCTTCCAGGGAATTGGTTGAGTTTTTTTCAATTTTTAAACATGGCAATTGCCTGACCTTGCATCTGAGAATGCTACCTGCCACTTATTAGAAGAAATCCGGATATTATCCATGTCCTGAGATAGGTTGGCCGGCACTACATTATTATCAAAATGACCTTGTATATGGCGAAAGTGATAGAACAGTCAGTGCACAATCACACACCTTGCAATGGAAGGAGAGTTAATTGTGAGTCAGTGAAGTAAGTGAACAGAGGATGTACCATTAAAGTTATTCAGTAGCTGCAGTGCTTGACATTCAATTGTATTACTTCAATTCCAATGAATGTCATTGGCCTGAACTGACATATGTGTTGAACTCATTCTGTTAAATGGATGATACAGGCTTCAAAATAAGATGGTCAGCCTTGGAAACAGGCCCTTGAGGCCTACTGAGTCCACAGCGACTGACGATCACCCATACACTAGTTCTACTTTATTGCAGTTTCGCATCCTACACGCTAGCGGCAATTTACAAAAGCCATTAACCTACAAACTGTATGTCTTTGGAATCTGGGAGGAAACCTGGAAGAAACCCATGGGAGATTGAGCAAACTCCATTCTAGCCAGTACTCGTAGGCAGCATTGAACACAACTCTCTGGCACTGTAGAGCTGCAGCCATACCGCTGCACCACAGTCTTAATCAGTATGAATTTGAAGAATCCTGTGGCCGCCTGATAATTAATGACTGCTGCTGCTTAGGCTATTGAAGGGATCTTCAGGAAACCGAATAGCCATATTGGGACAAAGTCTGCTGTTTATTAATGGAAACTTGCATGTTTTATGGATTTGGCATATTCAGGTTTATCTGAAAGTTTAGAAATAAGGAACTGCAGATGGTGGTTTGCAAAAAAAGACACAGTGCTGGAGTAATTCAGCTGTTCAGACAGCATTAATGGAGAACATGAAAATTATATCATTGTCAATGCACTATCTGGCACTTTACAATAGAAGGAAAATTCCAGCTATTATTCTCACTATCACACCTTTCTTTATTGGTACTTCCAATCTCATTTAATTCTTCATAGGTATTTAGCTAATCTCCAGGGATGCTGCCTGACCGGCTGAGTTACTCCAGCACTTTGATGTCTTTCATGTGAAAGTTTATCATGGTTGTTGGTTTTATGTACCTTTCTCTGGAACCTATGTAAAATTCAATTTTCACTTGGCACCTACTGTTTTTTCTTCTCTTTCATTAAAAAAGAATTGGGATCAGTAGAAAGAGAGCGATCGAGTCTTGCTGAGAGCCCAACATTGGTTACTCCCTGAGGAATGAATAGAGAAAGTTTTGCATTTTGAGGGCCCTCTTGATATTGCAAGCCTCCATTGTGTCAGCATTACAGAAGAGATTTTTTTTTTTTTTTAAGTTTAGTTTAGAGATATAGCACGGAAACAGGCCCTCCAGCCCACCAGGTCTGCTCCGACCAGCGATCCCAGAACATTAACACTATTCTACACCCACTAGGGACATTTTTTATATTTACCAAGCCAATTAACCTACAAAGCTGTACATCTTTGGAGTGTGGAAGGAAACCGAAGATCTCGGAGAAAACCCACGGGGAGAACGTACAAACTCCGTACAGGCAGCACCCATAGTCGGGATCGAACCCAGGTCTTCGGCGCTGCATTCGCTGTAAGGCAGCAACTCTATCAATGTGCCACTGCGACCGCCCGTATTCTAGGCATACACACCACCGTCCCATAATTTTGGAGCAGAAATGGATCAAGAGTGGATCACCAGAGGAGAGAGAGAGAAAGAGGGGGGAGCATGGAATTACCTAAAATTGTAGAATTCCGTGTTCATACCATAGGGTTGTAGATCACCCAGGTAGAACAGGTAATGTTGTTCTCCTACATGCCGTTGGGTTGGAGATGACCTAGGTCTGAACTTTAACTTTATCTGGACCAGCCTTGATTATGGCCCTTGGAAAACAAAATAGGTTTTATTTTCGTACAAATGACAAAACCTTCATAATAGACTTTAAAATACAAAGTAGTTATGATTTCTGTTTTGTTTCTTATCTTAATAAACTGTACCTTCCTTGCAGATGAAAAGCTGGAATTGAAAGATAATAAATGGGAGGATATTAATGTCATTACGGGGGCTCTCAAGATGCTTTTCAGAGAACTACCAGAACCACTCTTCACGTATCATCTTTTTAATGATTTTATTAATGCAATCAGTAAGTAAAAATAATAAATTAATGCAAATGTCTTATTCTCACTTTAAATGGTCATTTGCTGTGGATTACAATTATTATTTGTCCGAACCATTGAATAAATCAATATTTAAGTGACCACATAGTAAACAAATTGTCTTTTTTTTTTCTAACTGCAACTTTAAGTTCATGTTCTAGGTGGTCAATCCTGCAAATTATTTTGCTTTTTACAGCAAATGATTTGTTTAATTATTAGATTCCTAGCAGATCCTTTAAGCATCTTCACATTTTATGCAGACCCTGTGCATTTGTGCAATTAAAGCATACTGGAGGTGTTCCACCAGAACTCACAAAATACTTATGCATACCATAGTATTTTGCAAGATATTGTATAGCTTTATGAATCCAGAACCTAATGCCATTGACTTCTTTGGTGCATAAAAATTGTTTTCAAAATTAGATAGGAGCTGTTTAGTGATATCCTTCAAATCAGAGCACCTATTCAAACTAATCTTAAAATCGATTAAAGGCACAATCCGTTTTGCTATATATTCACTGTAAAATCCATGGTTCATTCCATTCAAAACAAAACTGATGTATATAGTGGAAAAACTATAGTCAAGACAAAAGTATTTATGAAGAATGTTAACTTCCTGATAGAGATTACGTGCTGTTAAACTCAATCTTATTCAACTAAATATTTCATACTTAACATAATGAAATATTTGCACCAAAGTAAATCAGTGCTCACACTTCATATTAGTGCTTTTATCCTTCATTCCACAAAGCGTTGTAAAGCAATATTTAAAGAAAGATGTGATTTTGGGTCTAATATCAATTATTATGGTTACTTCTTCGTAAATAATCTCCCAGGATGTGTTGGCATCTCACTGTGCCTCATGCAATGTCTTCAACTCATGAAATCTGGAATTGCAGGTTGCTGCAAAGTCGCAGTTGATGATAAGGCACTTTAGATCTTGAAGAATGGAACCAACAGCCTGTCTTAACCAGTGAGATTTAAGGATAGACAAGGCATTGAAGTGACTTAGAGTGAAATTAGGTACAAAAAAAGAAAAAAAACAACTGATTGGATGTTTCTAGATTCACAAGGAACTGCAGATGTTGGAATCTTGGAAACGCAAAGTGCTGGAGGAATACAGTGGGTCAGGGAACATCTGTGGATGAAATGGACAGATGACGATAAGGGTCGGGACCCTTCTTCAGTCTGACAGGAGTAAGGGGAGGGGGAAGCTAGAAAGGAGATGTGGAGGCGTGACAAAGCCCGGCAACGTTTGCAGATGACACCAAGATTGGCTGGTTCACAGTGTGTGAGGAAGTATACTGCGGGATCTAGATCAGCTACAAAAATGGGCAGAGAAATGGCAAATGGGATTCAATGTAAGCAAATGTGAGGTGTTGCACTTTGGGAGGTCAAATGTAAGGGGAAAATATCCAATTAATGGTGTGACCCTTAACAGCATTGATGTACAGAGGAACCTTGGGATCCAAGCCCATAATTAGCTGGTAGTAGCAACACTGGTCGACAGAATGGTAAAGAAGGCTTGCCTTCATCAGTAGGGGCACTGAGTATAAGAGTCAGGAAGTCGTGATGCAGCTTTGTAGGACTTTTGATTAGGCTGCATGTGGAGTATTACATGCAGTTCTGGGCGCCCCATTACACGGAGAACGTGGAGGCTTTGGAAAGGGTGCAGAGGAGGTTGACCTGAACAATGCCTAGATTAGGGGGTATTAGCTACAGAGTGCGTTTGGATGGACTTGGATTATTTTCTCTTGAATGGTGGAGGTTGCAGTGAAACCTGATGTATAAAATGTATAAAATGATGAGAGGCAGAGATAGGGTAGTCAGTCAGACCACCTTCCTAGGATGGATATATCAAATATTAGACGGCATAGCTTTACGGTGAGAGGGACAAAATGTAAGAATATACGCGAGGCATATTTTACACAGCCTGGGACAGGTTAGTGGTTGATACAGGTGAGGGAGGTTTTTGATAGGCATATGGTGGACAAAGACCAGAGAAGCAAAGATGGGTATGAGACAAAGGGATTGAAAAGTTGCACATTGTGAAGCTAGAGAAAGGAGAAATAGGAACAAGGCCAGGTGGGAAAGAGGAGGAGGGGAGGGGTTGAAGAGAGAGGGGCTGAAGGGAGAGGAGGAGAGTTTTGTAGCTACTTAAATTTGGAGAATTCAGTGTTCACACCGTTGGGTTGCAAGCTACCCAAGCAGAATATGAAGTGTTCCGCCAGTTTGCATGTGGCCCCACTCTGGCAATGAAGGAGGCCCATGAAAGGTCAGTGTGGGAATCGGAAGAGGAGTTCAAATGCTTAGCAATAGGAGATCCCTTAAGTCTTGGTGGACCAAGCACAAATATTCGGTGAAGCAGTGCTGAGTCCTACGCATGATCTCACTGACGTACAGGAGGCCACCTGGCGATCACTGGATGCATTAGATGAGGTTACAAGTGATGCACGTGAACCTCTGTCTGACCTGGAAAGACTACTGAGGTCACTAGATGGAGGTGAGGGAGGATGTACAGATGTTACATCTCCAGCGGTGCAGGCAGAAGTACCTGTGGGAAGGGATGAGCGAACCAAGAGGTTGCTGAGGGAGCGAGCGGTCTCTGCGGAAGGCGGAATGGAAAGCCATATCTTGGGAGCAGATGTGGCAGAGACAGATAAATTGAGAGGACGGGATGGCGTCTTTGCAAGGGGCAGGGTGGGAGGAAGTGTAGTCCAGATACCTGTGACAGTCGGTACGTTTGCGCAGACTTCATGTCTGTCATCTTTTTTTATAAACTGAGGTTTTTGTTTTTGAAGCACTCAATGCAGGAAACACAATATTAGTCTGAAGAGGGGTCTCGATCCGAAAAGTCCTTTTCTCCAGAGATGCGGCCTGGCCTGCTGAGTTTCTCCAGCCTTTTGTGTCTGTCTTCGGTGCAAACCAGCATCTGCAGTTCCTCCCTACACAATATTATTTTAATCCTCTAAGATATCCTTTAAGAAAATAGTAAATCCAATTGTGTTTGAAATGCTAACGTCAGATTGTTTTGCGAATGTTTTGAAATCCTACATTCACATAATCTGCTTTGTTTTTCCACTAGCTTGTAGTAAACCGCTCTGCCAGAGGGTGGCATGTGCTGCTTTTCAAGCTTCCTGGGTTCCTTCTGGCAATTTACATCCTGTAAATGTTTTACCTAATATATATATTAAAGTCAGTGTTAGATATCTTCAAAAAGGATAGCAATGCTCCTTTTGACACTAAAACAATCTTTCTGAGTTGATTGATTCTCCCAGTACTTTTTTGGTTTTGTGTATATTGGAATATAAAATGAAAGATGCGATGTGGTTAACCTCTCAATCATATGAAATAAATAATTTGAATTTGTCGTCCCTTCATGAGCTCAAATTATGTGAGTTGTTTTAGCCTATGAAAGGCTATCAATATGCAGGATTCTGGGGCTAGATAGCCAAATTGAAAGATAAAGAATGGAAAATACCTGACAATTTTTGTTCTGTTGTTGAGGAATATGTTAACAAAGATGTTGGGGGAGAAAAACCACATGATCTTCTATGGAACAGCCTTAAGAATCCTCTGAAGGTTGCAACTCTGAAAGTGATGATTATCATTAGCATCAGCCGAGCTCTATCACTGCTTTTTGTATCATCATATTATTTGAAGTGTGGCTGATGATTGTAGTGTTTGGCTCCAGTGACCACAATGAAACTGTCCATGTATACATATTGCTAAGTCTTAGCCTGACGTTCGTGCCACATAAATATCCGGACTGATGAAATCAATCATGAGTGGGCATATACATCTGCCATTCAGGAAATCCAAACCCTAACCTTTTCAACGGCATAATTGCCGCCGAGTTCCCTCTAATCGATCCTCTACATCATGAAGTTAATTTTTGTCCTCGAATTGAAGTAGTGAAATAAATAATGGTTACTAGAGCAGGCGGGAGATCATAACGTCATAGGTGATAGGAGCAGAATTAGGCTATTAAGTCTACTCCGACATTCAATCATGGCTGATCTATCTCTCCCTCCAAATCACATTCTCTTGTCTTCTCCCCAAAACCCTTGACACCAGTTCTAATCAAGAATTTGTCAATCTCTGCCTTAAAAATATCCATTGACGGCCTTCTGTGGCAAATAATTCCACAGATTCACCACCCTCTGACTAAAGAAATTCCTCCTCATCTCCTTCCTAAAGGAACGTCCTTTAATTCTGCGGCTATGACCTCCAGTCTTAGACGCTCCCACTAGTGGAAATATCCTCTCCACATCCACTCCACATCCACTCTATCTAACCTTTCACTATTCGGTAAGTTTCAATGAGGTTTCCACTCATCCTTCTAAACTCCAGCAAGTACAGACCCAGTACCGTCAAATGCGCATATGTTAACCGACTCATTCCTAGGATCATCTTGTAAACATGATCTGGACCTTCTCCAGAGCCAGTACATCCTCCCACAGATATGGTGCCCAAAATTGCTCACAATACTCCAAATGCGGCCTGACCAGCACCTTATAGAGCCACAGCATTACATCAATTGTTGTATTTTAGCCCTCTTTAAATAAACACTAGTGCTCAAATCAAGAGGTAATGGTTTACTGTTTATCAGATGAGCACAGCATTGCCAATACTTAAAAGTTGATACTAAACCATTTCAGAGCAAATCAATGCCTTGATCTGCACTCCATCCACTGACTCACATGGTTGTTGTGGCTGATTTTACCTTCCCCAATATTGACTGAGACTCCTCTGGTGCTAAAGGAATAATGGGCAGAGTTTGTTAGGTGCATGCAGGAGGGTTCCTTGGAACACCAGGTCTATCCAGGGGTGGTGGTCCACACTAGACCTTGTATTGGGAAATGAACCTGCCAGCTGATGAGTTTCAGTGGAGAGCCTTTTTTGGAACAGTGATCGTAGGAGATGATGAAGGTGATCGATATGGGTAGACATTAGATGTTATTTACATGGATTTTAGTAGGTCATTGAATAAAGTCCTCATCGTAAGCTGGTCCGGAAGTTCAAGATGCATGGGATGTACTGTGAGCAACAAATTTGGGTCCCATATCTGAGGAAGGATGTGTTGGCTCTGGAGAGGGTCCAGCGGAGGTTTACAAGAATGATTCCAGGAATGAGTGGGTTAGCATATGATGAGCATTTGGCAGCAATGGGCCTGTACTCGCTGGAGTTCAGAAGGTTGAGGGGAGACCTCATTTAAACTTACAGAATAATGAACGGCATAGTGTGGATATGGAAACGATGTTTCCACTGGTGGGAGAGTCTAGGACCAGAGGTCATAGCCTCAGAATTAAAGGGCGCTCTTTTAGAAAGGAGGTGAGGAGGAACTTCTTTAGTCAGACGGTAGTTAATCTGTGGAACTCATTGTCACAGAGGGCTGTGGAGGTCAAGTCAGTGGATATTTTTAAGGCAGAGATAGACAAATTCTTGATTAGAACGGGTGTCAAGGGTTATGGGGAGAAAGCAGGAAAATGGGATTAGGAGACGGAGATCAGCCATGATTGAATGGCGGAGTAGACTCGATGGGCCGAATGGACTAATTCCTCTCCTATAACTTGTGAACTTATGATCCATGTGACTTGATCATTTGTCTTTGCTGAATAAGCCCTGTTGGGGCATTATGCCCTGCCAGGAAGTCATGTTGCTACTTTATACAACTTTGGTTAGGCTGCATTTGGAATATTGGGTGGGCATTACATGAAGGATGTGGAGGCTTTGGTAGAGGGTTATCTGAATGCTGCCTGAATATTAGCTAAAAGGAGAGGGTGGACAAATATGGATTCTTTTCTCCGCAACATTGGAGTTGAGGGGAGACCTCATAGAGGGATATAAAATTACAAGAGGGGATGGATGATGGGAACCTTTTTTCTAGCGTGGAAATGTCAAAGACTACAGGACATATCTTTAAGATGAGAGAGGCAAAGTTTAACAGAGATATGCTGGCCATTTTTTTTTTTTAACACATAAAGTGGTGGATGGCTGGAACGAGCTGCTTGGGTAATGGTGGAGGTAGATACGGTGCAATTGTGGCCCGTAAGAGGCTTTCAGATAGGCACATAGATATGCAGGGTATGGAGGGAGACACAAAGCTGGAGTAACTCAGTGGGACAGGCAGCATCTCCGGAGAGAAGGAATGGGTATGGAGGGATATGGATCATGTGCAGGCAAACAAGATTAGTTTAACTTGGCAGCATGTTGGGCACAGACATTATGTGCTGAAGGCCCTTTCCTGCACTGTACCGTTCTGTGTTCTATAACTGAGTTTTCAGATAGTCAGGGATGAGGATACGTCTGGACCTTTGTGGGATGGTTGGGCAGGGGTGGAAATGTTAAATTGGAGGCAGAATAATTACAAAAATATTAGATAGGAGCTGGGGAAGGTATTAGAGTAGATAAGGCTGTTATTGGGGTCCTCCTGTGCAGTACTGTTCTATGTTCTAAAATGGAATCAGTTAGATCTGTGGAGAGAAAAGTCAAGGTAAATGTTACAGGTTAATACAATTTACTACAATGTTTTCAACTAGTATTCTCTTACCTCTTGAATTTGCAATAAACCATAATGGCATTTCATGGATTAGGAAAGAGATGTGAATGAAATTCTAACCCAAATGTACAAACCCATTTTTGCCTAATTCTGATTGTCCTGTAATTAATACAGTATGTTTTCTAAGTAAAGTTATGCTTTAATAATAACAATGAATGCTAAGTAACGTTTTGTTTGCACATGTATTTAATAGTAAGCATTAGCCAATTATATTTAATGTCTTTCAGAATCTCCAGACTACAAACATCGTACACAGGGTATTAAAGAACTAATTAGGCAACTGCCTAAACCAAACCATGACACTATGCAAATTCTGTTCCAGCATCTTGTGCGGTAAGTGTGAATTTACACTGGAACATTGCTTTGCCCATACCTGATAATTTGGGACTGAAATTTTCATCTCTCAAAATTTACATTTAAAACAGAGCTTTTCTTGAATTTATATATATTTTTTATTGGTTCACAAGCTAAAGGAAGGATACTCCACGCTTTTGTTAACTTGCTTTACAAGTTAATTTACACTTATTAATTGTTGTCACATTGTGGATAGGATAGTCCATAAGTAAGTACTAAGCTACGGCAAGTTTAACTTCAATTAATGTGCAACAATATCATAAAGATCTGCGATTAGTGCAAGATGCTAAAGGAGAACAGCGCGAATAGTCCAGCAACGCGGAACTCACAGTTCACTAGACACCGCTTCCACATTAAACATTGCCTGTCAATTTGTATCATAATAATGAGCACCATTATCTTCTCAACAACATTTGGAGAAGTAACAATCATGCAGGTGATTATCTCATTTGACAATTCACTGTTCTTGTGTCGATCACAAATATGTTCAGCGTTGTTGATGGTCTGCTCCATTTCTTAAGGATGCTATTCATGTGTTTTATTGTTCCTAATGAAAATAATGCTAAATAGTGAAACAGTTTCTCCTGCTAGACTCCCTATCAATATAGCGCAGTCCTAAATCGACTAGAGTTCATTTAAAATGCAGAACAAAACACCAAAATATTGCGATCTAAAGAGTGTGCATTAACGTTTATCTTAAAGGGGCACTCTGGAAGAATTTTACACAGATTGGTAAAATTCTCTTAACACTTCAGGATTACCACAATGACAGAACTACAGATCATCAGAACCAGAAAAGACAGATTGTTGATCACCACATTGTTATAATACAGATGATTTTCTCTGGGGCAGCTCGTTCCATCATTAAGTGTGAGTTAAAAATAAAATTGAAAGCAAATAACTGAAGTGGGCACAACAGGCCAGCAGACATTTGAAAGATATATTCGGGTGTTTTTATTCTATTTTACTAATCAAAGTGAGATGCAACGATGTGTCACTGCAACATTTTAAGTCTGCGCATGTCGATGATCCTGCGAGATTCTTGAACAATGTTATTGCTTCTCTCTAGGGTGGTCGAGTGCGGAGAGGTAAACCGGATGACCACGCAGAGCATTGCCATCGTATTTGGTCCCACGCTCCTCAGGCCCGAAAAAGAGATCGGCAATATTGCCGTGCACATGGTATACCAGAATCAGATTGTGGAGTTGATCTTAACAGAATATGAAACCATATTCGGACGCAGTTGAAATAAATTGCAGGTGGAACACAAATTTACCAAAACCCACGTTTGGGAAACAAGAGTATGTTTTAAGTGTTTTTTTTGTATTTTCAGTCCACCAGAAAACTTTGCACTTGTTTTCCTCTGGTTTTTAAAAAAATTGTATGTATTTTTTTTTTCCCCAGTTGAAAGCAGGTGTTTTGCATAAGATGTACTAAAGGCATGCAGAAAAACATGCGACCTGGTTCTTACAAATTGTAGAGACCTAAGCATACAGTAGTTACATACACTGGGTTATTTTGCAACAATATTTGATGGGGACATAGCAGTACTCTTTTATACATGTGTATGTAATTTAGGAAATGGCAGTCCTCACTTGTAGCCTTTTCTGCTGTTTGATATAGCAGACATTTCAATACTGTATATTGCTTTTGAGTCCTTTACTGGAGCGTTGGCCAGATTTTGTGTAATTTATTTTTTATAGGTTTACTCGAACGGCAAAAGTGTTAAATGCTGATTCTTCCTGGTTGATGAGTGTGGACAGAAAGCAATGCTGCACTTGCTGTACCTTCAGCCTGCTGTTAAAACAGGGGTTATGATCACACCCAGTGTTTGAAAAACTCGTGATGTACAGATGAACAAAGAATATATGTTAAAATAACATGCCCTCAACCAATCTGTATATATAGTCTGTGTACAGTTACTTAACAAAGTATGTTTTCCATACAGTAACATTTTCTAATCAAATTTTGCCAGCTTATAATAAATTTGGTGGCCACTGTACCGGCTGAGATCAAGATACTAAGAGCTTTTAGGGGTATTTTATGACAGGCAACTCAAGGGGCAATTCTTAGGCATACTAAGAAGATGTGTGCACTTTTTAGCTATTGGTAATTTCAATGCAGGGCAAATCTAAACCATTTGTATTTCAAATGGGACTGGAAAGTAATGTGTAGGCTTGTGCTTTCTAGGTGCACTACAACAATAGCTGTTTATTTAAAATGTACAGACGAAATTTTGAGAAAAATCTGCTTAGCAATTTATAAGTGCTGTCATTTAAAAAGAATCCTGTATGCACTGATGGGTATTATTAAGGCAGATACACTTGAAGCTGAATTGAATGTTCTCATTTTAATAGTGTGGACTGGTTGTGTTACAGGTTTTTTTGGAATACTACCTGTTTCTGGGCACATGATCGGAAGAATTTTTTGAATGTATTTTTTTAAACTAACTGCTGTATGGCAATATGCTAATCAAAGATTAAACAAAATGTGACAACGCAATTGTTCGGTTCATTTATTTCAGAATAAGCGCATCCGTTATTCTGAAAAACGCAAGGAATCATGGGATTTGTCAAAGTTCATTTGGAGGAGGATAAAAGCGAATGGGGGTGCCAGGTAGTGGGAGAGTGGGGCAGATGCGAGTGGGAGACGGGGAGAGACGAGACGGTGAGAGGTAGGGTTGAGAGAAGGGGGTTGAAAGATGGGCGTGTTTGTGTTTTGCTCACAGATGTGTTCAGTTTAATATTCAACGGGGAGTGCCAGGGTTTGTTCGTTGGTTGCAGAGGCATGCAATGTCCCCCAGTCCCTCCCTCCAGGCCTGGATGGGGGGGGTGGGATTGTCCTAGCGCCGGGGAGTTCTCGCGGAGACAGGGTGCCTGGGACCTGCAATGAAGCCGCGATAGCGAGTTCCTCTCTCCCCATCCCTCTCCCCGCTGCCTCGCCTTTACCCGCGGACAGGCGTCCCTCTGTAGGAAGGAACTGCAGATGCTGGTTTACACCGAAGATAGACACAACGTGCTGTGGTAACTCAGCGGGATAGGCAGCATCTTTGGAGGAAAGGAATAGGTGACGCTTCGGGTCCAGACCCTTCTCCAGAGATGTTGCCTGACCCACTGAGTTTCTGCAGCATTTTATGTGTATTTCCGTTGATGTTAGGTGCTCGGCTTTCGCCGGCAACGAGAGGGTCAGCCGACAGCCACTGGATAAGGCGAGAGGTGCAGCTGACGGCCCCCGGCCCTTGGGGAACGGGTTCCATGGGAGTTGGAGCAGAGTTGAGCTGGAGTTAGCGCTTCTTCTCCGCGCTGGCTGTAAGCCACTGCTCCGGGCCGGTGTCCCGTCAGTCCAGGGTCATCGGACATCTCTGGCCGCCCCCAGACAGGGATGGGACACTCCGGAGGGGACGGTAGTGAAACTCTGCTCACAAATCTCCCACCTGGGGTTATGCAGGAGAGGGGTGAGTGGTTCGCCCCTGTATAATAGCCCTGTATAACCCGGGTGGGCAGACCGAGTGAGAATGGAACCCATACACCCAGGCTGAGGGGGACCGGACTGTAATTCATTAGATTGTCACTGCTGAGATTTCTGCATGGACCAGTGGAGAAGGGAGAACTAGTGTCGCTAACTCCAATAGAAATTCAACAGCACTTCCAGCGCCGGAGACCTGGGTTTGATCCTGACTACGGATGAAATGCGGGTCTGTATACACACAGCAGCTCAGTTGCCGAGAATGTTTATGACCTGGGCATGCGCAGTCGGAATACCGAACTCGCTTATTCTGAATGTATTTGCTTATAGGTGTGTAGGACGGAACTGCAGATGCTGGTTTATACCGAAGATAGACACAAAAAGCTGGAGTAACTCAGCGGGTCAGACAGCATCCCTGGAGAAAAGGAATAGGTGATGTTTCGGGTTGAGACCTTTCTTCAGACTGAGAGTCAGGGGAAAGGGAAACGAGAGATTTAGATGGTGATGTGGAGAGATCTAGAACAAATTAAAGATATGCGAAAGAATAACGTTGGTAAAGGAAACTGTGGGTTAGGTGAAAACGTGTATAGATAATGAGCCTCAACAAGATAGCTTTGAAGCTGATACAACTTGGGTGGGGGAGGGAGAGGGGATGCAAGGGTTACTTGAAGTTAGAGAAATCAATATTCATACCACTGGGATGTAAGCTGCCCAAGTGAAATATGAGGTAGACAAAAATGCTGGAGAAACTCAGCGGGTGAGGCAGCATCTATGGAGCGAAGAAAATAGGCAACGTTTTGGGCCGAAACCCTTCTTCAGACTGATCATAGTTGGGAGGGTGGGATAAAGCTGGAAGACAGTGGGACAAAGGCTGGGAAGGTGAGGGGGGTTATTGATTGGTAGTTGGATGGACAAAGGCCAGAGATGGGAAGAAGACAAAAGGATGTGAGATACGGAGAGAAGACAAAATATGATGCCAGAGGAAGTGATAAAGACGGATGGGCGAGGAGTCATAGAGTGATACAATGTGGAATTGGGTCCCTCGGCTCAACTTGTCCACACCGGCCAACATGTCCCAGGTACACTAGTCCCATCTGTCCGCATTTGGTCCATATCTCTCCAAACCTGCCCTATCCATGTACCTGTCTAACTGTTTCTTAAATGTTGGGATAGTCCCAGCCTCAACTACCTCCTCTGGCAGCTTGTTCTATACTGCCACCACGATTTGTGTGTGAAAAGGTTACTCCTCGGATTCCTATTAAATTCTCCTCTTCACCGTAAACCTATGTTCTCTGGTCCTCGATTCACCTACTCTGGGCAAGAGACTCTGTGCATCTACCAGATCCATTCCTCTCATGATTTTATACACCTCTATAAGATCACCCCTCATCCTCCTACACCCCAAGGAATAGAGTCCCAGCCTACTCAACCTCTCCCTGTAGCTCACACCCTCTAGTCCTGGCCACATCCTCATAAATCTTCTCTGTACCCTATCCACCTAGACAACATCTCTGCTATAACATGGTGCCCAGAACTGAACACAATAAGGAGAGATGTTGTCAATTGGTTATCTAAAATTGGAGAATTCAGTGTTCATACCGTTGGGTTGCAAGTAACCCAAACAAAATATGAAGTACTGTTCCACCAGTTTGTGAGGAGCCCCATTCTTGAAGTAAGGGAGGCACAGGCAGAAAGGTGGGAATGGGAAGGGGAGTTAAAATGGGAATTAACAACCAGGAGATCCAATAGGTCTTGGCGGATCAAGCACAAGGGTTAATTGAAACAGTTGCTTGGTCTGGCTGATGTAAAAGAGATCACATCAGGAACAACAAATGCACAAGGTGAGGTTAGAGGAAACACATGGGAACCTCTGTCTCACCTGGAAGGACTGTGAGGGTCCCTAGATAGATTGAGTTAGAACGTATGAAAACCCTCACTTGATGTACTCTAGAATTCTTGTCTCCCTCAATTTAAAAAAATCAGCTCAATCAAAAGACAAAGAATATCATTGAACATTGAATGTGGAAAAGTGCAGCACAGAAACAGGCCGTTTGACCCACTATCCCTTAGATGATTAGGATGTTGAATTAAACTAATCCCCATATCCCTGCATGTGGTCTGTATTCAATCAGTTCCTTTGCCACCAACTTTAGTCTGTCTCATTCGATTACCTTTGCCACCAACTTCCAATGCATCTTTAAACTCACCTGGACGATTTTTGACACTTTTCTTCGATTTTCCTGTCCATATTAGCAGACAAACTGTCTACCAACATGTATGAGAACCATTCAGATTCCCTCAGCTACCATGACCATACCACCTCCCACCGTAAACTTCTCTCAAGATCTTCTCTCAAGATGAGTCTTTCTTCTCTAGGACTTTTAAAATGACTTCCTCCTTGAAGAAAAGACACAAAGTGTTGGAGTAACTCAGGCAGCATCTCTGGAAAACATGGATACATGAAGTTCTGGATCAGGACCCTTCTTCAGATTGATTATGGTGGGGGTGGGGGAGGAAGAAAGAGCCTGGCGAGGGATAGGTGAAGATCGACACAAAAAGCTGGAGTAACTCAGCGGATCAGACAGCATCTCTGGAGAAAAGGAATGGGTGATGTCGGGTCGATGAACACAAGCATGCCATTGTGTATATATTTCCCTGGTTTAACTTTTCAAAATACATCATATTGCACTCGTCTAAGTTAAATTTAATTGGCCATTCACCATTTGTAACTTTCATAAAACATGTTAAACTTATAGACATACCT
This sequence comes from Okamejei kenojei, assembly GCA_035221665.1. Lineage (NCBI taxonomy): Eukaryota > Metazoa > Chordata > Chondrichthyes > Rajiformes > Rajidae > Okamejei > Okamejei kenojei. The sequence goes on along the minus strand of CM069132.1, from coordinate 8,658,626 downwards.
TAAATCAACATGTGGTTTGCAGATATTTAGGTCTTCCATTATTGAAGAGTTGTGCTTTGACCTTTGGAGCTTTCTTCCCTTTTATTCCAGTTCTATTTATAAAATAGTCGTTTTGCATGCGGCTAAGGACTGATCCAATTTTGCAATAAAGCTGCTTTTCAGAAGATATTAATTCCATCGGGAGTATGCATTACCGCCAATGTCTGATTGATTGTAATGAAACTTGCAAGATCAAAGGTTCATCAAAGATTAAAGAACCATATTCTTGCAAACCACGTGTTGGTTATGGTTCTTCGACATGATTAATGTTTGACAAATGGTCAATATAGAATCTGAAGAGTGAAAACATTTACCAATTGTTTGAACTTTTTGGAAAATGTTATTGATGTCATCCCACCTCTGTGGACCAGTTTTGGACGTGACACTTTAATAAGCCAATCTAAATGATGTAAGTTGATGAAGAGTAGAAAACAGTTGGTCAATTGCTTGCCGTTAAAATTTTTTTTTTTTTTCCTGAAATATCACATTGAGTTGAGAAGTTATGATGTAGAAAGTAAAACATTGCATTGAAGACAATGGACCTCATGTTTAGGGTCCTCTATAAGCGAGTGAGGAAATAAGATGGAACTGACTATTTTCCAATAGACAAATCGCTCTTGCTCCAGATGTGCCCTGGAAATGAATGGCTCGTAATTTAGTCAGTCATAAAGTTGTACAGCACAGTTATGGGTACAGCACATTGTACAGCACAGTATTTCCCAGCCAACCTTTCTCTACCATCTACACCAATCCCATTTGCCTGCATTAGGATCGTATGCTTCCATGCCTTGCCTCAATGTCCCAGTGTTTTCCAAATATCAATTTTAAAACCCCCCCTTTGAAAATTTACCCCCTTTGAAAGCCATCTTGCTTCTGGTATCTGTAACATGGGTAAATGATTTTGACTACCATTTGTATGGCTCTCATGATCTTGTATAGTTCCAGTAGGTCACCCTTCAGTTTCCCTCATTCCAAGGAAAATTAGCCCTGCCTAGCTAGGAAATGATGGCAATACTCACCAGGTCAGTCAGGCCGCATCTGTGTGACGAGAAACGGAGTCAATGTTTCAGGTCAGAGATTGTTTGTCAGAACTAGAAAAGAAAACTGTAAAATTTGAGAATGAGCGAGGGGGTGGGGGGGGGGGGGGGGGGGGGGGGGGGGGGGGGGGATGTCTCAGGCAGGGTAAAACTTGGGCGATCAGGTGTAAACAAGATCAATGAGTGAATGGGAGCAGCTTATGATAAAATAGAACAAAGGCAGCATAAAGGTTAGGAGGGATACATGAGCCATGTTTGAATGGCGGAGTAGACGTGAAGGGCCAAATGGCCTAATTCTACTCCTATCTCTTACGATCTTATGAACAAAGATCTGTGACACGAGAATTTGGCAGTGGTGAAACACGGAGGTGGAGGATGAGCCCAGCATCTCTGGATCGCCATTTCCACTATCCACTCCCAGAGACAAGAAAGGAATGGAAACAAAAACAAGGTGAGCAAATATTACTGATGGATGACTGATAAAGACCAAGAAATAAAGTTGCCTGAATTACTGTGTAAGAAGGTCATAAGCGATAGGAGTAGAAATAGGCCATTCAGCCCATCAAGTCTACTCCACCATTCAATCCTGGCTGATCTATCTCTCCCTCCTAACCCCATTCTCCTGCCTTCTCCCCATAACCTCTAACACCAGTACCAATCAAGAATCTATCTATCTCTGCCTTAAAAATATCCATTGACTTGGCAAAGAATTCCACAGATTCACCAACCTCTGACTAAAGAAATTCCAACTCATCTCCTTCCTAAAAGAGCATCCTTTAATTCTGAGGCGATGACCTCTAGCCCTAGACTCTCCCACTAGTGGAAACATCCTCTCCACTTCCACTTTATCCAAGCCTTTCACTATTCTGTACATTTCAATCCTCATCCTTCTAAACTCCAGCCAGGCCAAGTGCGGCTGGGTACAAGCAGCTGCCATAACCCAAGGTGAGATTCCTCCCGATAAGATGCTTTCTCTGTGGGATGTGAATTTGTGGTTAGGACCATTCAGGTTTTGTTTATCAGCATTAGTATGGCAAGAGTTGCAAGTCATACCTAAAACAACTCTGAGCTTCAACCATTTTGAGCAGGTGGGGTCCGAGACCCTTTACTGAAAATAAGATGAAACAAAAGAACATATCCTTGCCAAGAATTTGCATGAGACTGAACTTTCTCACCGTGACCTGCGTGGGTTTTCTCCAAGATCTTCGGTTTCCTCCCACACTCGAAAGATGTACAGGATTGTAGGTTAATTTCTCTTGGTATAAATGTAAATTGTCCCAAGACAAATGAGATAGTGATCGACTTCAGGAAGTGAAGCGGTACACATAGCCCAGTTTGCATTGACGCCGAGAAGTAGAGATGGTCGAACACTTCAAATTACTAGGACTCAATATCACCAACAACTTCTCCTGGGACCACCCATATTGAAGCAACGACCAAGAAAGCACACCAACGCCTCTACTTCCTTAGAAGGTTCATCAACTTCTACAGATGCGTAATTTTATCAGGACACATCGCAGCTTGGTTTGGGAGCAGTTCCATCCAAGACCCCAAGAAATTGCAGCGAATTGTGGCCGCAGCCCAGACCATCACACAATCCAAACTCCCTTCCATTGACTCCATTTACACCTCGCGCTGCCTCGGCAAGGCCAGCAGCATAATCAAGGACCAGTCGCACCCTGGCCACTCCTTCTTCTCCCCTCTCCCATCAGGCAAAAGGTATATGTAGATTGATGTTGCATTTTTTAAAATTCTAATCTCAGGCTCACCTTGGAGCGCGCACGCAAGATCAACCTCGACAAGCTCAATCCCGACAAGTGCAAGTTCAGGGTTCCAGAGGTCTCCTACGTCGGCCACATCTTCACTCCCGATGGCCTCAAAACGTCGCTGGCGGCAGACATTTTCGAATGGTGCGGAAAGCACTACCTCGTTCTAGTCGACAACACCCGCTTGCTGTGAGGGAGCCTCGACCTCTGCCTGCTGGTCCCTATGCTCCGCCGCTCCAGTTCCAGCCGCCTTTTGCAATGTCTCCCACCCGTCCCCGCATGCCTTGCACCCCTCCACGTCCCGCGGTCTCCACTAAACACGGGGCCTCTCCCACCGCATGTTTCCCCTCTCGGTCACCACAAGCCTCCACCGCGTCATTCTCGCCTCCAGGCTCTCCGTCACATCTTTCAGGTGAGGGGGTGGGGGGGGGGAGGGTTTGGTCCACACGCGCTCGGGCCGTGTTACTAGACCACCAGACAGATATGGCGAGTATGTTTAACTCCGTGGTATGGGTGCTCTTCCACACTTAATCTTTAGGGGGAAGGATGTAGATTGATGTTGCTTGTTAACCAATCACACACCAGCCAGCATCACTAACTCCACCCCACTGTAACACTTATACTAACACTTGTTTCCGGCACATCCAGTCTGAGCAGCTAGGATGTACTGACAGCCAACCATCCTTTATACTGTTAAGTTTCAGTGCTGATTAAAGATGTATTTGAATCACGTACTGTGTCTGGTGCTTGTCTACAGTATAGCATTGTGAAAACGCACACCACCAGATTCAGGGACAGTTTCTTCCCAGCTGTTATCAGGCAACTGAACAATCTTACCACAACTCAAGAGCAGTGCTGAATTACTATCTACCTCTTTGGTGACCCTCGGTCTATCCTTGATTGGACTTTGCTGGCCTTACCTTGCGCTAAACGTTATTCCCTTATCATGTATCTACACATTGTTTCCACACTGTCTCAGGGGTTCCCAACCTTTTCCGTCCCGTTTACACCTGGCAACTTTAATAGCACATAACAATGTTATTTCACTTATTCATGAGCAACTAATGATGAACAGATACCGTTATACCAGAACCAAACACAGTCAGTCAATGAGAAAAAAAATGTACAAATCCAGAATCAACAAATTTACCCCTGGGTAGGTGAAATTTAGCCCCTGGGGTACATTTACCCCAGGTTGGGAGCGCTTGCCCTACACTAAAATAGACCAAACTAATCTAAGAGGAATGACACTAACATGCCACTGAAATGTTAATTGAAGAGCACGAAGTTGCGTGTCCCCCTCTACTCTTGATTGGAACTCAAAAACATGCAGCAACAATTACAGTAGATCAGTGTTTCTCTCCAGATTTGAGAATCATCTGCAGCAACTCCTCTTCTTCCTTAAAATAATTTAATCAGCTATCCACATTAAAATGCATTACATTTGTTTGATTTAGAATAATTAACAACATTGAGTTTCCATCACAATTCAAAACTTATCTTGAACTTATTAATTGCTTCCTTTTCAACCAAGCTGACATTTCCATGGTTATGTTTCAGTCCAAACTTATACAAACATAGAACGTCATAAGGTCATAGGTCCCGACCCAAAACGTCGCCCATCTTCTCTCCAGAGATGCTGTCTGTCCCGCTGAGTTACTCCAGCGTTTTGTGTCTATCTTCAAGGTCATAAGCAGAATTAGGCCATTCAGCTCATCAAGTCTACTCCACCATTCAATCATGGCTGATCTATCTCTCCTTCCTAACTCCATTCTCCTGCCTTCTCCCCATAACCCCTGACACCTGTGCTAATCATGTATCTTTATATTTCCTGATAATATCCATTGATATGGCGTCCACAGCCTTCTGTGACAATGAATTCCACAGATTCACCATCCTCTGACCCCGAGAAGAAATTCCTCCTCATTTCCTTCCTAAAGTAACGTCCTTTAATTTTGAGGCTATGACCTCTAGTCCTAGACTCTCCCACGAGTGGAACATCCTCTCCACATCCACTCTGTCCAGGCCTCTCACTATTCGGTAAGTTTCAATGAGGTCCCCCCACATCCTTCTAAACTACAGCGAGTACAGGCCCAGTGCCGACAACCGCTCATCATATGTTAACCCACTAATTCCTGGGATCATTCTTGTAGACCTCCTCTGGGCCCTCTCACAATATTCCAAATGCGGCCTGGCCAGCGCCTTATAGAGCCTCGGCATTACATCCCTGTTTTTGTATTCCAGCCCTCTTGAAATTGGTACTCAAAACAAAATAGCCCTGCAGCTAGGAGGTAGTGATGAGTATGTTGAGTTTAATATGATCTTTTAATCTGCAATTTGAGAGGGAGAAGGTTAAATCAGAAATGTCAGTGATGCAGTTGAACAAAGGGGACTATGAAGGCATGAGAGAGGAGCTGGCCAAGGTCGACTGGAAAAAGATCCTAGCAGGAATGACGGTGAAACAGCAATGGCAGGAATTTCTGGGCATAATCCAGAAGATGCAGGTGTAGCGGCACCTAGTGGTAAGGCTGTGAAGTCAGAACCCTCGTCATCGGTTGGCATGGTCACGTGACCGCGGGGGTTCATTCTCGGGCTTTTTAGTTAGTTAAGAGCGTTCCTCCCAGCAACAGGAGCTGTGTCCTTTTGCTAGACTAGGCACGTAGGTTTACGAGTTTCTGTTTGTTTTTGTGAATAAAAACAGTTTTCGCTCAACCTGCCTGGTCTCACTACACAGGGTCACTTCATTCCAAAGAGGAAGAAAGATTCTAAGGGGTGTAAGAGGCAACCGTGGCCGACAAGGGAAGTTAGGGATGGAAAAAAAGTAAAAGAAATTGTGCATAACATAGCAAAGAGTAGCGGGAAGCCAGAGGATTGGGAAACTTTCAAAGGACAACAGAAGGTAACAAAAAGGGCAATACGGGGCGAAAAGATGAAGTACGAGGGTAAGCTGGCCAAGAATACAAAGATGGATAGTAAAATCTTCCTTCGGTATGTTAAGAGAAAAAGATTAGTGAAAACAAATGTGGGTTTCTTGAAGGCAGAAACAGGTGAAATTATTATGTGGAACAAGGAAATGGCAGAAGAGTTGAACAGGTACTTTGGTTCTGTCTTCACTAAGGAGGACACAAACAATCTCCCAGATGTACTAGAGGATCTAGGGAGTCAGAGGAACTGAAAGAAATTTGCATTAGGTGAGATTGGGTAGACTGATGGGACTGAAGCCTGATAAATCCCCAGGGCCTGATGGTCTGCATCCCAGGGTACTCAAAGAGGTGGCTCTAGAAATTGTGGAACGCATTGGTGTATAGATTCAGGATCAGTTCCTGTGGATTGGAGGGTACCTAATGTTATCCCACTTTTCAAGAAAGGAGCGAGAGAGAAAACGGGGAATTATAGACCAGTTAGCCTGACATCGGTGGTGGGGAAGATGCTGGGGTCAATTATTAAAGAGGTAATAATGGCGCATTTGGATAGCAGTAAAAGGATTGGTCCAAGTCAGCATGGATTTATGAAGGGGAAATCCTGCTTGACTAATCTTCTGGAAATTTTTTGAGGATGAGACAAGTAAAATGTATGAAGGAGAGGCAGTGGATGTAGTGTACCTGGACATTCATAAAGCCTTTGATAAGGTCCCACACAGGAGATTAGTGAGCAAAATTAGAGCACATGATATTGCGGGTAGGATATTGACATGGATAGAGAATTGGTAGGCAGACAGGAAACAAGAGTAGGAATAAACGGTTCCCTGTCAGAATTGCAGGCAGTGGTGAGTGGAGTGCTGCAAGGCTTGGTGCTGGAACCACAACTATTTACAATATATATTAATGATTTTGATGATTGAATTAAAAGTAACACAAGCAAATTTGCAGATGAGACAAAGCTGGGTGGCAGTGGGAACTGCGAAGAGGATGCTAGTTGGTTGCAGGGTGACTTGGATAGATTGAGTATGTGGGCAGATGCATGGCAGATGCAGCATAATATAGATAAATGTGAGGTTATCCACTTTGGTGGCAAGAACAGGGAGGCAGATTATCATCTCAATGGTGTCAGATTAGGAAAAAGGGAAGTGCGACGAGACCTGGGTGTCCTTGTACACCAGTCACTGAAAGTAAACATGAAGGTACGGCAGGCAGTGAAGAAAGCTAATGGCATAGAAACATAGAAACATAGAAAATAGGTGCAGGAGTAGGCCATTCGGCCCTTCGAGCCTGCACCGCCATTCAATATGATCATGGCTGATCATCCAACTCAGTATCCTGTACCTGCCTTCTCTCCATACCCCCTGATCCCTTTAGCCACAAGGGCCACATCTAACTCCCTCTTAAATATAGCCAATGAACTGGCCTCAACTACCTTCTGTGGCAGAGAATTCCACAGACTCACCACTCTCTGTGTGAAAAATGCTTTCCTCATCTCGGTCCTAAAGGAATTCCCCCTTATCCTTAGACTGTGACCCCTTGTTCTGGACTCCCAACATCGGGAACAATCTTCCTGTATCTAGCCTATCCAACCCCTTAAGAATTTTGTAAGTTTCTATAAGATCCCCCTCAGTCTTCTAAATTCTAGTGAGTACAAGCCAAGTCTATCCAGCCTTTCCTCATATGAAAGTCCTGACATCCCAGGAATCAGTCTGGTGAACCTTCTCTGTACCCCCGCTATGGCAAGAATGTCTTTTCTCAGATTTGGAGACCAAAACTGTACGCAATACTCCAGGTTGGGTCTCACCAAAACCCTGTACAACTGCAGTAGAACCTCACTGCTCCTATGCTCAAATCCTTTTGCTATGAATGCTAACATACCATTTGCTTTCTTCACTGCCTGCTGCACCTGCATGCCTACTTTCAATGATTGGTGTACCATGACACCCAGGTCTCATTGCATCTCACCTTTTCCTAATTTCCCACCATTCAGATAATAGTCTACCCTCCTGTTTTTGCCACCAAAGTGGATAACCTCACATTTATCCACATTATACTGCATCTGCCATGCATTTGCCCACTCACCCAGCCTATCCAAGTCACCTTGCAGCCTCCTAGCATCCTCCTCACACCTAACACTACCCCCCAGCTTAGTGTCATCTGCAAACTTGGAGATGTTGCATTCAATTCCCTCGTCCAAATCATTAATATATATTGTAAATAGCTGGGGTCCCAGCACTGAGCCTTGCGGTACCCCACTAGTCACTGCCTGCCATTCTGAAAAGGACCCGTTTACTCCTACCCTTTGCTTCCTGTCTGCCAGATAATTCTCTATCTACATCAATACTGAACCCCCAATACCGTGTGCTTTAAGTTTGTATACTAATCTCTTATGTGGGACCTTGTCGAAAGCCTTCTGAAAGTCTAGATATAACACATCCATTGGTTCTCCCTTATCCACTCTGCTAGTTACATCCTCGAAAAATTCTATAAGATTTGTCAGACATGATTTACCTTTCGTAAATCCATGCTGAGTTTGTCTAATGATGTCACCACTTTCCAAATGTACTGCTATCCCATCTTTAATAACTGACTCTAGCAGTTTCCCCACTACCGATGTTAGACTAACTGGTCTGTAATTCCCCGTTTTCTCTCTCCCTCCTTTTTAAAAAAGTGGAGAGAGCGCATGTTGCCCTTCATAGCACGAGGATTTGAGTATAGGAGTAAAGAGTTGCCGTTGTACAGGGCCCTGGTGAGACCACATCTGGAGTATTGTGTGCAGTTTTGGTCTCCTAATTTCAGGAAGGACATTCTCGCTATTGAGAGAGTGCAGCGTAGGTTCACGAGGTTAATCCCCAGGATGGTGGGACTGTCATATGAGGAAAGATTGGAAAGACTGGGCTTGTATTCACTGGAATTTAGGATGATTGGATATCTCATAGAAACGCATGGCCGTCGAAGGGGGGGTGCGTTGGGTGCGACCGCACCCCCTTTCTTTCCCCCAGAGTAAGAAAAAAATCTCCCCCCCCCCAAAAAAAAATGTAAAAAAATCAGCGTTTCCAATTTGTCAGAAAAGCACCCGAAATTCCGGTTCCGGCCGCTGGATTGTTTGGGAGAAAAAAATGCGACCATCCGCACCTGCGCAGTTGGGGAAGCGACGCAAAATGACGCCGTCTCTCCGCACGTGCGCAGTGGGCCCGGGCGGGATCAGACTGCCATTTGCACTCCACACATTGAGCTCGATGCCTCGTGTCATCCACTCCTGGTAAGTAGTGGAATATTGCAGGAGGGGAAGTCTGTTTTTTATCCTCGGTTCAAACTACCCATGAGGGGGTCTAATCTGGCCCACTCCATCCCCACTGGGCCCAGTATCAAATAATATCAAACAATTGGAACTGCTTTCTTTTCCTTGATAACAATACTGAAAAATATGGAATTCCATAGTTTGTGACATAAGTATACATTTTAATGGGATCATTATATACAGATGTAACATTTCCATTTCGAGATCGTGGTGGGGATGGCAAATATCCGGTCAATCCGATAGCCTGATTGTTAAAGAGCTAAAAGATGGCCTAATCGATAAAGAGCTGAGAAGAGGAATCAGAGCTGCCAAGGAAAGGTACTCTGAGAAGTTGAGGAGCAAGTTCTCAGCTAGTGACTCTTCTTCAGTTTAGAAGGGCATGCAATATAAGAGGAAAGCCCCCCGCTCTTTGGACAATCATCAGCAGACGAACAACCTGAATGAGTTTTTCTGCAGGTTTGAAAATCAGAAACATAACGCTGGTTATGTAACCCTCCCCAACAAACACAGCCAGACCCCAATCTGCAAAGAATGGACCCTGCACCCTCCCCTTCCCATTCACCACTTCACATCTACATAAGGCAAGAAAAGAGTGGACCCTTTCCCACCCCAACCAACACTTCACACCCAATTACTCATTTTTAACCAGTCCCTGCAAAGATGTACTGTCCCTGCCTGCTTCAAAGTCTCCACTATTGTCCCTGTACCCCAAAAGGTAAGGATTACTGGTCTTAATGACTACAGGCTTGTCGCACTGACCTCTGTAGTCATGAAGACCGTTGAAAGGCTTGTGCTGGCCAAGCTGAAAAATATCACAATCCTTCTGCTGGGCCCTCTGCATTTTGCATACTGGGCCAATAGATCTGTGGATGACGCAGTCAATCTGGGCCTACACTTCATCCTCCAGCACCTAGACCACCAGGGGGCCTGTGCGAGGATTTTGTTTGTTGATTTTAGCTCTGCATTCAACACCATTGTGCCAGAGCTACTATGCTCCAAACATTCTGTGTTGACTGTGCCTGAACCCCTCTGTCGGTGGATCACCAGCTTTCAGACAGACAGGAAGCAGCATGTGAAACGGGAAAGCACATCTCGGACCCGCAGACCCTCAGCATAGGAGCACAGCAAGATGCGTACGCTCCCCTCTCGCCACACCAATGACTGCACCTCCACAGACACCTCTGTCAATTAGCCAGGTGGGCAGAGGAATGGTTGATGGTTGCATGGTTCCTTGAAGGCGTGTCGCAGGTATATCAGGTGGTCAAACCGTATTTTGGCACTTTGGCCTTCATCAGTCAGAGTCATAACTCTATCCATCTTTCCCTCTCAAAACAATTCTCCTGCCTTCTCCCCATTACCTGACACCCGTATCAATCAAGAATCTATCAATCTCCTCCCAAAAAATGTCCATTGACTTGATCTCCATAGCTGTCAGTGGCAATGAATTCCACAGTTCACCACCCTCTGACTTAAGAAATTGCTGCTCATCTCCTTCCTAAAGGAATGTCTTTTAATTCCGAGGCTGTGGCCAAAAGTCCTAGACTCTCCCTCTAGTGGAAACATCCTCTCCACATCCACTCCATCCTGGTTTTTACCAGGCTGGGACAGACGGCAACAGCTTCACACCGTGTCCCAAAGCTTGTGTGCTGTCCTGCATCACCCAAGGCAGCAGAGATGTTATAGGAGAGGGCAAACACCGTAACAAAGTTAGCTCACGATGGTTAGGGTAACATTCAGGAATGTCTATGCATGCACATCATGAATATTACTGAAGAACGGTCTTGACCCGAAATATAATCTATACCTTTTCTCCGGAGATGCTGTCTGACTCACTGAGTTACTCCAGCACTCTGTGACATGTCATCTATCCATGTTCTCCAGAGATGCTGCCTGACCTGCTGAGTTACTCCAGCACTCTGTGAAACGTTGCCTATTCACATTCTCCGCAGATGCTGCCTGACCCACTGAGTTACTCCAGCACTTTGTGTCTATTTTCCCTTCACCCATCTGCCCAAGCCCATTCTCCCCCCTCCTTTCCTATGTTCCTTTCCACCCATAAACCTCTCCCTGCCTTTACATTTCACTCCTCTTTCAAATCTGCTCTACTTATCTACATGCATTTTTCTTCTTAACTTTTTAGTCATGGAATGATGCAGTTTGGAAACAGGCCCTTCAGCCCAACTTACCCACACCGGCCAACATGTCCCATCTAAACTAGTCCCACTCACACGCGTTTGGCCCATATCCATCTAAATCTGTCCTATCCATGTCCATGTCCAAATATCTCTTAAACATTAGGAAAGTCCCAGCCTTAACTACCTCCTCTGGCAGCTCGTTCCATATACCCAGCACCCTTTGTGTGAAAAAGCTACCTCTCAGATTCCTGTTAATTTCTGAAATATTGGTCATAAATTTTGTGCAAAAAGGCTCCAAAATAAGGCTCAGAATGCATCAGAGAGCATCTAAAACTCCAGAGCTTCCAGGGCCTTTAAGCGGGTCCTGGACCCTGGCATCGAGGGACTTCACGCTTCGCATTAAATGTTTTGTAATCCTGTCATGCCACCCCCCTTTTTGGAAAGCTTCGTACGGGCCTGGAAACGTATAAAATTATGAAAGGACTGGACAAGCTAGATGCAGGTAAAATGTTCCCAATGATGGGGGTGTCCAGAACCGGGGGAGTCCAGACCGGGGACCACAGTCGAAGAATAAAGGGGAGGCCATTTAAAACTGAGATGAGAAAAAACGTTTTCACCCGGAGAGTTGTGAATTTGTGGAATTCTCTGCCACAGAATGCAGTAGAGGCCAACATCTCTGGATGAATTTAAAAGAGACTTTTAGATAGAACTCTAGAGGCTAGCAGAATCAAGGGATATGTGGAGAAGGAAGGCACGGGTTACTGATTGTGGATGATCAGCCATGATCACAATGAATGGCGGTGCAGGCTCGAAGGGCCAAATGGCCTCCTCCTGCACCTATTTTCCATGTTTCTATGAAGCAACGAGAAATAGTGACAAATGATGCATTGGATGCTTGCTGCTCCTGAACTTTCCAAGTGTATGGGAAACACTCTAAGAAATGCCTTAAATGTTGCCGAGCACTTGAGCTTCTATGGTGGCTAGGAAACTGAACATTTCAAGGTTGTTATGGAAAGAGATAAGGCTGGTCCTCAAGTTAATGTCATAAATTGTGGGAGGACAGATATTAACAGAACAATGAGATTAGCATTTGTGGTTGGAAAGTTTATAGAGTGTATCCTGAATGATAAGATATACAGGAAGGATGTGCTGGCTCTGGAGAGGTTTACAAGAATGATCCCAGGAATGAGTGGGTTAACATATGATGAGCATTTGACGGCACTGGGCCTGTACTTGCTGGAGTTTAGAAGGATGAGGGGAGGACCTCATTGAAACATACAGAAAAGTGAAAAGCTTGAATAAAGTGGATGCGGAGAGGATGTTTGCACTCGTGGGAGAGTCTAAGACTAGAGGTCATAGCCTCAGAATTAAAGCACGTACTTTTATGACATGAGGAGGTATTTCTTTAGACAATAAACAATAGACAATAGGTGCAGGAGTAGGCGATTTGGCCCTTCGAGTCAGCACCGCCATTCAATGTGATCATGGCTGATCATCCCCAATCAGTACCCCGTTCCTGCCTTCTCCCCATATCCCCTGACTCCACTACTTTTAAAGAGCCCTATCTAGCTCTTTCTTGAAAGCATCCAGAGAGGCAGAGAATTCCACAGAACATTTCACTTTAGTCAGAGGGTGATGAATCTGTGGAATTCTTCGCCTCCCACCGCTCTGAAGGCCATGTGCAAGCCAAGTCAGTGTGAAGGCGAAGATAGAGAGATTCTTGAATAGTATGGGTGTCAGGTGTTATGGGGAAGGCAGGAGAATGGGGTTAGGAAGAAGGGATAGATCGCCCATGATTGAATGGCATAGACTTGATGGGGCGAATGGCCTAATTCTGCTCCTCTCACTTATGATCTCATGGTCATATGACATGCAGTTAGATGGACATGGGCTGATTAAAGATGGCCAGCATGGTCTTGTAAGTGGAAGATCATGTCTACCAAATTTGATTTCGTTTTTTTTTAAAAGATGTGACCAAAAGTGTTGATGAATGCAGAGCTATTGACATTTTGTATATATGGATCTCAGCCAGGCATTTGACAAAGTTCCGCAAGGTAGGCTGCTCTGCAAGTTTATACATCCCAATCACATGGGATCCAAGGAGAGGTAGCTGGCAGGATAGAAAATTGGAAGGAAGGAAGCAGAAATGATGGGAAGGAAGCGGAAGTGATGGGACACGTTGGCCAGTGTGGGCATGTTGGGTGCTAGGACCCGTTTCTACGTGCAAGACTCCATGACACGGGGGACAAACTGGAAGGTTATTTTTCAGACTGGAGGATTGTGACTAGTAGTGTGCCTCAGGGTTCGGTGTTGGGACAATTGCTGTTTCTCATCATCATCAATGATTTGGATGGTGTAGAGAAGGTACACAGACACCTTAAAGTGCTTCTTTCTGGTCTCCGATTGGAGGCGTGGGTTCGAATCCCACTTCTGACACCATGTAGAGAAGGTACACAGACACCTTAAAGTGCTTCTTTCTGGTCTCCGATTGGAGGCGTGGGTTCGAATCCCACTTCTGACACCATGTAGAAAGGAGTCAATCACTAGAGAGCGAGCTAGGGGCGTGCGGGTTACAATTATACTAATTGGTGGGGGAGTGGTTAGCATGGACATCGTTACTATCAATTAAAGGTGTATACACATATCATCTACAGATGGGAAGATACCAAAAGTATAAATAGCATTGTAGACTGTGATGATGGTTGTCAAAAATTGCAGCAGAGTCTTCAGTGATTGGGCAGGTGGGCTGAGGAATGGTTATAGGGTCATAGAGTGATACAGTGATACAAGCCCTTGGCCCAACTTGCCCTCAACATGTCCCATCTATACTAGTCCCACCTGCCAGCATTTGGTCCATATCCCTGAACCTGTCCATTCCATGCACCTGTCTAACTGCTTCTTAAATGTTGGGAATGTCCCAGCCTGAATTACCTCCTCTGGCAGCTTGTTCCATACACCCACCACCCTTTGTGCATAAAAGTTACCCCTCAGATTCCTATTAAATCTTTTCCCCTTCACCTTAAACCCATGTCCTCTGGTACTCGATTCACGTATTCTTGGCACGAGGCTCTGTGCATCTACCCAATCTATTCCTCTCATGACCTTATCCACCGCTATAAGAACACCCCTCATCCTCCTGCCCTCCAAGGAATAGAGTCCCAGCCTACTCAACCTCTCCCTATAGCTCAGACCCTCTAGTCCTGGCGACATCCTTGTAAATCTTCTCTGTACACTTTCCAGCTTGAAAACATCTTTCCTATCACATGGTGCTCAGAACTGAACACAATACTCTAAACGTGGCCTCACCAACGTCTTATACAACTGCAACATGACCTCTCAACTTCTATACTCAATACTCTGGCTGGTGAAGGCCAATATGCCAAAAGCCTTTTTGACCAACCTATCTACCTGTGACTCGACCTTCAAGGAACCATGTACCTGTACCCCATAGATCCCTACTCTACCACACTACCCAGTGCTCTACCATCCGCTGTGTAGGTCCTGCCCATGTTTGACCTCCCAAAATGCAACTCCATCAACCATTCCCCAGCCCACTTGCCAATTGATCAAGATCCTGCTGCAATTTTTCACAACCATCTTCACTATCTGCAAAACCACCCACTTTTCCATCATTGAAAATCTGCTAATCTTAAGGTCGAAAGGGATAGGAGTAGAATTAGAGGCCATTCTTCTACAGTCCACCCTGTGCCGACAAATGCTCATCATAGGATAACCTACTCATTTCTGGGATCATTCTTGTAAACATCCCCTGGACCCTCCCCAGAGCCAGCACGTCCTTCCTCAGATATGGTGCCAAAAATTGTTCACAATATACAGAATGCAGCCTTACCAGCGCCTTATAGAGCCTCAGCATTACATCCCTGTTTTTGTATTCAAGCCCTCTTGAAATAAATGCTAGCATTGAGTTTGCTTTCTTTACTAATGATTCGACTTGCAGATTAACTTTTTGCACCTCTGATTTCTTGATTCGCACCTAAATTAGAAAATACACGACTCCACACTTTGTTACACGATGTTCCATTTGCCCCTCTGACTTAAGTCACAATTCCTACAGGTGTTGGTTCCGACAGGTTCCCTGACTTCCCACACGGCACGAGGAGCGTTGTGCTAACTCACCTGCCATCACCACTTGCAACTAAACCAAAAATAAAATCACCAAAGAGCTGATTGAACATTATTCTCCTTTTTGCCTGCTTGCCTCAGCCTCTTCTTTGAAGGCTCTTGAGCCAAAGACTCACACTTTACCTCTCCAAAGCACTTCACCAACACTCCTTAATTAACCAATTTGATACTGCAACCAATCCAATGGCTACCTTTAAATTTCCTTTATTACCTAAAATTACCTTTAAATTATCCTGCCTCTCACCTTCGCCAATTGCACAGTCTGAAGAAGGCTCGCAACCCAAAACGTCACCCATGCCTTCTCTCCATAGATGCTGCCTCACCCGCTGAGTTACTCCAGCATTTTGTGTCTACCTGCACTCTGTGCAACCCTACTCCTGCCTGCTGTCACCACTTTCTCCTCCACCACATGGCTCCATCATCCCTCCATGGGTCATTGATCCCCTGCTGGTCCTCGTTTTAGCCCTCACCCTCTTTGTAACTGAAAGGAGAAAAACTTCAAACCGCTTGCCTTTTAAGTGCTGCTTTTTAATCTGAAGATGGACACAAAAATCTGGAGTAACTCAGTGGATCAGGCAGCAACTCTGGAGAAAAGGAATAGGTGACGTTTCAGGTCGACACCCTTCTGTCATTTCTTTTAAATCAGCATCTGTCCTTCCTTCTTACACATTTTGGTTGCTTTAAAGGGCCCGTCCCACTTTCACGACCTAATTCACGACCTCTGCCGAGTTTGCCCTTGACTCATACTCGCAGCATGGTCGTCACGAGGTCGTAGGAGGTCGTGATGCTAGTCGTAGATCTCGTGGCATCAATTCAATTCAATTCAACTTTAATGTCATTGCACAGATACAAGTATGGGTACAACGGAATGCAGTTTAGCGTCAGTTCGTAGTAATAGCAATATATAAACAGATACAGAATGCAGACAATGTGGACGGAGAGACTGGAGAAATCTATCGGCGGGACTCCGAGTTCAGCAGTGTGATGGTGTTGTTGTAGAAGCTGTTCCTCATCCTACTAGTGCGGGACCTGAGGCTCCTGTACCGCCTCCCCGATGGTAGGAGGGCAAACAGTCCATGGTTAGGGTGGGAGGGGTCTTTGATGATCTTCCCGGCCCGTCTCAGACACCGTTTTCGGTGGAGGGCATCCATGGCAGGGAGCGGGGCACCGATGATGTGCTGGGCGGTTTTCACCACCCGTTGTAGTGCCTTCCTGTCTGCTACGGTGCAACTGCTGTACCATACCGTAAAGCAGGTGGTCAGGATGCTTTCCATGGTACAGCGGTAAAAGTTGGTCAGGATCTGGGGGGACAGGTGGGCTTTTTTGAGCCTCGTCAGGAAGTAAAGGTGCTGCTGCGCCTTTTTGATCAGCTTGGAGGTGTTGAGGGACCAGGACAGATCCTCCGAGATGTGTACCCCGAGAAATTTGTAGTTGGAGACCCGCTCCACCTCAGTCCCGTTTATATGGATGGGGGTGTGTCTGCCCCCTCTGTTCTTTCTAAAGTCAACAATGATTTCCTTCGTCTTCTGGGAGTTGAGGACGAGGTTATTGTTGGCACACCAGGTTGTCAGGTGCTGGACCTCCTCCCTGTAGGCTGACTCGTCGTTGTCACTGATCAGTCCTACCACCGTGGTGTCGTCGGCTAATTTTATGATGGCGTTGGAGCCATGCTTAGGGATGCAGTCATGGGTGAAGAGGGAGTAGAGGAGAGGGCTGAGCACACAGCCCTGTGGCACGCCGGTGTTCAGTGTTATAGTGGAGGAGGTGAGGTGAGGACAAGTAGGTCGGGCGTTTTTTTTCTAGCATGATGAAAAATGTCCATGAGTAAAAAAGGTCGTGAATTAGGTCGTGAAAGTGGGACAGGCCCTTTAAGTTGCTGCTCCTCACCTCTCCTGCCTTCTGCTGGCCTGGGCCATTGTTCAACTTTCCTGCTCCTTCCAAACTGAGAAATCGTTATTAATCAACAGTAAACAAAATCATTCATATTTAAACAAGGAACAAAATGATCTGCTGGGGGAACTCTGTCAGTCAGGGAACATATGTAGGGGAAAAATGATTGTTGAAGTATTGGGTCGAGACCCTGCACCAGGACTGGGAGTGGAGAGGAAATGGAGCCCGGTACAAAGAGGGTGAGGGGTGAAACGCGGACCAGCAGGGGATCAATGACCCATGGAGGGATGATGGAGCCATGCGGCGGAGCAGAAAGTGGTGACAGCAGGCAGACTGAAGAAGGAAGAACAGGCAAATGGGGCCAAGGGCTGAGGTGTGATAGAGAGGGGAGAGGAATGTGAAGGTGAAGACAGCTGGAAGGGTGATTAGCAGAAGTACAAAGACTCCCAGTGCTGGAGACAGACACAAAATGCTGGAGTAACTCAACGGGACAGGCAGCATCTCTGGAGAGAAGGAATGGGTGACGTTTCGGTCTCCAACATTTTATAGACACTAGACAATAGGTGCAGGAGTCGGCCATTCGGCCCTTCTATCTTTGGTGTTAACCAGCATCTGCAGTTCCTTTCTGCACCAGCAGTGCTGAAATCTAGCAAGTAAGGCATGTGATAATGGGAACTAATGGTGAAGAGGTGAAGGGCAGTTGGCATTGGTTTATGGTGAAGCCAGATGAAGGAAATCAAGTGTATAAAATATGTGGGAAGTAGCTAGATGAAACTAGCAGAGGTTGAAAATAGCTGATGAGAGGCTGGAAAGGAGGGGATATTTTGTGTTCATCTTCTGGGTCTGCACAAGTACCTGAGAGTCTTCAAGGTATAACAGAAGTCTTTATTACATTACTTCAATGTTGGCAGCAAGACAAACTCAAAATGGCTTGTAACACACAGAATCTGACGGAATCTGAATCACAAAATGGCTGTAACACACAGAATCTGACGGCACACACACACACACACACACACACACACACGCTGTCTACAGACTGGATAAACTACATACAAGACATCTCTCTTTGTCCTCTCTATCCAGGCATTTCACTATTTGGTAAGTTTCAATGACGTCCCCCATCATCTTTCCAAACTCCAGCGGGTACAGACCCGGTGCCTTTAAATGCTCATCATAAGTTACCCCAATAATTCCTGGGATCATTCTCGTAAACCTCCTCTGGACCCTCTCCAACGCCAGCACATCCATCCTCAGATATTGGGTCCAAAACTGCTCACAATACTCCAAATGCGGTCTGACCAGTGCCTTACAAAAGCCTCGGCATTACATCCCTCTTTTTGTATTCTAGTCCTCTCAAAATAAATGCTAGCATTACATTTGCCTTCCTTAATACTGATTCGACTTGCAAATTAACTTTTTAGGAATCCTGCACCAACACTCCCAAGTCCCTTTGCACCTCCGATTTCTGAATTCTCTCCCCATTTAGAAAATAATCTACGCCTTTATTCCTACTACCAAAATGCACGACTCCACACTTTGTTGCACTATATTCCATCTGCCACTTCTCAGCCCACACTCCTAACCTGTCCAAGTCATTTTGCAGAGACCCTCCTTTCTCTACACTACCTGCCCCTCCACCTATCTTCATATCATCTGCAAACCTGCCACAAAGCCTTCAATTTCCTCATCCTAATCATTAATATACAACGTGAAGAGCAGCGGCCACAGCACCGAGCCCTGTGGAACAATACTAGTCACTGACAGCCTTTTGTTGTCGCACTTTGCCTTCTGCCATCTAGCCAACCTGCTGTACATGCTAGTATCTGCCCTTTGATACCATCTTCTTTAGCAGCCTGACTAATGTCACCTGTCAAAGGCTTTCTGAAAATCCAGGCAAACCACATTCACGGACTCTCCTTTGTCTATCCTGCTATTTACTTCCTCAAAGGATTCCAACAGGTTCATCAGGCAAGATCTCCCTTTTACAAAACCATGTTGACTTCGGCCTATTTTATCATGTGCGTCTAAATTCCTAGAAACCTCATCCTTTATAATGGACTCTAAAATCTTACCAGCCACTGAAGTCAGGCTAACCGGCCTATAGTTTCCACTCTTCTGCTCATTCCTTTGTTGAACAGCAGAGTAAAATATTGGCAATTTTCCAGTCCTGTGGGACCACTCCTGACTCTAGTGATTCTTGAAAGATCACAACTAATGCCTCCGAAATCTTTGAAGCCACCTCTTTCAGAACCCTAGGGTGCAGTCCATCTGATCCAGGTGCCTTATCCACCTTCAGATCTTTCAGCTTCCCAAGCACCTTCTCCCTAGTAATAGCCACTCCACTAACTTCCACCCCCTGACTCTGATGAATTTCAGGCACGTTGCTGGTGTCTTCCACTGTGAAGACTGATGCAAAAAACATATTAAATTCCTCTGCCATTTCTTTATTCCCCATTATCATTTCTACAGCATCATTTTCCAGTGGTTCAACGTACAATCTTGCCTCTTCCTTACTCTTCGTATATCCGAAGAAACATTTGTTATCCCCTCTTATATTATTGGCCAGCTTACTTTCGCATTTCATCTTTTCTCCCCGTTTTGCCATTTTAATTCCCTTCTGTTGTTTTTAAAAGCTTCCCAATCCTCCAGCTTCCCCCTAATCTTGGCATTGTTATATGCCTTCTCTTTTAGTTTTATGCTGTCTTTGACTTGTCAGCCACAGTCGCCTCATTCTCCCCCGAGAATCCTTCTTCCTATTTCAAACAAAAAGATCCTGCATCCTCTGAATTGTTCCTAGAAATTTCTGCCATTGCTGCTACCACTGTCATTCCTGCTTTCCAGTCAACTTTAGCCAGCTCCTCCCTCATGCCTATAGTCCCCTTTGTTCAACAGAAATACAGGCATATCCGATTTCGCCTTCTCCCTCTCAAATTGCAGGTTAAATGTATCTTATTATGGTCAGCATCTCCTAGTGGTTCCTTTACCTTAAGCTCTCTAAACGAATCCTGTTCATTACACAACACCAAATCCAGAATTGCCTAATCCTTCGGTAGGCTCCACTACAAGCAGCTCCGAGAATCCATCTCGGAGGCGCTCTACAAATTCCCTCTCTTGAGGTCCAGTACCTACCTGATTTTCCCAGTCTACCTGCACATTGAAATGTTTCCTCTTTGGAAACCGATTGGGTGACAAACTCCAAATATTTTACCAAACACTCTGTGCTCCAATATTGGTGATGAAGAGAATCTTGAGAAGGTCATGATGAATATGCTCGCAAGGATATTGATTCCAGTTTTATGCAATTGGAATGGAGTCCATCATCATCATCATCATCGTTGAACACATTAGCGACGCAGTGGTGCTGGTTGCCGACGGGCACGGTGACGGACGCGCCACACATCCCTGTCCTCCATGCAGCTGGCAAGCTCCTCTTTTGTCTCTACACATGCGTCTTCCATCAACGTCTTCAGTGTCATCTTGATTGGCCGTCCCAGGTCACGTCTTCCATGGGTGGGTTCCCACGGCACCACCTTGTTTGCTGGCATTTCTCGGTGGCGGTGGCAGTGACCAGCGAGCCTCACCCTTCTCCACCTGATCTTCTCGTTCAGAGGTGGAATCTCCCCATAGAGCTGGGCGTTGGTGATGTGGTCCCTCCAACTGACATTTTGAACTTTTCTGAGCATTCGGGTGTAGGTACCATTGAGAGACTGGGACAGTGCTCGAGTGAGAGTGCATGCCTCACACCCGTACAATAATACGGTCTCTACAGTTGCATGGAAGAATCTCAGTTTGAGACCCTTAGACATCCAGATATCCCCTTGTTATTGAGATCTTTCCATGCGAGCGCTTTCTGGACCTTGATGTCGTTCCCCGAGCTCTGCATCGTCGCTCCCAGGCACTTGAAGTCCTCCACGTACATGAGAGTCCAGCCTCTGCAAAATGTGTCTTATTGTCATTAAAGTTACTGGAGCAACTCAGCGGGTCAGGCAGCATCCCTGGAGAATGTGAATAGGTGACGTTTCGGGTCAGGACCTTACTTCAAAATGATTGTAGGGGGTAGGACGGAAAGAAATCTGGAAGGGAGGAGGAGCAGGACAAAGTGTGACAGGTAATAGGTGAACACAGCTTTCTTCGTCCCCCCTACAATCAGTGCGAAGAAGGGTCCCAAACTGAAACATCACCTGTGCAGGAAGGAACTGTAGATGCTGGTTTACACTGAAGATGGACACAAAATGCTGGAGTAACTCAGCGGGACAGGCAGCATCTCTGGAGAGAAGGAATGGGTGATGTTTTGGGTCGATTGGGTGGTTTTTTTTTTAAGTGTATCGCTGCTGGCAAATTCATTTCACTGCACCTTCGGGCGCATGTGACGAATAAATTTGACTTTGACTTTGAATTCATAGAAACACAGAAAATAGGTGCAGGAGTAGGCCATTCTGCCATTCGAGCATGCACCGCCATTCAATATGATCATGGCTGATCATCCAACTCAGTATCCTGTACCTGCCTTCTCTCCATACCCTCTGATCCCTTCAGCCACAGGGGCCACATCCAACTCCCTCTTGAATATAGCCAATGAACTGGCCTCAACGACCTTCTGTGGCAGAGAATTCCACAGACTCACCCACTCTCTGTGTAAAGAATGTTTTCCTCATCTCGGTCCTAAAGGAATTCCCCCTTATCCTTAGACTGTGACCCCTTGTTCTGGACTCCTCCAACATCGGGAACAATCTTCCTGCATCTAGCTTGTCCAACCCCTTAAGAAGTTTGTAAGTTTCTATAAGATCCCCCCCTCAATCTTCTAAATTCCAGTGAGTACAAGCCGAGTCTATCCAGTCTTTCTTCATATGAAAGTCCCGACATCCCAGTCTGGTGAACCTTCTCTGAACCCACTCTATGGCAAGAATGTCTTTTCTCAGATTTGGAGACCCAAACTGTACGCAATACTCCAGGTGTGGTCTCACCAAAACCCTGTTGGCCGAAAGTGGTTTTCGTTTTAAAAATCGGTAATTTTTTAGTCGAAGCCGGTTGCGATGCTAGTTGAAGGTGGTTGCCGGAGGACAAAAACCTCCGGGAACTGCACGGAAACCTTGGGTGGGGCAGAAACTCCAGAGGTTTCCGTTCAGGTTTCCTAAGTGGGACAGGGGCATTTCAACATTCTTTCTACATTCTTATTGTCATTATTTACTAATGGAGAACGTGCTTGATGGCACCAACTTTCAGTGCCTGGGTAATATTTTTCTCTGCTGGCATAAATAATTTCTCCAGAGGTTTCCGTTCAGGTTTCTTAAGTGGGACAGGGACATAACCCTAACCTCAATGAAGTCCACAACCAGATATTGGAGGGAACCGAGAAAATGGCCACCTTCTGAGTGTTGGAGTAAATTTCGGAAGCAGAGAGGATGTCGGGATACCTGACGATGTGGACACACTTATGCAACATGCTTACTGGACATTAACTTTGTTGCTGAAATGCCATGTGGAGAGTGGTGCATAGCTACGTCACGAGTGGTGCATAGCTACGTAACTCAGTGGGACAGACAGCATCTCTGGAGAGAAGGAATGGGTGACATTTTTCAATATGTTGAAAAATCTTCACGACTCTTCCCGTGCTTACCTGCCGTTAGCGAGTCTTCCCAAGTACCTGCCGTTAGCGCTAAGAGACGTCCCGAGCTCCGACGTACCTGTTACGTTCATTCTCCGTGCTTACCACGAGTTTGATTTTTTTTAAACTCGGGAGAGCTCTTGGAATGAACTTGCACCGTGGGACAGGGCTATTACTCAGGTCTCGGTGATTATTTTCACCTACATGAGCATAACTGCCGCCCTTTCTCCTTTGCAAATGAGGAGGATGTGGAGAGGGTGTTTCCACTAGCGGGAGAGTCTAGGACCAAAAGTCGTAGCCTCAGAATTAAAGGACGTTCTTTTAGGAAGGAGATGAGGAAAAATTATTTTAGGCAGAGGGTGGTGAATCTGTGGAGTTCTTTGCCACATAAGGCTGTGGAGGCCAAGTCAGTGGATATTTATAAGGCAGAGATAGATAGATTCTTGGTTAGTATGGTAAACAGAGGTTACGGGGAGAAGGCAGGGGAATGGGGTTAGGAGGGAGAGATAGATCAGCCATGACCGGATGGTGGAAAAGACTTGATGGGCCGTATGGCCTAATTCTACTCCTATCTCTTATGACCTCACGACCTTGAAGATAGACACAAAACGCCGGAGTAACTCAGTGGGACAGACAGCATCTCTGGGGAGAAGGAATGGGTGACATTTTGGGTTGAGAGTCTTGTTCAGACTGAGCGTCACGGGAGATGCGAGCGGGATAATTGGCTGTTTTTAGATTGGCCCTGTGGCATCCCACCAATCTGCACAGCTGTAAAGGATAAATAAAACCTGGCTGCCAGCAGTGTTAAGGCACAAATAATTACCGCTCTTGACAGCTGAAAACTGCAGGGGTCCTATTTCTCCATCTACTATGATTACAGACACAGAGAGCTACTGATTATAAGTAAACATTAATTATCCCCTGCCACTAATGTCGTAAGCCACAATGCGTTGTTACTACAGTTAAACAACTCACCTGTAGGAAGGAACTTCAGATGCTGGTTCTGAAGAAGGGTCTCGACCGAAACGTCACATATTCCTTCTCTCCAGAGATGCTGCCGGTCCTGCTGAGATACTCAAACAATTCACCATATTCTTTGTACCTACACAGCTTTCTTTCCCTCCCAGATATAGTTATAATTCATTGCATATAAATAGCATTTGGTTTAGAATGCAAATTATGCTACTAATTTGCATAGCATTGCATTGGTATGATCCAAAGTTGTTTCTGAAAGATAGACAATGATCTATTCCACATTTTCCTTGAAGTTAAAAACATAGAACAGAAAAATAGGTGCAGGAGTAGGCCATTCGGCCCTTCGAGCCAGCACCGCCATTCAATATGATCATGGCTGATCATTTCAAATCAGTATTCCGTTCCTGTTCTCCCCATATCCCTTGATTTCTTTAGCCCCAATAGCTATATCTAACTCTCTCTTGAATACATCCAGTGAATTGGCCTCCACTGCCTTCTGTGGCAGAGATTTCCACAGATTCGCAACTCTCTGGGTGAAGAGTTTTTTTCTCATCTCAGTCCTAAATGGCCTACCCTTTATTCTTAAACTGTGACCCCTGGTTCTGGACTTCCCCAACATCGGGAACATTTTTGCTGCATCTAGCCTGTCCAATCCTTTAAGAATTTTATATGTTTCTATAATTTCCCCTCTCATCCTTTTAAATTCCAGTGAATATCAGTCCAGTCGACCCATTCTTTCATTATATGTCAGTCCCGCCATCCCGGGATTTAAACTGGGGAATCTATGCTGTACTCCCTCAATAGCAAGAATGTCCTTCCTCAAATTAGCAGACCAAAACTGCACACAATACTCCAGGTGCAGTCTCACCAGGGCCCTGTACAACTGCACTAGGACCACCTTGCTCCTAAACTCAAATCCTCTCACAATGAAAGCCAACAGGGCATTAGCTGTCTTCACTGCCTGCTGTACCTGCATGCTTACTGTCAGTGACTGATGTACAAGCACACCCAAGTCTCGTTGTACCTCCCCTTTTCCTAACCTGACTCCATTCAGATAATAATCTGCCTTCCTGGTCTTGCCACCAAAGTTGATAACCTCACATTTATCCACATTATACTGCACCTGCCATGCATCTGCCCACTCACCCAGCCTATCCAAATCACCCTGCAGCCTCATAGCATCCTCCTCGCAGCTCAAACTGCCACCTAGCTTTGTGTCATCCGCAAACATGAAGATGATACATTTAATTCCCTGGTCTAAATCGTTAATATATATTGTGAACAACTGGGGTACCAGCACCGAGCCTTGCGGTACTCCACTAGTCACTGCCTGCCATTCTGAAAAGTACCCTGTTAATTCCAACTCTTTGCTTCCTGTCTGCCAACCAGTTCTCTATCCATGTCAATACCCTACCCCCAATACCATGTGCTCTAAATTTGCCCACTAATCAGTTGCATGGGACCTTGTCAAATGCTTTTTGAAAGTCCAGATACACCACATCCACTGGCTCTCCCTTATCCATTCTACTTGTTACATCCTCAAAATTCCAGAAGACTAGTCAAGCGTAGTTTCCCCTTCATAAATCCATACTGACTTTGACCGATCCTGTCACTGCTTTCGAACTGCGCTGCTATTACAACTTTAATAATCGACCCAATCACCTTCCTCACTACCGATGTAAGGCTAACTGGTCTATAATTCCACGTTTTCTCTCTCCCTCCTTTCTTAAAAAGTGGAGTTACATTGGCTACCCTCCAGTCCACAGGAACAGATTCAGAGTCGCGAGAACATTGGAAAATGATCACCAATGCATCCACGATTTCTAGAGCCACCTCCTTGAGTACTCTGGGATGCAGACCATCAGGCCCTGGGGATTTATCTGCCTTCAGTCCCAATAGTTTACCTAACACCATCTTCTGACTAATGTGGATTCCCTTCATTTTCTCCTTCCCACTAGATGCTCAATCCCCTAGTATTTCTGGGAGATTGTTTGTGTCTTCCTTACTGAAGACAGAACCAAAGTTGAACTATTCTGCCATTTCCTTGTTTCCCATTATAAATTCACCTGTCTCTGATTGTAAGGAACCTACATTTGTCTTCACTAATCTTTTCCTTTTTACATATCTAAAGACACTTTTACAGTCAGTTTTTATATTCCCCACTAGTTTTCTTTCATGTTCATTTTCCCCCTCTTAATTAACCCCTTTGTCCTCCTCTGTTCAGTTCTAAATTTCTCCCAGTCCTCCGGTTTGCTTCTTCCTCGGGCCAATTTTTATGCGTCTTCCTTGGATTTAACACTATCCTTGATTTCCCTCGTTAGCTATGGTCGAGCCACCTTCCCCATTTTATTTTTTCGCCAGACAGGGATGAACAATTTCTGGAGTTCATCCCATGCGGTCTTTAAATCTTTGCTATTGTATCTCCACCGTCAACCGTTGGAGATACAATACAGTATCAGTATCATTTGCCAGTGTATCCCAACCAATTCACGTCTCATAACTTCAAATTCTCCTTTATTCAAGTTCAGGACACCAGTCTGTGAATTAACTGTGTCACTCTCCATCCTAATGCAGAATTCCACCAGATTGTGGTCACTGTTGCCCAAGGGGCCCTGCACAACAAGATCGCTAACTAATCCTTCCTCATTACACAACACCCAGTCTAGGATGGCCTGCCGTCTAGTCAGTTCCTCTACATATTGGTTTAATTCCCGTATACATTCCAGGAAGTCCTCCTCCTCAGTGCTGCTACCAATTTGGTTGGCCCAATCTATATGTAATTAAAGACACCCATGATAACCTCAGTAGCTTTGCCACACGCATCTTTAATTTCCTGCTTGATGCTATCCCCAACCTCCCTACTGCTGCTTGGTGGTCTGTATACAACTCCAACAAGCGTTTTCTGCCCTAGTCTACTTCGCAGTTCTACCCATACCGATTCGACAGCATCCAAGCTAATGTCTCTCCTTACTATTGCATTAATCTCCTCTCTAACCAGCAATGCCACCCCACCTCCTCTTCCTTTCTGTCTATCCTTCCTGAATATTGTATACCCCTGCATGTTTAGCTCCAAGCCTTGGTCACCCTGGAGCCATGACTCTGTAATTCCAACTATATCATATTCCTTAACTGCTAACTGCACATTCAATTCATCCACCTTAATACGAATGCTCCTCGCATTAAGGAGCATTTTTTTCTCCCTTCTAGCTTTTGCTTCTGTCCTCCTTTTATAGCCCTCTGTCTCCTTGCATTGGTTCCCATCCCCCTGCCCTGTTAGTTTAAACGTGACCTTTCCCACACTCTCTTTCTCATTAACTGCACGCATACGCTTCCATGTTGTTGACCCCCCCCCCCCACTGTTTAGTTTAAACCCACCCGTGTAGCACTAGCAAACCCGCCTGCCAAAATGTCGGTCCCCCTCCAATTAAGGTGCAACCTGTCCCTTTTGTACAGGTCACCCCTGCCCCAGAAGAGATCCCAGTGGTCTAGAAATCTAAATCCCTGCCCCCTGCACCAACTCCTCAGCCACACATTCAGATCCCTATCTCCCTGTTCCTACCCTCACTAGCACGAGGTACTGGAAGTAACCCAGAGATACCCACCCCAGAAGTCCTGCTTTTCAGCCTCCTACCTAGTTCTCTATACTCACAGTGCAGAACCTCCTTTCTCTTCTTACCCATGTCATTTGTGCCTAAATGTACAACTACTTCCAGCTGTTCACCTTCCCTCACGAGGATGTTCTTAAGACGGACTGAGACATCTTGGACCCTGGCACCAGGGAGGCAACACACCTTCCTCGAGCCTCACCTGGCGCCACAGAATCTCCTGTCCGCACCTCTGGCAATGGAGTCACCCACCACTATGGCTCTGCCTGACGTCGGTCTTGCCGGTCGGGCCTCAGCGGCAGGTTTCGAGTCACAGACCTGTCCGCCGTCGTCTGGACTGGAAGCATCGTCTGCCCCGACAGCTCCCAAGAGGGCGTACCTGTTTTCAAGAGGTACTTCCACTGAGGTCTCCTGCACTAGTTTCATCCCCTTCCTTTCCGTGTCTTACCATCGCACCTCCTGCACTCTTGGAGTGACGACCTGGCAGTAGGTCCTGTCCAGGAAGCTTTTGTCTACCCGGATGGACCGCAGGTCATCCAGCTGCTGCTCCAGTTCCCTAACTCGGTCCTTGAGGAGCTGCATCTGGCCACAGTTCCCACAGGTGTAGTGATCAGTGACACCAGCAGTGCCCCTGACCTCCCACATCCTAGGAGAAAGCCTTCCTTCAGCCAATCCACACCCTCGCTGGTCTGGCTGCTGCTCCTCTGTGGCCTTCATGGTAACATCATCCCCTTTGATGTCTCGTTTTCACACCTTACCCTTCCATATCTCCCTCTTCCCTGACTCTCAGTCTGAAACATCACCCATTCCTTCTCTCCAGAGATGCTGCCTACCCCGCTAAGTTACTCCAGCATCTTCGTTGTAAACCAGCGTCTGCAGTTCCTTCCTACTAACTATTACATATGTCAGGCAATGAATTGGACGCAAAGTGCTGGAGTAACTCAGCAGGTCAAGCAGCATCTCTGGGGAACATAGATAAGTGACATTTTGGGTTGGGTCCCTTCGTCAGTCTCAACATGAGACTTTGTGTCTCTTTGTGTAAACCAGCATCTGCATTTCCTTCAATCTCCAGGCAATGAATAGGGTCGGTGTCAAATGGATGGGCTGGGAGTTGCTCCAGCAGATGCCCTTTAATCGGTACCATGAAAGCAAGGTTGTCCCAGGAACAGCCTGGAATACCTGTAAGAGTTCACTCAATTAAATACTTAAAAAATAAAGCCACCTCTGTCTCTGGCAAAATTCCATAGGAAATAATCTCCATCGGGTTCCTCTTTCGAAGTAAGTGATTTCTCAGAAGCATTTAAGATCGAGCATTGCTGAGTTGGCCAAATCCGAGATATTTCAATTCCAATTTGTAGATAGTGCTGCAGAATCCTTTACATCAGCAATGTTAAGCGTTCCAGCTTCACATTAGTCATTTGCGTGTCGTTCCCAGGTAATATCAACGTCGAGATCAATTGGACCATGATTTTCTTTCACCCCTTTCCTTGAGGAATATTTACTTTTGGCAATAAACACCAGTAATACTGAAGTGATTCTACATCGGCCAGCAAGATTTGATGACAATGTATAGATCATCGATCATATATTTTTGTTTAATAAAGGTAAGTTGGCCTGTCTCTGGGTACTCAGCAATTGCAGCCAATTTAGCTCTGGTTGTGGAGAATCTATCACCATCCTGGTAATGTAGAAACTGAGAACTGCAGATGTTGGTTAATGCATAAAAAGTGACTCAGCAGGTCAGGCAGACTAGCTGGAGTTTAGAAGGATGAGAGGGGGGAGGCTCAATGAAACGTACTGAATAATGAAAGGCTTGGATAAAGTGGATGTGGAGAGGATGTTTCCACTAGTGGGTGAGTCTAGGACCAGGGGTCATCACCTCAGAATTAAAGGACACTACTTTAGGAAGATGAGGAGGAATGAGGGTGGTGAATCTGTGGAATTCTTTGCCACTGAAGGCGGTGGAGGCCATCAATGGATATTTTTAAGGCAGAGATAGATAGATTCTTGATTAGTACGGATGCCAGGGGTTATGGGGAGAAGGCAGGAGAATAGGGTTAAGAGGGAGAGATAGATCAGCCACGATTGAATGGCGGAATAGACTTGATGGGCCGAATGGCCTCATTCTGCTCCTATCACATATGAACTTACGAAAACATGGACACAGGTGACACTTTGGATCCAGACCCTTCTTTAAACTGGTAATCCTGGACATAAATAACAGTAGGACAAGAATAATTAACGCAGCACTGCTATGTGCTGTAAATGCCACTCATCTGATTGAGTACTTTGACCTATAGCACGGTGGCCCAGTGGTAGAGTTGCCGCCTTACAGTGCCAGAGACCTGGGTTCGATCCTGACTACGGAAAGACAATACATGATTACAATCGAGCTATTCACAGTGCACAGATATATGATAAGGGAATAATGTTATTCATGTTTAGTGCTAGATAAAGCCAGTAAAGTCAGATCAAAGATAGTCCAGGGTCACCAAAGAAGGAGATGAGGAGGAATTTTTTAGTCAGAGGGTGGCGAATCTGTGGAATTCTTTGCCACAGAAAGCTGTGGAGCCAAAGTCAGTGGATATATTTAAGGCAGAGGTAGATAGATTCATGATTAGTACAGATGTCAGAGGTTATGGGGAGAAGGCAGGGCATTGGGGTTAGGAGGGAGAGATAGATCAGCCATGATTGAATGGCGGAGTAGACTTAGTGGGCCGAATTACCTAATTCTACTCCTATCCCTTATGATCATAGTTCACTCCTTCTCATCTCTAGATCCTATTGAGAACTGCCAGTGTAAAGGGCCTGTCCCACTGTACGAGGTAATTCAAGAGCTCTCCCGAGTTAAAAAAAAAATCAAACTCGTGGTAAGTACGTAGAATGTACACAGCGGCTATGTCGGAGCTCGTGGATGTCCCGTAGCGGCTCGTAATGCTAACGGCAGGTACTCGGGAACCAAGGTAACTCGTGAAGTTTTTTCAGCACTGTGAAAAATGTACACGAGAGCCCCGAGTACCTACGAACGGCTATTACCGTAATTCTCCAAGTTTGAATCAGGGGAAACTCAGGAGAACTCTTGAATTACCTCGTACAGTGGGACAGGCCCATAACAAGACAGCCTTTGTTTTTCAACCTTGTAACCTATGTTAGTTTAATATGACTTGTTCAGTCCCAAAATGACAGTTCTCTCCAGAATTCTGAACCCAGACCTCAGGCTGCCATTAACTGCGCTAACAGGTGTGCCTCTGCTGTCGTTGATAGTGGTCTATTTCCCAAAGGATAAATATGAATTATTTGGCATTTCCTCCTAATCCACCCTCGCTGGATATTAAATTATGATTTCTCAGAATACAACTACATACATCCACTGCACACCTTCCCTCTGCCAATTACACCTTTGCAATTCTTGAAGCCCACACATCTGGTTTCTATTTCCTCTCTCAATGGGACATGGAGGAGTTGTCCTGGTTCATCCTGTTCTTTTCCCACATGGCTGCCTTTCTTCCAAATCTTGTCCCTTTCTATGTTCCTCCATCCAGCCCCCTCCTTCGTAGATCAGCGACGCTCCCCGCCTTTCTTTCATTCTACTGTGGGCGTACCCTGGCAAAGACCCTCCCGCATAGTTCACGAAAAGGTACTGACTAACTGCCTTCTCAAACACCCCGCGACGTTTATTTATAGCATTTCCACTAAATTCCCTCAAGCAATTTTCCAAGCGAACGGGAAGAGGATTAACAGTCCTTCTCTGAAAGTATTGATTACATCTGCTGCTCTCGCACCTCCACGGGGATATTCTTTGAGTTCTGGAGCTTTGACAAATACCAACAAAAATATCACAGTTTTTCTCCTTTAATGGCTCAGATATATCTGATCTGCTCCATATGACTTCCCTTCATTTTACTTGCCTTCATATTCTGCAATGCAGAATTTTCCAGGCTATCTGTGTGAATTTGTTGACCTCTGACGAGATTTCTCGATATATTTTGTGTGAGCTGATGTGATATTTTTTTCCCCACTCTCGCCCTATTGTTGATTATGTTTAATAGTTTCATGCAGTCTGTTTAATATTCCTTCCACTAGTACGTTCCATCCGCATGCACAGTTATACAGCACGGAAAAATATTTTTCTAATCTTGTGACTAGTGGGGTACCGCAAGGCTCGGTGCTGGGACTGCAGCTATTTACAATATACACTAATGATTTGGATGAAGGGATTACAAGTAACTTCAGCAAAATTGCAGATGACACATAGCTGGGTGGCAGTGTGAACTGTGAGGAGGATGCTATGAGGATGCAGGGTGACTTGGACAGGTTGGGTGAGTGGGCAGATGCATGGCAGATGCAGTTTAATGTGCATAAATGTGAGGTTATCGACTTTGGTGGCAAAACAGGAAGGCAGATTTTTATCTGAATGGTGTCAAGTTGGGAAAAGGGGAAGTACAACGGGATCTGGGGGTCCTTGTTCATCAGTCACTGAAAGTAAGCATGCAGGTACAGCAGGCAGTGAAGAAAACAAATGGCATGTTGGCCTTCATAACAAGAGGAGTTGAGTATAGGAGCAAAAATGTCCTTCTGCAGTTGTACAGGGTCCTAGTGAGACCACACCTGGAGTATTTTGTTCAGTTTTGGTCTCCAAATTTGATGAAGGATATTCTTGCTATTGAGGGAGTGCAGCGTAGGTTCAAGTGGTTAATTCCCGGGATGGCGGGAACGCCATATGTTGATAGAATGGAGCGGCTGGAATTTGGATATACTCTGGAATTTAGAAGAATGAGAGGGGATCTTATTGAAACATATAAGATTATTAAGGGTTTGGACACACTAGAGGCAGGAGACATGTTCCCGATGTTGGTGGCGTCCAGAACCAGGGGACAGTTAGGGGAGTCCAGAACCAGTTTAAGAATAAGGGGTAAGCAATTTAGAACAGAGATGAGGAAAAACATTTTCACACAGAGGGTTGTGAATCTGTGGAATTCTCTGCCTCAGAAGGTAGTGGAGGCCAATTCCCTGGATGCTTTCAAGAGAGAGTTAGATAGAGCTCTTAAAGATAGTGGAGTCAGGGGATATGGGTTAAGGCAGAAACGGGGTACTGATTGTGGATGATCAGCCATGATCACAGTGAATGGCGGTGCTGGCTCGAAGGCCTACGCCTGTACCTATTGTCTATTGTCTATTGTTATTCTTCAGTTCAAATTATATTTTGCAAGGAACCAGACTGACATTATTTCCCAACGTTTGATCTGTAGACTGCGGTGCCTTGTTGATTCAAGCGCTGATCCAAATGCATCTTAAATGTCCTGATAGTATCGGCCCCATTACATAGTTGGTATAGAAGTTGGGAGGTTATGTTGCAGTTGTATAAGATGTTGGTGAGTCCGCATTTGGAATAATATGTCCAATTCTCGGCACCATGTTATAGGAAAGATATTGTCAAGCTTGAAAGGGTTCAGAGAAGATTTACGAGGATGTTGCCAGGCCTAGAGGGTCTGAGCTATAGGGAGAGGTTGAGTAGGCTGGGACTCTATTACTTGGAGTGCGGGAGGATGAGGGGTGATCTTATAGAGGTGTATAGAATCTTGAGAGGAATAGACCGGGTAGATGCACAGAGTCTCTTACCCAGAGTAGGGGAATCAAGGACCAGAGGACTTAAGTTCAAGGTGAACGGGAAAAGATTTAATAGGAATCTGAGGGGCATCTTTTTCATACAAAGGGTGGTGGGTGTATGGAACAAGCTGCCAGAGGAGGTAGTTGAGGCTGGGATAATCCCAACATTTAAGAAACAGTTAGACAGGTACATGGATAGGACAGGTTTGGAGGGATATGGACCAAACACGGGCAGGTGTGACTAGTGTAGTTGGCCGGTGTGGGCAAGTTGAGCCGAAGGGCCTGTTTCCATGTCCTTATTGACTCTATGACGTTATGATTATCTCAAGCAGTGCATTCTAGCCCAGCCTTCAACTGAGTGAAAAATGTTTTCTCAGATCACCTTTAAACCTTTTACTCCTCAGCTCAAACCATCTGTACACTCTCTGGCCTCAGGCAACTCTGCCATGGGGAAGAGTTTTTTAATGCCTTCCCCCCATCTATGCCACCTCATAATTTTGTACCTCTATAACGGGACCCCTGCCTCTGCTCCACGGAGATCAAAGCAGAAGGCCATTCCCTCTTCTCAGCTCACCCTGCCAGTTCATCTCATCAGCACTTAAAATCAGACTTGAAACTTTGCAGGATCTAATACCTCCTTTTGCTTTCTCGGAAGTTTATCCTGTTTATAATGTCATGGAAATCTTGCTGACATGGATTAATGTCACTTTTATCTATTACTTAGTCCCCATGTCCAGCTCTTATTCTTCAACTTAAAATTATATGTTCAGTATAGTCTGATATGTGATATATTTCTGAATTTATATTCCCAATAGTCATGACTGGCTGGATCGGGTCAAATGGAAAATCAATGGAATAGAGAAAACTGACCTCATACGAGGAATAGTGCAGGAAGGAACTGCAGATGCTGGTTTAAACCGAAGAATTGCAGAAAAAGCTGGTGTAACTCAGCGGGACAGGCAGCATCTCTGGGGAAAAGCAGTAGGTGACGTTTGGGGTAGAGGTCCTTCTTCAGACTGAGAGTCCCTCGTTTCCCTTTCCCCTGACTCTCAGTCTGAAGAAGGGTCTCGACCCGAATCGTCACCTATTTATTTTCTCCAGAGACACTGTTGATTACCCCAGCTTTTTGTGTCTATCTTCATGCAAGGAATACCTGCACCAAATGTTAAATACATCTTTTTTCGAGGTTTCCACAAATTGAAGTGCTGTGCTGAAGTATGTTTAAAAAAAAACACATCAGAAAGCCACACAGGATATGAATTGTCCATTACGTAGAATTGCCACCTGCATGCCAAACTGTTCCATACTGTTAAACTACTTCCCCCAGTGGAGTTTGTTGTCAAAACAGAAGTATTACACAGCAGTGATTCAGTCCACGATTATCCGTGGAGAAATTGAACTGAATCTCTGCTACATTCGCAAACTATCAGGCAAGTTTGATAAAACATGGGTAGCGTATGAGGCAAGATGCTGGAGTAACTCAGCGGGACGGGCAGCAACTCTGGATAGAAGGAATGGGTGACATTTCGGGCAGAAAGCAGGACCACTCAAGAAGAAGGGTCTCGAGCCGAAACGTCACCCGGTCCTTCTCTCCAGAGATGCTGCCTGTCCAGAGTTACTCCAGCTTTTTGTGTCTATTTTCAGTTTGAACCAGCATCTGCAGTTCCATCCCATGTATGGGTAGCATATGACTTGATGACTGTGTCAGATTGTTCTGCATCTTTTCCTTTTCATCGTGTTTCCACCAAATCATGGGACAAAAAGTCATGCGGAAGTCATCTCCTCCACGACGGTGTGGTTTCTTACCGTTACCACAGACTCTTGGAATGGAATGGTTTGGAAGGACCATGAGCCTGACGCAAGCAAGTGGGACGATCTCAGTTATGGGCCTGTCCCGCTTAGGCGACTTTTTGGGCGACTGCAGGAGACTATGCAGTCGCCACATGTTCGCGGATGGTTGCCGGGGAGTCGCCTTCACGGTCGTGAGGAGTTCCCGCATTCTGGGAACCAGTCGCGGCCTCGTTATGGTCGCCGTGAAGTTTTCAACATATTGAAAAATTAGCGGCGACTAGAATGAAGCCGCCATGGAGAGTAGCGAGAATTCTCGAGCCGTAGGTGGGTCGCCAGGAGGTCGAAGGTTCCCGTAGGTTGTAGCCGGTGCTGACCGGTGAGTTTCATTGGCTCATACGGAAAAAAAACATAAGCAGTAGTTTTCAGAACCAAGGATAACCGACCGATAATGTTAAATGTCCGCCGAGCTTCACAGCCGTGTATCTCTGGCTTCTTAAAAGTTGCCTCCCTCTTCTCCCCCCCTCTTTTAAAGGACTTACCGTACACTGTGCTTTAGCCGTCATAATTACAGCGCCAACCTTCCTGTTCATCGCGGTGTGTGTCTGTATCACCTTGGCTTTGCACCGTGTGAATTTCACTCAGACTGCGCTCCCCCCTCTTGCCCTGTCCCCCACCTGCATAACGGGCTGGTGAAGGAAGCGATGTGTGTGTGTGTGTGTGTGTTCCACTCTGACAGTCGCTGTTCCAGTTGCTGTTTTTTCAGGCGACTGCTGGCAACTTGACAGTCGCCTGAAAAATCGCCGAAGTGGGACAGGCCCATTAAGTCCCTGTCCCACTTAGGCAATTTTTTTCAGCGACTACAGGCGACTAGGCTGTTGCCACATGGTCGCGGGGTGACGCCCGTATGGTCGTGAGTGGCCTCCTCAAGTCGCCTAAAGAGTGGTAACGTTTTTCTGGTCGCCGCTGGATTTTGAAATGTGCAAAACCTTTCAGTGACTGTGGGCGTGACGTAGCTTGTCTTCTCCTGTCGTGGGTGCTGCCGCCTAGGGTGATGCAGGTTGTCGCCATGTGACGTTGGTTGTCGCCGGGTGCTGACGTTGGTGAATTCCATTGGTAACTAACTACGTCAACCGGCGACAGGTACCAGCGACTGAATTGTCTTCAGTTGTCGCCGACAGGGTCGTTGTTTGTCGTAGCTTGTCGCGGGTGGACGGAGGCTGACTTTGGTTGTCGTAGGTTGTCAATGGTGTGGTCGTAAGTGGACGTCCTAATGGGTCGCCGGTTGTCGGGTAGCTTGCCGTAGCTTGATGTCAACTAGGTGGTAGGTTGTCATAGACATTGTCGTGGGGGGGGGGGGGGGGTCCAGTTACCGTTTATTCGGCGACCTGCTATGACTGTGACAGTCACCGGAAGTCGCCAAAAAAAATCGCCCAATTGGGACAGGCCCGTTAGGCCATTTAGTCAGCATTAGCAAATTGGGCCTAAGGGCCTGTCTTTGTGCTGCATAGTTCCTAATTGATTGAAAAGAGTGCAGAGAAGAATTGAAAGGATGTTGCCAGCATTGGGGAGATGGGGTGGTTGTGATCTTATGGAGGTGTGTGAACTCCCATCCTGCATTTGGCCTGTTCAACCTGCTGCCCTCAGGGAGGCGCTATAGGTGCATCAGCACAAGGACAAATGGACTCAAGAACAGTTTCTTTCCAAAATCCATTATCTCCCTGAATTCACACATGCACTGACTTCACAGCCTAACCCCCGGACCTTCATCTATCCACCTACTGTAATTTGTACTGTAACTTTAATTCTATTTATCCATTGTCTTTTATAGATATGTACATAGAATTTGACATGAGAATTAATGCAGAAAACTGAGGGGTGCATGTGGAATCCTTCCAGCAGAAGTTCAGGATCCATTTAAGAGTAAAGTGGATAGGTTATATGGACCTTCCCCCTTTTTGTGCTTTTTTACACGTTGCAGAAACTGTGCACCTTATTCCCCCTTCCCCCTTTTTGTTTTTACACTGAGTAGGAGCAGTTTTTAATCTCATTGTACGTGTGTATAGTGACAATAAAAAGGCATTCATTCATTCATTCATTCATTCATTCATTCATTCATTCATTGGGGGATAGATGGGATGAATGCACAGGGTATTTTCTCCAGAGTGGAGAAGTCGGGAACTGCAGGGTGTGGGTTTGGGGGTGAGAGGGGAAAGACTTGATGCAAGTCTAAGGGATGGCCTTTTCATTTCGTGGCGATGGTTGTGTGGAGCGAGCTACCAAATGTGGTGGATGGATGTCGGGTATAATGGCTGCATTCGGAAGTTATTTCAATGGGTCTATGGGTCTATGGATGGGCGAGTGCGGGTAAACTGAATGTCTTAGTGGACATGGGTTGGTTGGGCCGAGTGGCTTATTTCCATGCTGTATGACCATGACTCTATCTGTCTGAAGGTAGATGCTGCCTGTCCCGCTGAGTTACTCCATTTTGTGTCAATCTAATGGTGGCACAGTGGTAAAGCTACTACCTTACAGCGCCAGAGACCCGGCTGCGATCCTGACTGCAGGTGCATGTCTGTACAGGGTTTGGACGTTTTCCCTGTGACCTGCGTGGGTTTCCACCAAGATCTTTGGTTTCCTACCACACTCTAAGGAAGTACAGTTTTGTAAGTTAATTGGCTTGGTATAAATGTAAATTGTCCCAAGTGTGACAATAGACAATAGGTGCAGGAGTAGGCCATTTGGCCCTTCAAGCCATCACCGCCATTCAATGTGTGTGTAGGATAGTGTTAGTGTACGGGGATCGCTGGTCGGTGCGGACTCGGTGGGCTGAAGGGCCTGTTTCCGCGCTGTATTTCTAAACTAAACTAAACTGAATAAGCAGTTTTCTTCCTGATCTTTACTTTGTTGGAGGAAGGACTGTTAACATAAAATCTTTAATTTTACAAAACGGTTGAAATAGAATGAAATAAAGTAAAATAAAAAGCAATTGATGGTATTCCTTGAAACCCCTGCTAAGGGTTCATTTTTCAAATTATTATCCTCGTTATAATACTTGGTGGAGTAGTTAATTATATAATCTGTGCTGTATTGGGGAAGGCAGATGAATTTGTTTCCAGAGAAACCTCATCCTGCAATGCCTGCAAGTATGTTCATAACAGAGGGCCTGTAACCACATAAAATATTCACAATGATCTCCCACTGAGATCCCTCACACAACATGCTTCAGAAAAACAGAGTTGAAGCTGAGAATAAAAGAGGATTCAGATACATGTTCAATCAATTAAATGGACAGCATC
Organism: Okamejei kenojei; assembly: GCA_035221665.1. NCBI lineage: Eukaryota > Metazoa > Chordata > Chondrichthyes > Rajiformes > Rajidae > Okamejei > Okamejei kenojei. The sequence goes on along the minus strand of CM069132.1, from coordinate 8,620,512 downwards.
ATTTATAAAATAGGTGCAGGTGTAGGCCATTCGGCCCTTTGAGCTAGCACTAACATTCAATATGATCATGGCTGAAAATCTAAACTCAGTACCCCGTTCCCGCTTTTTCCCCACATCCCTTGATTCCGTTAGCCCTAAGAGCTATATCTAACTCTCTCTAGAAAGCATCCAGTAAACTGGCCTCCACTGCCTTCTGTGGCAGAGAATTCCACAGATTCACAACTCTCTGGGTTTAAAAGTTTTTCCTCATCTCAGTCCGAAATGGCCTACCCCTTATTCTTAAACTGTGAAGGTTCTGGACTCCCCCAATATGGGGAACATATTTCCTGTATCTAGCCTGTCCAATCCCTTAAAAAAATTACATGTTTCTATAATATCCCCTCTCACCTTTCTAAATTCCAGTGAATACAAGCCCAGATGACCCATGTGTCATCCTGCAAATTAACCTGGTGAACGTACGCTGCAGCCCCTCAATAGCAAGAATGTCCTTCCTCAAATTAGAAGACCAAATTTGACTGCCACATAATATTCTGCATCCCAGGCTGCAGTGACAAGGCCTCTGTCTAGGACTTATCAGAAGTTTAAACAGTATGCTTGGAACTTATTGCAATCCAGTTGTGGAATTAAAACATTTTGAGCCTCACTTGTTAGTTCATTCAGTTTAGATTAGTATTGTTTAGAGATACAGTGTGGAAACAGACCCTTAGTTCCACCGAGTCCGCACCGACCAGGGATCCCTGCACATTAACACAAGTCTACACACACACACACACACAGACAATTGACACTTATACCAAGTATACAAACCCAAGCCAATGAACCTACTAACCTGTACATCTTTGGAGTGTGGGAGGAAACTGAAGATCTCGGAGAAAACACACGTGGGTTATGGGTAGCAACTCTACCGCTGCACCACCGTTCCGCCACAAAAAAAAGTTAGGAAAAAAAAGTTAGAAAAAAATGTTAGAGAAAAAACGTTTTTTATGACATCAAAAAATGAAGGCACTTTGGACTTGCCGGCCAAAGAGTGACAGAACCTTCAGCAAGAGAACTTGTCTTAGGATATGAGAGGTTAATTGGCTACAGTGTTGGCTAGCTAAAGGATGGAAAGCAGATGGAAGAAACATGTACGTGTTCCTTGGAACAGCTTAATGTGGTTAACAGTGTTCTCCAGAGACCTGCATCTCCCCTAACTCAGACTGTAGCTATAGCAGTCATTTTCTTTACGCTTTAACAAACGGTGCTGGTGACGTGTGTTGGTCTGTTGGCACCCGATGGGGAGGGAGTTGAGATCAGCCTGAAGACAGTTTCTGCTCTGAGCACTTGGCCAGCAGTTCTTCCTTTTGGAAGTGGATACAATGCTGCACATTTCAATATTTTCTAGTATTTTTAAGACCCTCTTGCTTTTTTCTTCCAGTTCCCCACCCACCCCCTTTTATTCTTCCAATGGCCCCTCCCTTAACTTTTCACCTATTTTTACTTACACATTCCTGTGGCATTTGAATGTTTATCCTGTGCCTTAATATAGTCTCGTTCAGTTTAGAGATGCAGCTCGGCGGGCAGAAGGGCCTGTTTCCGCGCTGTATCTCTAAATTAAACTTACTTACTTACTTACTGCCTATTATGCCTCCTGGCATGTAGGGCAGCAACAAAGGTCCTCCACTCAGTAGTGTTGATTCCCTCAGTTGCTGTTCCCGCCAACATATTTGTTTTACGAGACAGGGTTGTTAGCCCTGTGCTCAACCCCCAACTTGGAGGACCAGTGGATCGCTCTTCGTCTCGCCTCTACCCTTCTTCCTGTCCAGCATGGGAGACCCTAACTGGAGACGAATCTCCCGCTGGCATAGCTCGAGGGGTCACTGAGACACACAAGTTCCCCGACCATGACAAGATTGCAATTAAACTAAACTAGACTAAGCTAAAGTATAACTAAACAAAGGATTCTGCCTGATGTTGAATACATCCAGGATTTTCAGTTTACATTTTAGATTTCTAATACCTACCAAATTTTGATTGTACAATCAATTACTGCAATTAACTAGTTTCTATGAAGTAATTGAACTGGAAGCGTATGGATTTAATCCTCATTTCAGAAACTAGAATAGAAAATATCAAGGCTAGCAACGATGTGCAGTCGTGTAGAAATCTTGCAATGTCGGATAAGACTTTCAACAAAGGACTGGCCTGCTCTGTCCACTTGAAGAGACAAGAGACATAAGAGAAACTGCAGATGCTGGTTCACAAAACAAAACCGCAAAATGCTGCAGCAGCTCAGCGGGTCAGGCAGCATCTCTGCAGGACATGTGGAGGTGACGTTTCAGGTTTGGGTGTGAAGAAGGGTCCCAACCCGAAACATCACCTACCCATGTCTTCCAGAGATGTTGCCTGACCCGCTGAGTTACTCCAGCACTTTGGGGCTTTTTTTTAAAGTGGAAGGGAAGTAAGTTCACACAGCACAATTAAAATAAAAAGAGCCAAGTTTTTGGCTAGAAGTGATAGAGTCATAGAGTGATACAGTGTGGAAACAGGCCCTTCGGCCCAACTTGCCCACACTAGCCAACATGTCCCAGCTACACTAGTCCCGCCTGCCTGCGCTTGGTCCATATCCCTCCAAACCTGTCCTATCCATGTAGCATTCCAACATGATGGGATAGTCTTGCCAACAGTCTGTCTGTCCTTTCCTTCTTTGTGTTTAATAGTATGTGTTAAATGTATGTTTTAGTGTTCTTTAGCTTGTTTTATGTAGGGGGTGGGGGGGTTTGGGGGAAACTTTTTCTAATCTCTTACTCGCACGGAGATGCATATCGTATCTCCGTCTGCATTGTGGCCTAACATCGTGGAGTTGGCAGCCTTTGCTGGAGACCTCCACCGCGGGGAGCCTACAGGACTATAACATCACGGAGCCCACGACCCCTTTGCCAGGGATCGACCTCGGAGCTCCAACCGTGAGTGATTGCGGACTTTAACATCACGGAGCCCACGACCCCTTTGCCAGGGATCGACCTCGGAGCTCCAACCGTGAGTGATTGCGGACTTTAACATCACGGAGCCCACGACCCCTTTACCAGGGATCGACCTCGGAGCTCCAACCGTGAATGATTGCGGACTTTAACATCTCGGAGCCCGCGGTCTCTGGTCGGAGACTGACTTCGGGAACTCCGAGCCGCTGGAGTCGCGACTGTCCCGACACGGGAGCTTTGATCGCCGCAACGGATGTGGGGAACCCGCTGTGGTGGATGTTTATATTAACTTTTATGTAGTTGTAAGTCTTGTTTGTTTGTTGTTGTTTTTTTCCTTAAATCATCTTTTTATCATTCATTTATTTACTTGTCCGTCTATCTATCCATCAATTTATTTATTTATTTGATTTGTTTTTTTATACCTTAACTGGTACATGTGACAATAAAAGACCTTTGAAACCTTTGATACATTTGAAACATTTAGTTTCAAAGGTATCAAAGCCTCAACTACCTCCTGTGGCAGCTTGTTCCATACACCCACCACCCTTTGTGTGAAAAAGTGACGGAATATATTCCTGAATCACCATGACAACACTGGGATATCTGTTCACTGCTGTTTACAGCAGTCTACTACTGTATGCACATTGGTTGCAACCTTACCTGCAGTTTAATTGACTTCACTTCACTGGCATGAAAATACTTTGGGGAAAACCTACAGCAGAGCAAACCTAAGGCACCACATGAATCCCTCCACCAGGGCCATACTCAGACACACAACTTCAACATGTCAGATTGCTTGCTTTTCCACCTCTGCGCATGTGCTTAATACCAACATCAACACCAGTACCCCACTCCCAACTCTGTCAGCCTTCCATGACGCCTCTTTGAACTCCATGGAATAGAACACAACATAATACTTTATTATCAAAGTGAAATTCTTTGCTTGCCACGGTATGCAAATAGTCGCCTATAAAGGGCGCTTACAAAGTTACAAATTCCCCATAGCTGAGGAAGGATGCGCTGGCACTGGAGAGGCTCCAGAGGAGGTTCATGAGAATGATCCCAGGAATGAGTGGGTTAACATATGATAAGTGTTTGACGGCACTGGGCCTGTGCTCACTGGAGTTTAGAAGGATGAGATGGGACCTCATTGACACTTACAGAGTAGTGAAAGGTTTGGATAGAGTGGATGTGGAGAGGATGTTTCCACTAGTGGGAGAGTCTAGGACTAGAGGTCACAGCCTCAGAATTAAAGAACGTTCCTTTAGGAAGGAGATGAGGAGAAATGTCAGAAGGTGGTAAATCTGTGGAATTCATTGCCACAGAAGGCTGTGGAGGCCAAGTCAATGGATATTTTTAAGGCAGAGATAGATAGATTTTTGATTAGTACGGGTCTCAGTGGTTATGGGGAGAAGGCAGGAGAATGGGATTGTGGGAAAGATAGATCAGGCATGATTGATTGGTGGAGTAGATTGATGGGCCGAATGGCCTAATTCTGTTCCTATCACATGAACTTTTGCACACGTTTTAGAATCCATGTCCTGCAGAGATGCTACCTGACCCGCTGAGTTACTCCAGTGCTTTGTGTTTTACACAGCTTTTAGAAATGGGCGGCACGGTAGTGTAGCGCTAAAGTTGCTGCCTTACAGCGCTTGCTCCAGAGACACAGGTTCGATCCCGACTACGGGTGCCGCCTGTATGGAGTTTGTGAGTTCTGCCCATGACCGCGTGAGTTTTCTCCAAGATCTTCGGTTTCCTCCCGCACTACGAAGACGTACAGGTTTGAAGGTTTTTTGGCTTGGTTTGTACACTTGGAATAAGTGTAAATTGTCCCTAGTGTGTGTAGGCTTGTGATAGTGTGCGGGGATCGCTGGTCGGCCCGGACTCGGAGGGCTGAAGGGCCTGTTTCTGCGCTGTATCTCTAAATTAAACTAAACTAAATAGGTTCACTCTAAACACTACTTTGAATCAATCAGTGTCCTTCATCTTAAATTAAAATTTTTCTGGGTGGGCCACAAGGCCATTTTGATTCATGCAAAGCCTACTTGTAGCGTCTCTGTGGGACTTGGTCGACCCTAGATCTGTACTAAAATATGTTGATGTACTGCCAGCAAATAACTGTCTTGCTTCAATGCCAGCAAAAGCATCCAACAGGGCTCTTTTTCAAATGCAGATGGTTCGTGGCTCTGAGCATTCCCAAGTGGCTGCGGTTGGAGAAAGTAACATTGTTAAATCATTACCTTCTCACATGAGTTCTTTCCATGTTATAATCATATGTTTGCCAATATATTTTTCACTGCATTCCGTTTGCAGAATAGACAAGCAATTTAACTGATCAAGATACTTAAGACAAGGTTATTTATCAACCATTGAGACTTTGTAGAATAACCTCATGTAGTTTATTTTGGAGATACAGCGCGGAAACAGGCCCTTCGGCCCACCGGGTCTGCGCCGACCAGCGATCCCCGCACACTTACACTACCCTACACACACTAGGGACAATTTTACATTTAATGTATACCAAGTCAGTTAACCGACAAAACTGTAGGTCTTTGGAGTGTGGGAGGAAACTGAAGATCTCAGAGTAAACCCACGCAGGTCACGGGGAGAGCGTGCAAACTCCGTACAGACAGCACCCGTAGTCAGGATCGAACCCGGGTCTCCGGCGCTGTGAGGCAGTAGCCCTACTGCTGCGTCACCGTGCTGCCCATGATCTGATTATTTCAGATATCCCGTGGATATCCTAAGGTTTGATATGGTGTTGCATCAGAGGTTAGAGTGAAAAACAAAAGTCTGCTGTGCAGGAGGGCACACTTTGGCACCGATAGGTTAGATGGCTAACAGGAAACAGGGGAGGCATCAATGCATTTTCTGGTTAACAAGATATAACCTGAGCTGTGTGAGGGCCTCATTTTGTTTTACAATTCATATAATCGGCTTGGCTGAGGGCGCTGAACGGAGACGCTGATTGGAGGCCAATTCACTGGATGTCTTCAAGGGAGAGTAAGATTTAACTCTTACGGCTAAAGGAATCAAGGGATATATGGGGGAAAAGCAGGAATGGGGTACAGATCATATTGAATGGCGGTGCTGGCTCGAAGGGCCGAATGGCCCACTCCTGCACCTATTTTTCTATGTTTCTATGTTTTCTCTTTAGTGCAATGTTAGTGTTTGGAAATCTCTTCCTTAAAGGGGAGTGGAAGCTTTATTTGAGTATTTTTAAGGCATACAAGGCAGACACTTGACATACAATGTGATGGTAGGTTAGCATGAGGATGTGGATTTGAGGTTACAATCAGATCAATCATGTTCTTATTAATGGCAGAGTTCACCAAGGCATATGGCCCACTCCTGCTCCTAATTTGTATGTTCTCAGGGCTACCTGGAAATTGCTAGTGAGAGGTGTGACATAACAGGCCCTCTCGTCTGTACCAACCATCCATCATACGATGGGTTTGGAGAGGGAAACCAGCAGTGATCTTCACGAGGAGAGGAGGAGAACAACCTTGGTTGGAACAATGAGATTTACTAAAGCATCTCAATGGAATTGTTCCATGAATTTGCTCAGCAGTTGGGCTACATTGGGAACTTTGGTCAGCAGTGAAGACTTTAATGCCCCTCCCAAGACTAGCGAAGAGGCCAAGGCAGGATCAGAGACGTGCCCATTTCCTGGAACTTATGGATAGGACCCGTTTAGAGGATATGGGCCAAATGCAGGCAGGTGGGACTAGAGTAGATGGGACATTGTTGGTCGGTGCGGGCAAGGTGGGCCGAAGGGCCTGTACCCACACTGTATCACTCTCTGACTCTACAGTGGGTCACGTACAAAACTGGAGGCTCCTGAACGCCGTTAGGTGCAGTGTTCCAGTCTACAGGAAGATGGCGATGTTCACACCAAACCATAATGCCTAAGAACGGCTTGGAGATGTTTTTCCAGATTAAATAGTAAGGCGAGATGGTCAGGTCCGGGGCTGGTAGCTAAATGAGTCACAGAGAACTCTAATCACAAATAAAATGTCCACAGGACAAAGTGTAAAGAGATTGGGAATGGTTAGAATATGCATCTTGATGAACACCCCACAGCTTACAACCCAACAGTATGAATATTGACTTCTCCAACTTCAAGTAACCCTTGCTTTCCCTCTCTCTTCATCCGCCCCATCCCAGTTCTCCGACCAGCCTGACTGTCCTGATAAATTTTACATTGCATGCCTCGTTGTTACATTCCCCTAGCTAACAATGATCTAGTCTACATCTTCCTTGAACTGCATCCCCTTTTTCTCTCTCGTTTTCACACCTTACTAGCCCATACCTCTCGTTTCCCTCTCCCCCGACTCTTACTTGTTAGATACCAGCACTGGTTGTTTTGGGAGGAACTGCAGATGCTGCGTTACACCGAAGAGCTGTACAAAATGCTGGAGACACTTCTTCGGTCTGAAGAAGGGTCTCACCTCGAAAGGCCACCCATTCCTTCTGTCCAGAGATGCTGCCTGACCCGCTGAGTTACTCCAGCATTTTGTGTCTACCTTAAAACCAAAACTTTCGATCGCAGACCTCCAAAAATATATATTTGGGTACAATCAAGCGGAGAGGGAAAGCAACTCAAACTGCATGGAAAACACGGGAACTAAGAAGCAACACAGCACATGGGCTTTTATTTAGAGGGTCCAACAGTCTTTGCATCTATACAGCACCATGTTGAGAAAAAAAATAACCCTCAGCTATTCTGTCAGATGTTCATCAATCTGTGTCTATAACCCCACATGCAACTTCTTCTTCTTGCGTTTGAGGCAGCAGAGGTTATCTAACGCCCTCCAGGCACTGTCGCCAGTTCAACGTGCTGTTGTCAAGGGCCGTGAGGTCTACCCCTCCACCGGGGGGGGGGGGGCAGAGGACAGCGCAGTCGAGAATGACGTGCTGCGCTGTTTGCTGGTCTGCTCCACGCACGCAGCCTGCTGATGAACGCAGCCCCCAGCGATGCATGTTGGCGTTGAACCGGCCGACCCCTTTGCGGAGCCGGTTCAGGGCGACCCACTCTTAGCGGGGCAGGTCCGGGCCGGGTGGGGCTGTGGTGTTCGGTGCGACAGTGAATTGAGGAGGTCGCGAAGTCTGTTCCCAGTTGGTTCTCCATGCTCCTAGTGTGTTGAAACCGGAGCCACAGATGGTCGCTGCAACAATATTAACAGATTAATGCTTAGCCTGTCTGACTGTCTTCTTCAGTCTGAAGAAGGGTCTTAACCCGAAACGTCGCCCATTCCAGAGATGCTGCCTGTCCCGCTGAGTTACACCATTTTGTGTCTATCTTTGGTTTAAACCAGCATCTGCAGTTCCTTCCAGCACATCTGTTCCTAAAGCCCTGCATCAGCTATTTTTTATTATTTTCCTTCTTTAAAAATTCATTATGCTCTCTCTGCAATACCAAGCAAAAGATTATCACATGAATGTGCTGAACTTACATCTAGTTATTGCAAAGTAACGGTGTCCTTTGGTATTATTTTCCCGATGAAACAGTTATGGATTTACAAAAGGAAGGATCTGCCACGGACGATCAAGGGTTTGTTGTCAGATTGAATCGGAAGTGTGGACAAGGAAAAGTATCACACAGCCTGAAAAAGCTGAGCTCCGTACTTTGTTCACCTATCCGCTCGGATAATTCATCTTTTCTTTCTCTGGTGTACGTGGTATACGTGGTAGGTTATGAGAAAAAATTACCATGAAAATGCATTAGAAGTATTTGTTTTGCATTTTACGCAACTGCTCTGAAATATTCTCTGTGAGCCATTGATAAAAGCGAAGTAGGTTAATGATGGGTCACTTTCAGATGCAGTGATGTAAGGAATTTCCATGGATTGTCACCTTGTCGTGGTGGAGAAGCTTGTGTGGTCCTGAGATCCTGAGAGCGATGCCGCCTGGAGCTACGCTCCTGGTCGGGCCACCCATGGCGGTAAGGACGAGGGGGAGGACTCTGACAAAGAGCAATCCAGCCAAGTCCTCAACGGTGGAACAGGCGGAGGATGATGGCTGACTTTAGTGGAGCGTCACGACGGCTGGGAAGGCGGATGAAGGCTGCAGCAGAAAAGGGTCTCTGAGAAGGATGTGCTGGCTCTAGTGAGGGTCCAGAGGAGGTTTACAAGAATGATTCCAGGAATGAGTAGGTTAACCTAAGATGAGCGTTTGACGGCACTGGGCCTGTGATCGCTGGAGTTTAGAGGAATGAGGGTGGACCTCATTGAAACGTACAGAATACTGAAATGTTTGGATAGAGTGGATGTGGAGAGGATGTTTCCACTAGCGGGAGAGTCCAGGACTAGAGGTCATAGCCACAGAATTAAAGGATGTTCTTTGAGGAAGGAGATGAGGAGCAATATCTTTAGTCAGAGGGTGGTGAATCTGTGGAATTCTTTGCTATAGAAGACCGTGGAGGCAGTCAGTGGATATATTTTAGGCAGAGATTATATAGATTCTTGATTAGTACAGGTATCAGAGGTTATGGGGATAAGGCAGGAGAATGGGATTAAGTGGGAGAGATAGATCAGGCATGATTGAATGGCAGAGTACATTTTTTTGGGCTGAATGGCCTAATTCTACTCCTATCACTTATGAACCTATGCACAGGTGTTAGAATCCATGTCCTGCAGAGATGCTACCTGACCCACTAGGTTACTCTAGTGCTCAAATGGGCCGCATGGTGGCACACCGGTAGAGTTTCTGGGCGGAAGGCAGGAGAATGGGATTAGGAGGGAGAGATAGATCACCCATGATTGAATGGTGGAGTAAACTTGATGGGCCGAATGACCTAATTCTGCTCCTATCAATAATAACCTTATAATCTTATAATCTTATGAAAATGCTGGAGTAACCCAGCGGGACGGGCAGCATCTCTGGTGACTCTTCGGATCGAGACCCTTCAGGAGAAGAAGAGTGTGAAGGTCTGAAAAAGGGTCTCGACCCGAAACGTCACCCATTCCTTCTCTCCAGAGATGCTGCCTGCCCCGCTGAGTTACTCCAGCATTTTTGCATCCATCTTTGGTGCAAACCAGCATCTGCAGTTCCTTCCTACGCATTTTGTGGAATCAATGCTGTAGAAACAGAGGAGAGAGTAAGACAGCGCAGTATACTAGTAAATGACTGATTCAAGCAATCCAAGGGGGTTAACTAGCCAATATTAATGATACAGCTGTATTGGTTAAAAATATTAAGTGTCTTTCACTCCCATATATCAATTTCTAAAACTGAAAAACTGCAGATGCCGATCATTAACATGAAATGCTACTTGCTTCTGACTCCACAGATGCTGATTGCATCAGTTTTTTCTGGCATTCGCTGTTCTTATTTTAACATAAATCTATCGTCCCAATATTGTTGATGACGCGCAGCCATTCCAGTTTCCTTGAAATACTTTAATTCCATAGCTCCCACAGATGATGTTAAAAAGGATTATGGAGTTGTTTGTGATATTTACATGTTGGTTAAGTGAATATACAACGTGCATAAAAGTCACAAGTGATAGGAGCAGAATTAGGCCATTTGGCCCATCAAGTCTACTCCGCCATTCAATCGTGGATGATCTATCTCTCCCTCCTAACCCCATTCTCCTGCCCTCTCCCCACAATATCCTCTAATATTAGTTAGATGCCTTCGGACAGCTTCAAAATAACAGTGGAGATGCCAAAATAGTTCAATGGATCATACACTTCTTATCAAACTAACATTCTTCAAGAATTTACAAAGCCTCAACAAATTTGCGGAATTAATTTAATGTACAAAATTAATGAATCCTAGAAGTCAGATGATGTTCACTCATTACATGCAAACATTTGTTCCAGTCCAAGTTACATTTGGTATTTAGGACTGAGATGAGGAAAAACATTTTTCACCCAGAGATTTGTGAATCTGAGGAATTCTCTGCCACAGATGGCAGTGGAGGCCAATTCACTGGATGTATTCAACAGAGAGTTAGCTCTTAGGGCTAACGGGAATCAAGGGATATGGGGAGAGAGCAGGAACGGGGTACTGATTTTGGATGATCGGACACACTGATCTGTTTTGTAGTCAATGCCTACTATGTTCTGTTGTGCTGAAGCAAAGAAAGAATTTCATTGTCCTGTCAGGGACACATGACAATAAACTCTTTTGACTTTTTTGACTTTGATCATATTGAATGGTGGTGCTGGCTAGAAGGGCCGAATGGCCTACTCCTGCACCTATTTTGTGTGTTTCTATGTTTCAAATTACAAAGCTGCAGCACTGAAGGCATTAACTTGTGCTGAATTCAGATTTTCCACTAACAATTTTCCACCTATGATTCAGATGAAGGTTAACACCATCCTTTCATGTGGAACATTATGTTTGTTGCCGACTCACTTCTCCCCGCAGCCTGAGGCATTTCAGCTGCTGATTTTGCTATTTCTTGTCATGAACATTTATGCTATGTTTGTTTAGTCTTTTGGGGGCCGTTCAGTACTCGCTGATGCACTTACCTATAGCACAGTCTTTGCTCCTGTTCCTGCAAAATCTGCCAGGGGCAATCCGATGTCTATTAAGTCAATTCATTTTTTAAATAAAATTCTTGCTGTGCCTTCAACAAGGGGCAAACCATTTTCAATCATTGCTTTCGATGTTGTTCTGTGTTTGCAGTTCCAACAAAATCCAATGAAATTCAGTGGCTTAGAAATGTTATTTTAATCAAATTAATATGAAAAGCCCATTTATGTTTTTGCATTCGACCAACTTCACCATTTCAGTTTTAACCTGATAGGGCACCTAACTTCTTGCAAAAGATCCCTTCTGCCTAATGATGGTGCAGGTTCTCACTCCACTTTCGGCCAATGTGTTGCGTTGAGATGCTATTGTGTGTGTGTGTGTGCTGAAAGTTAATGGACGTAAGCCCCGCATTCGCCACTAGAGGTCACTCCAGTTTGCAATCTGGTGTTTAATCGAGGATCTCCTCTAGTATATCGGTGAGACCAAGCGGAGGCTTGGCGATCGTTTCGCCGAACACCTCCGCTCGGTCCGCAAAAACCAACCCGACCTCCCGGTGGCTCAGCACTTCGACTCCCCCTCCCATTCCGTATCCGACCTCTCGGTCCTGGGCCTCCTCCACGGCCAGAGTGAGCAACACCGCATGTTGGAGGAACAGCACCTCATATTCCACTTGGGGAGTCTGCATCCTTTGGGCTTGAACATTGAATTTTCTCAATTCTGTTAGCCCTTGCTGTCTCCTCCCCTTCCCACCTCTCCCTCAGCCCTCGGGCCCTGGCATTCCCTCTATCTCTATCTCCCTCCCCCACCCTAGTCGCACTAGCTTCTCATTTTCACACCACAAATAGCTTACAATGGCTTGTTCCCTTTATCATCGATACTTTTTTGCATATCTTTCATTGTTCTTTATCTCTCCACATCACTGTCTATATCTCTCGTTTCCCTGATCCCTGACCAGTCTGAAGAAGGGTCTCGACCCGAAATGTCGCCTATCTCCTTCGCTCCTTAGATGCTGCTGCAACCGCTGAGTTTCTCCAGCTTTTTGTGTAACCATCTCCTCTGGTATCTTTGGTTTAATCTAAGAATAAGAAGAAATCTGATGGGCCTCCTACTCCCAACTGCTAGAGTCATAGAGTGATACAGCGTGGAAACAGGCCCTTCGCCCAACTTGCCAGCATCGGCCAACATGTCCCAGCTACACTCATCCCACCTTCCCGCGTTTGGTCCATATCCTTCCAAACCTGTCCTATCCATTTACCTGTCTAACTGTTTCTTTAATCAACTACCTCCTCTGGCAGCTCGTTCCACGCACCCACCACCCTTTGTGTAAAACTTTACCTCCCAGATTATTATTAAATCTTTTTCCCTTCACCTCAAACCTTTGACCTTAGGTCCTCGATTCACCTACTCTGGGCAAGAGACTCTGTGCATTTATCCTTTCCCGATCTATTCCTCTCCTGATTTTATACATTATCCAATTACCTTCCATTGTCCCAGTTTTCCATGGATGTTCATGAAATAGGCAAGACTGACTAATGCGATAAGGCAGTGAATGTCCATGGAAAACTAGGCAAATTAGTTCTGGGTAAATTGACAGAAAAGGTTTTAAAATATATCTTTTAGTTTAGTGTAGTTTAGAGACTCAACATGGCCACTGCAGCCTGGGATGCAGAATAATATGTGGCAGTCAAATTTGGTCTCCTGATTTGATGAAGGACATTCTTGCTATTGAGGGAGTGCAGCGTAGTTTCACCAAGCTAATTCCCAGGATGGCGGGACTGACATATGATGAAAGAATGGGCTTGTATTCACTGGGATTTAGGATGAGAGGGGATCTTATAGAAACATATACAATTCTTAAGGGATTGGATAGGCTAGATGCAGGAAAAGTATTCCCATTGGCCCTTCAGCCCACTGCGTCCACGCCGACCAGTAACCCCTGCACACTAACGCTATCCTACGCACACCAGGGACAATTTACAACTTTTACCGAAGCCTATTAACCTACAAACCTGTACGTCTTTGGAGTGTGGGAGGAAACCGGGGCACCTCGATACAACCCACGCAGGTCACGGGGAGAAGGTACAAACTCTGTATAGACTAGCAGCCGTAGTCAGGATCCAACCCGGGTCTCTGGCGCTGTAAGGCAGCAACTCAACCGCTGTGCCACCAATCTGAGATCATATAGTCCTTAATCGTACCCTAGGGGCTCGCGAGCCCACGGTCCGCTAGAGAGGTGGAGGCAACAGGACACAAATGGATGAAGCTGAAAAAAGGAAAAGATTAGAAATAATCCAGATGGTTCAGAGATTAAAAATAAAAGATTGAAAAAAAGAAAAGTAATATAGTAAGAGCTACAAAAAGTGAGTCTAAATATCGAAAAAAAGTATAATTAAAATGACGCGATGTTAGGTGAGATTGAATTATGCTGTTCTGAAGAACCCAGGTGTCCTTGTACATGAAAGGTAAACGCAGACACTTGCAAACAATGAGGAAGGCATAAAGTGTGTGCAGGAAGGAACTGCAGATGCTGGTTTACACCGAAGTTGGACCTGATATGCTGAAGTAACTTAGCGGGGCAGGCAGCATGTCTGGAGAGAAGGAATGGGTCGAGACCCTTCTTCAGCTGTCGGCCTTTACGACATAAGGATTTGAGTGCATGCGTAAGGGCACCTTGCTCCAATTATATAGGCCACTGGGGAGGCAACCTCTGAAATATGGTGTTTGGGTCCAGTCTCACTAACTAAGGGAGCATAGACTTGCAAAAGAGGATGTGCAACAAGGGCGCGCCTGCTTGATTACAGGAATAATGGCTTTGTTGCGTGAAGAGAGGAAGCAGACAGGGCTGTGTAGGAAGGAACTGCAGATGCTGGTTTAAACTAAAGATAGAAACAAAAAGCTGCAGTAACTCAGCGGGTCAGGCAATATCTCTGGAGAAAATGAATAGGTGACGTTTCGGGTCGAGACGCTTCTTCAGACTGAGAGTCAGGGGAAAGGGAAACGAGAGATATAGATGGTGATGTAGAGAGATATAGAACAAAATGAATGAAAGATATGCAAAAAAGTAAAGATGATAAAGGAAACAGGCCATTGTTAGCTGTGGGCTGGGTGAAAACGAGTTACAATGAGACTTTGAAGCTGGTACGACATGGGTGGGGGAGGGATGGAGAGAGGGGATGCAAGAGCTACTTGAAGTTAGGGAAATCAATTTTTATACTGCTGGGTTGTAAACTGCCCAAGCGAAATATGAGGTGCTGTTCCTCCAATTTGCCTTTGGCCTCACTCTGACAATGGAGGAGACCTAGGACAGAAAGGTCTGTGTGGGAATGGGAAGTCGAATTAAAGTGTTTGGCCACCGGGAGAACAGGTAGGTCCAGGCAGACTGAGCGAAGGTGTTCAGTGAAATGATTGCCCAGACTGTGTTTGGTCTCACCGATGTATAGGAGTCCCCATCCTGAACAACGGATACAGTAGATGAGATCGGAGGAGGTGCAAGTGAACCTCTGTCTAACCTGAAAGGACTGTCGGGGTCCCTGGACAGAGTCGAGGGCGGGGGTATAGGGACAGGTGTTGCATCTCCTGTGGATGCAGGGGAAGCATGAGATTTGTACTAGCTCTAAAGTCAGGGAAAGTAAGCATGGAGGTAGAGCAGGCAGTGAAGAAAGCAAAATGGCATGTTGGCCTTCATAGCGAGAGGATTTGAGTATAGGAGCAAGGAGGTCCTACTGCAGTTGTACTGGGCCCTGGTGAGACCACACCTGGAGTATTGTGTTAAAGAAGGAACTCCAGATGCTGGAGAATCGAGGGTACACAAAAGGCTGGAGAAACTCAGCGGATGCAGCAGCATCTAAGGAGCGAAGGAGATAGGCGACGTTTCGGGTCGAGACCCTTCTTCAGACTGGTCAGGGATCAGGGAAACGGGAGATATAGACGGTGATGTGGAGAGATAAAGAACAATGAATGAAAGATATGCAAAAAAGTATCGATGATAAAGGGAACAAGCCATTGTAAGCTGTTTGTAGTGTGAGAATGAGAAGCTGGTGCGACTAGGGTGGGGGAGGTCCGCTTGGGGAGTCTGCATCCTCTGGGCTTGAACATTGAATTTTCTCAGTTCTGTTAACCCTTGCTGTCTCCTCCCCTTCCCACCTCTCCCTCATCCCTCGGGCCCTGGCATTCCCTCTCTCTTTATCTCTCTCCCCCAGCAGGTCAGGCAGTATCTGTGACGCGAGAAGGACAGTCAACGTTTTGGGTCGAGACCCTTCATCTGGACTCAGTCCACAGATGTTGCCTGGCCTGCTGAGACCCAGCAGCAGTATGTTCAAAGATTCTTCTGCATTCTACTGATCCGAGGGACAGGGAAACAAGAGATATAGATGGTAATGTAGAGAGATATAGAACAAATAAATTACAAAAAGATATGCTAAAAAGTAAGATAGTTCAATAAATTGGGAAAAGACACAAAAAGCTGGAGTAACTCAGCGGGTCAGACAGCATCTCTGGAGAAAAGAAACAGGTACTGTTTTGGGTCGAGACCCTTCTTCAGAAACCAGCATCTGCAGTTCTTTCCTACACAATAAATTGAAGATGCAGTTTTTGTTACCTGATTGTAAATCAAATTTACAAAGCAGCCCAATTATCGTCAGAATGCAGATATATCCAGATATAAAGCTATGGATGTGCACTCTTAAACTGCTCAGGGAAGTGTTGTCAATATTACGATTCACATCAGAGCATTATAGTGTACAACCCATCTCGCCTCCTTTCTTATTGGATACATTGCCCGAGCTAGTTTGAAGCTGTCTTATCTCTGTCACGACGACCATTACGCTGTATCAAACTGAGGCAGTGGGCTCAGAAATTCATCCCCTGTTGCTGGTGAGATCAAGTGCTGGCTCACAGGTTTTATAACTGAAAAACTGCTCAGTAGTTGCAGGTTTGACAGCTTAACTGGCTGAGCTTAAGAATCAGAAGAATGTGGAGCGATTGTAATATGTGCAGGAAGGAACTGCAGATGCTGGTTTAAACCATAGATGTACACAAAATACTTGAGTAACTCAGCGGGACAGGCAACAACTCTGGAGAGAAGGAATGGATGACGTTTTGGGTCGAGACCCTTCTTCAGACTGAGAGACAGGGGAAAGGGAAAGGAGATATATAGACGGTGATGTTGAGAGATATAGAACAAATGAATAAAAGATATGCAAAAAAGTAATGATGATAAAGGAAATATGCCATTGTTAGCTGTTTGCTAGGTGAGAACAAAAAGCTGGTGCGACTTTGGTTGGAGAGGGATAGAGAGAGAGGGAATGCAGCGAGTACTAGAAGTTAGAGAATTCAATATTCATACCATTGGGTTGTAAACTGCCCAAGCGAAATATGAGATGCTGTTCCTCCAATTTGCATTTGGCCTCACTGGAGGAGACCTAGGACAGAAAGGTCAGTGTGGGAATGGGAATTAGTGTTTGGCAACCGAGAGATCAGGTTGGTCCAGGCGGACTGAGCGAAGGTGTTCAATGAAACGATTTCCCAGTCTACGTTTGGTCTCACCGATGTATAAGAATCAACATCTTGAACAACGGAAGCAGTAGATGAGGTTGGAGGAGGTGCAGGTGAATCTCTGCCTAGCCTGAAAGGACTGTGATGAGGTTAGGATATACTGATATGAATACTGTTCAAAGTGGAAGTAAAGCAGAACAAATGATTGTAACCATGGAACTCACTATGCCTTCACATCGGGGACCAGAGGACATAGGTTCAAGGTGAAGGGGAAAAGATTTAATCGGAATCCGAGGTGCCACGTTTTCACACAAAGGGTGGTGGGTGTATGGAACCAGCTGCCAGAGGAGGTAGTTGAGGCTGGGACTATCCCAACATTTAAGAAGCCATTAGACAGGTACATGGATAGGACAGGTTTGGAGGGATATGGACCAAGCGCAGGCAGCTGGGACATGTTGGTCGGTGCGGGACAAGTGCAGCTGGGACATGTTGGTCGATGTGGGCAAGTTGAGCCGAAGGGCCTGTTTCCATACTGTATCACTCTATGACAATACATAGAGACATAGACAATAGGTGCAGAAGTAGGCCATTCGGCCCATCGAGCCAGCGCCGCCAGTCAATGTGATCATGGCTGATCATCCCCAATCAGTACCCCGTTCCTGCTTTCTCCCCATATCCCTTGATATGATACGATACGATAGAACTTTATTTATCCCAGGAGGGAAGTTGATCTGCCAACAGTCATAAAAACACAAAAACAAAATACATGAAACATGAAATTAAAGTGATGAGTGGAAAGGATTGGGGATGTGCAAAGATTGGGGGGTGGGGGGGGGGGGAGTCAGTCTCAGTCTACCCTACAACAGAAGGGGGAGGAGTTGTACAGTTTGATAGCCACAGGGAAGAAGGATCTCCTGTGGCGTTCTGTGTTGCATCTCGGTGGAACCAGTCTGTTGCTGAAGTTGCTCCTCAGGTTGACCAGTGTGTCATGGAGGGGGTGAGCTGTATTGTCCAGGAAGCTCCGCAGTTTGAGGAGCATCCTCCCCTCCAAGACCACCTCCCATGAATCCAACTGGATGACACAATCATGACTATGACACGGAAAATTAATCCCGTTCAATATTTCATTTGGAAAGTGTCCCAGGCATATATCCTTTCATCCCGATACTGGCTGGGCTCGGGCATCAACCTCACTTCTTAATCAGAAGCATTGAATTTCTGAAAGCCTGAAGAAGGGTCACCCGTCCCTTCTCTCCAGAGATGCTGCCTGTCCCGCTGAGTTACTCCAGCATTTGCGTGTCTATTGTAGCGGCACCTAGTGGTGGCTTGGGGAAATGTCAACCCTCGCTATTGGCTGGCCCCAACACGCGATCACGGGTGTGTTTTTCGCGGGCTTTTGCTCCTCAGTCGACAGCGCTCCTCCCGCGTAGCAGGAGCTATTATGTATTTGGCTGACCCAGCACGCGGTTTTCGAGTACTACCTTTTGTTTGTTTATTCCAAATAAAAAAAATGTTTTACTCAACCTGCCTCTCTCGAGAATCGAGGACCAGAGGACATAGGTTTAAGGTGAAGGGGAAAAGATTTAATAGGAATCTGTGGGGTAACTTTTTAACACAATGGGTGGTGGGTGTATGGAACGAGCTGCCAGAGGAGGTAGTTGAGGCTGGGACTATCGCAACTAAGAAACAGTTAGATACATGGATAGGACAGGTTTGGAGGGATGTGGGCCAAGCGTAGCTGGGCTATGTGGCCCAGCGTGGGAAAGTTGGGCAGAAGAGCCTGTTTCCACCCAGTAAGACTCTATAACCTGGTGCGCTGAAGTCTCCCTTGTGGGCCAGAAGTTAATGTTGTTCTGCTGTTGTGTTGCCTTAAGGTCATAATTAGGCAATTTGGACCATCAAGTCTACTCCGCCATTCCATCAT
The DNA here is from genome assembly GCA_035221665.1 of Okamejei kenojei. Taxonomy (NCBI): domain Eukaryota; kingdom Metazoa; phylum Chordata; class Chondrichthyes; order Rajiformes; family Rajidae; genus Okamejei; species Okamejei kenojei. The sequence goes on along the minus strand of CM069132.1, from coordinate 8,601,651 downwards.
GGCTGATCTATCTCTCCCTCCTAACCCCATTCTCTTGCCTTCTCCCCATAACCTCTGACACCCGTACTAATCAAGAATCTATCTATCTCTGTGAGATAGTCCACACCTGGAACAGCAGATACAGTAGATGAGGTTGGAGGAGGTGCAAGTGAACCTCTGCGTCGCTTGAAAAAACAGACTTGGTCCTTGTACGGAGTCGAGGGGTGAAGTATAAGGACAGGTGTTGCATCTCCTGCGTTTGCAGGGGGAAGTATCCAGGGAAGTGGTGGTTTGGGTGGGAAGGGACGCCCAATTCTTATCTCCTATCCTTCAGGCAAAGTACAAGGTTCCCAGGTGCACCAGTCAGTTGCCTATTTCCAACCATTCCTTCCCAGCCACCTTGGAACACAATGCTCCCTCTGGCCATTTCACCACCCGCATCCCAGTATTTCACAGCACTCCCACCGGATACTGGATACATCATAGAAACATAGAAAATTAGAAAATTAGAAACGTAGAAAATTAGAAACGTAGAAAATTAGAAACGTAGAAAATCAGAAACGTAGAAAATCAGAAACACAGAAACGCAGAAACACAGAAACACAGAAACTTAGAAACACAGAAACATAGAAACACAGAAAATAGGTGCAGGAGTAGGCCACTTGGCCCCTCGAGCCGGCACCGCCATTCAATATGATCATGGCTGATCTAGAATCAGTCCCCCGTTCCTGCTTTTCCCCCATATCCCTTGATTCCGTTACGATATGATACAATACGATAAAACTTTATTCGTCCCTGGAGGGAGATTGACCTGCCGACAGTCACAACACACAAGGTACACGAAAACTTGAAATTAAAAGTTTCAAAAAGAAAAAGACAAGCGACTGTCGGCTGGCTACCGTATGCACAGTGCCTTCACCGGAACAAAAAGCCCTAAGAGCTAAATCTAACTCTCTCTCAGTTTAGTTTAGTATATTGTTGTCACGTGTGCCGAGGTGCAGTGAAAGACTTTTGTTTTTAACGGAAGTCAGATAAAAAAGCTATACGTGAGCACATTGACAGTGCACAGATATTAAAGGGTGCCACATTTAGTGCAGGATATTAATGCTGCTATTGAAATGAAGATTTAAAAGTGTGGAACGATTGTAATGGGTGAAGCACATCTTCTTCTGGGACCAGCATGCAATGAGTTGCCCCAGTCCAATGACATGGCACTATAGTGTGTCAGTAAATGCGGTACCCGGATGTGGCATCGAAGGATGAGAAGCTGAAACAAAGAAATCAAAGCCAAATAGCCGAATGGAAACGTAGCCGAAACGCCAACGAAATGAAAGGGCGGGATGCCTAAAAGCCAACTAACAGAAAGGCTGCATCGCCTAACAGCAAACTCACCGAATGGCTGCTCTGCCAAAAAGTCAAATGAAGGACATGACGTCGCCGGGGGGGCGGGACTTGTCAGCGATTGTTCCAGACCCCGCGTGGGGGTCATTTTCCCCACACAAGCCATTATTTTACTTTTCGACAGAGCGGCATTCGGTTAGTTGGCTTATAGGCAACGCAGCCTTTTGGTTAGGTGGCGTTTCGGCAGAGCAGTCATTCGGTGAGTTTGCTTATTAGGCGACGCAGCCTTTCGGTTAGTTGGCTTTTAGGCATCCCGCCCTTTAAGTTCGTTGGCGTTTCGGCCTCGCATGCTTTTGGTTCGTTGGCGTTTCGGCCTCGTATGCTTTTGTTTAATAGGCGTCTCGGCTTAGTTTCCATTTGGCTATTTGGCTTTGACTTCTCGTCCCTCTACGCCACGTCCCTACACGAGTACATGCTGAATGTCCTGGGCCTCCTCCACTGTCAGAGTGAGACCAAACGCAAATTGGAGGAACAGCATCTCATATGTCACTTGGGCAGCTTACAACCCAGTGGTATGAACATTGATTTCTCTAACTTCTAGTAACCCTTGCTTACCCTCTCTCACCGACCCTCCCCCACCCTAGTCATCATACTGGTTTCACTGTCATCCTGTTGCACTTCACTGTCTGTGTAACTCATTGTCACCTACCCCACAGCCAACAATGGACCATTGTGGGCTCCACCTTTCCTTGATCATTCTTGCTTTTCGCACATCTTTCATTGTTTTGTTCCATATCTCTTCTATATCACCGTCTGCATCTCTCAGTTCCCTTTCTACTGATTCTCAGTCTGAAGAAGGGTCTCGACCCGAAATGTCACCTATTACTTTTCCCCAGTGATGCTGCCTGATCCGCTGAGTTACTCCAGCTTTTTGTGTCTTTCTAAGGCTATATTCAAGTCCCCTTCAGAAAGCAAACCCCCCACAACCCAACTAACATTAAAAAGCCGCCTCTTACTCCTGCAGCTATGTGGGAGAGTTATAGCCCTGTTCCATGGTACGAGTTTATTCCCAGAGCTCTCCCGAGTTTAAAAAAAAAATCAAACTTGTGGTAAGCACAGAGAATGAACGTAGCGGGTACGTCGGAGCTCGGGGACGTCTCTTAGCGGCTCGTAACGCTAACGGCAGGTACTCGGAAAGACTCGCTAACGGCAGGTAAGCACGGGAAGACTCGTGAAGATTTTTCAACATGTTGAAAAATGTCCACGAGAGCTCCGGGTACCAACGAGCGGCCATTACCGTAAATCTCTGAGTTCGAATCAGGGCAAACTCAGGAGAACTCTTGGAATGAACTCGTACAGTGGGACAAGGGTTTTACAGCTGCTGGAAGATATGTAATTCGACTGCACAACTGCTAAAATAAAAGACTGATTTGCTTTTGACCATTGACTAAATAAGGGTATTGTGGTCTGGCTGTTAAAGATTTATACTCAGTATCTGACAGTAAAGATTAGGCTGACTTTATAGTTTAGCTGCGAGGGTGCTGGGAACATTGCACAGACAGGCCACGGGTATCCTGTCCACTTGGATTCATCTTCCAACAGCAGGAGGCGCTCACAGCCCAGGAGGCACAAGACAATGTTTTCAAGCTGTTGGACTATCCGTCAATTTAATTTGGGCAGGTTCTGCTGGCGAGTCAGACAATTCACGAGCAATAAATGCTGCAAACACACACACGCACACAAAACCTCTCTCGGATGCTGGCCAATGCAAGAGTATTGACATTAATTAATTAAACAATATCGAGTGCTTGTTTACTGCCAGCCAACAAAAGCGTGTTTACTCTTTAATATTTGCTCCTGTCCTTTCTTCAAAGTGTTCATTAAATTGATAATAATGTCATATTGACAGTCAAATTTTAGACTTCCACATTTGGTTTGAGTGCAGTAGCAGTCAACATACACACAGATCTCCTGTTTAAAGGAAATTCAATTTGATGTTGTCACATGCAGTTGGACACAATGTTCTGCTTCATTTGTGTTGTCGTCCTTCGTGTATCAATATGTACACATTTCTTTTGATGTAGGATGGGCTCAGATTAAAGGGAACAAGGTTAGTTCTGTCTCAGACAGCCGTTTTCCTCTTAGCTTTAATCCAGTGAGGACCGATTTAGGAGACAGTTTAATCTTCATTAGTTTAGAAGGCTGGAACAGTCACTGCACGACTCCCAGGTGCAGCAACGGATGCTTTTCCAACAAACGCATTAAAATTCATTCTCTACATTTCTATTTACAATCAGTTACAAGGAAAGTTAAAAATATTATCCTAGTGAGAAGGGACTTGGGACTTATTAACATTGGGCTTTCACAAGTTCACAAGTGATAGGAGCAGAATCAGGCCATTCTGCCCATCAAGTCTACTCCGCCATTCAATCGTGGCTGATCTATCTCTCCCTCCTAACCCCATTCTCCTGCCTTCTCCCCATAACCCCCGACACCCGTACTAATCTAGAACTACAGGTAATGCAGCACAGGTTTCCGAAAATTGATTTTAATCGGCAAGGATAAATAATAATTTTATTCTCTGCCTTAGAAATATCAATTGACTTGGCCTCCACGACCTTCTTTAGTTTAGTTTAGAGATACAGCGCAGAAACAGGCCCTTCGGCCCACCGAGTCCGCACCGACCAGCGATCCCCGCACACTCACACTATCCTACGCACACTCGGGACAATTTACATTTTATACCAAGCCAATTAACCTACAAACCTGTACGTCTTTGGAGTGTGGGAGGAAACCGAAGACCTTGGAGAAAACCCATGCAGGTCGCGGGGAGAACGTACAAACTCCGTACAGACAAGCACCCGTAGTCAGGATCGAACCCGGGACTCTGGCGCTGCGAGGCAGCAACTCTTGCCGCTGCGCCACCGTGCAGTTTTGTGGCAGTGAATTCCACAGATTCACCAACCTCCGACTCAAGCTCTAGGGGAAGTTTTTTTCTCACTCAACGCTGCCGATGGCCTCTTGCTACATGCCTACCCAGTGCCACTTGGGAGAAAGCGGAAAGACAAAAGAACTTTAGAAACAGAACAGGAGTAGGCCAGTTATTAGACATGGGTGATCTTTTACCTCAGTGCCCCATTCCTCTCTTCATTTCTCAAAAATATCAATTGATGAAATGGAAGATGTGCTTGATGGCTATGGATCAATGCCAGCTCTGGATAGCTTGCTTGTTGCTCAGAGGATCTTACTGATTTCCAAAGTCAAAACTAAATCCTTGACAAATGTTTATTTTGCGAGCAGAGCACCAAGGCAAATTCCTTGTATGTGTACATACCTGGCCAATAAACATATTCATTCATAAACTTATTCATCAATCAATTAAGCAATTAATTAATCAGTCAATTAATTGATTGATTGATTGATTGATTAATTTGTTCATTCGTTACTTCAGAGAAGTCTTCTCTCCCAAAATGACAACCTGGTGTTGAATATGACTAGTCTCAAGGGTGGGGTTCTTTGCAACTGGACTCATTCAGACATGGTACGAGAAATCTAATGTGACACAGGTCTCAGGCATTTCTGGCTTGGCTGAGAAACGGGTGTCTGAAATACTGAACTGAAGGCTGTGGGTCTCCGCTTATGCTGTGTGCCCTGGGGGTTCTCACACGCCGCTGTGGTGGCTGTTTAGGTCTGTGTTTGATTTTTATGTGGTTATGTATCTTGTTGCTTTTTTGCATGACTGTTGGCAAATCAAATTCCTTGTATGTTTACATACTTGGCTAATAAACTCATTACAATTGCAATTACATTCCAACTGACCTAAACGACTGGTTTGGCCTGAGTACAGACACAAACCGGCAGTGGCGCTTCAGCACTGTTGCTGCCATTGACTGGTGACCTGTACAGACCTGGAGGATTCAGCGGGAAAGCCCCATTTCCAATATGAAGGGGGTGGGCAAGAACTGGTTTTAGAGTTGTGAACTGCGATGGTTTTACTGCAGCTTAGAAAGAGTGAGAAAGAAGTGTTTACGCGGAACAATAAGTTGAGTGGGAGTGAAATAGAGAGTCTGAGGTAGTCATATGGTCATAAGCGATAGGAATAGAATTAGGCCATTCGGCCCATCAAGTCTACTCCGCCATTCAATCATGGCTGATCTAACTCTCCCTCCTAACCCCATTCTCCTGCCTTCTTCCCACAACCTCTGACATCCGTATTAATCAAGAAGTATTTACAGGTTTCAGAAAAGATAAACAATAATTTTTATCTGCTGTGGTCAGTGGGAACATCAGTACATTTATGAAGTCATTTCACGTACGCAGCATATCCCAAAGTATTCTATAGGCAAGTTAACCATTTTATGAACCGTAGGGCAGGACCTTCACGGTGAATGGCAGGGCCCTGGAGAGGGATGGAAAGTAGAAGGATCTAGGAGTGCAGGTTCATACGTCCTTGAAAGTGGCATCACAGGTAGATAGGGTGGTCAAGGCGGCTTTTGGCACATCAGCCAGAGTATAGAATTAGAATGTGATGGTTGTGGAGGCCACGTTTGGAGTATTGTGTTTAGTTTTGGTCACTCTACTATAACAAGGATGTTGATAAGCTGGAAATAGCTTCAGAGAAGATTTACGAGGACTTAAGGGCCTGAGACCATAAGACCATACGACAGAGGAGCAGAATTAGGCAATTAGAGTCCTACAGTGTGGAAGCAGGCCCTTTGGTCCAACTTGCCCACACCGACCAACATGTCCCATCTACACTAGTCCCACCTGGCTGCATTTGGCCAATATTCCTCTGAACTTATGCATGCACCTATCTAAATGTTTCATAAACGTTAGAACGTTGCGGTAGAACCCGTCTCAGCTGCGTCCTCTGGCAGTTAATTCCATACACCCACCACCCTTTGTGTAACAAAATTATCCCTTAGGTTCCTATTAAATCTTCCCCCATCCCTCATCTTAAACCTATGTCCTCTGGTTCGCTATTCCCCAACTCTAGACAAGAGACTCTGTGCGTTTGTCCAATCTGATCCTATCATGATTTTGAACGGCTCTATAAGATCATCCTTCATCCTCCTGCACTCCAATAGAATAGAGTCCTAGCCTACTCAACCTCTGCCTATAGCTCAGGCACTCGACCGGGCAATATCCTCGTAAATTATCTCTGTACCTTTCCAGCTTGACAACATCTTTCCTGTAACATGACGTCCAAAACTGAACACAATACTCTAAATGTAACCTCACAAATGTCTTATACAACTGCAACATGACCTCCCAACTTTTACACTCAATACTCAAGAGTTCAAGAGACATTTATTGTCACATGCACCAATTGATACAGTGAGATTTGAGTTACCATAAAGCCATATGAATAAAAAGACACAATACACGATAGAATTTAACACGAACATCCCCACACAGCAGAATCAACGTTTCCCACTGTGAGGGAAGGCAATAGAGTTCAGTCATCTTCCTCTTTGTTCACGCGTGGTCGGGGCCTTTGAGCCCTCTGCATTTGCTGCTACAGCGGCCCGTTGTTTCAGGCCCTCTCACCGGGACGATCGGAGCTCCGTCGTCGGAACGGAGAACACTCTCGGCGGCTTGGAGTTTCCGAATCGGCCACTTCCTACTGGAGACTGCGGCTTTCCGAAGTCTACAGGCCGAGCTGGACGGAGATTCAATGCTGGCGACCCCGGCAAGAGGTCCCCAGCACTCCGCGATGTTAAAGTCAGCGCCGCCCGCGGCTGGAAGTTCCACAGATCACAGCTCCATGGTGTTAAACAGCATGGAGTTTGACTGATGAAGGCCAATGTGCCAAAAGCCTTTTGACCACCCTATCTACCTGTGATGCCAGTTTCAAGGAATTCAGCCCATTGAGTCTACTCTACCGTTCAATCAATATATCGCTTATAATTAACCATATCAATGAATATTTTTCCCTCTCAACCATGCCTTTGACGCCCTTTCTAATCAAGAACCTATAAATAGCCACCTACAAAATTCCTTGGCCTCCACAGACATCCGTGGCAATAAATTCCACGGATTCACGACCCTCTTACTGAAGAAATTCCTCCTCTGAGGCTGTGCCTGAGTCTCCATTCTGAGGCTGTGCCCTCTGGTTCTAGAATCTCCCATCATCCACATTCATTATCTAGTAGGTTACAATGATATCCCCCTCAACCTTCTAAACTCAAGCGAGTAGGGACCCAGAGACTTCAAACGCTCATCATATGTTAACGCAATCATCCCCGGGATCATTCTAGTAAACCTCCTCTCAACCTTCGCCAAAGCCAACACATCCTTCCTCAGATGTAGGGCCCAAAACTGTTCACAATATTCCAAATGTGGCCTCAGAGCTTAATAAATCCCCAGCATTATATCCTAGCTTTTGCATTCTACTCTTCTCGAAAGGAATGCTAGCATTGCATTTGCCTTCCTTCCCACTGACTCAACTTGCGAATTGGGGGTGGGAGATTGCAACCTTCACGTGGTCCGCCCTGTTTCGACTAATGCAATCAACTCGACGTGCACAAACGGAAGATCAAATAGAACAAGTTGTCCTACAACTTTAGGCTGCGCACGCCACACGAAAGAAGAAGAAGAACGTGCGAATTAACCTTTTAGAAATCCTGCACTTCAGCATTCCCATGTCCCATGTCCCATTCCCATTCCACTTTTGATTTCTGAATCCTCCCCCCACTTTAAAACTAGTCGAGGCCTTGATTCCTTTCAGTTCACTTTAGTTTATTGTCACGTGTGCCGAGGTACGATGAAAAGCTTTTGTTGCGTGCTAACCAGTCAAAGGAAAGACAATACGTGATTACAATTGATTAATTTACAGCGTATAGATACATGATAAGGGAATAACGTTTAGTGCAAGATAAAGCCAGCAAAGACCAATCAAAGATATTCCAAGGGTCATCAACGAGGTAGATAGTGGTTCAGAACTGCTTCCTGGTTGCGGTAGGATGATTCAATAGTTGGGAAGAAACTGTCCCTGATTCTGGTGGACAAAAATGCTGTAGAAACTCAGCGGGTGAGGCAGCATCAATGGAGCTAAGAAAATAGGCAACGTCTCTAGTCGAGACCCTCTTCAGACTGGAGAAGGGTCTCGACCCGAAACGTTGCCTATTTCCTTCGTCTGCTGAGTTTCTCCAGCATTATTGTCTACCTTCGATTTTCCAGCATCTGCAGTTCCTTCTTAAACACTGAATCTGGTGGTGTGGTTTTCACACTTCTATCCCTTTTGCCTGATGAAAGAGGGGAGAAGAGGGAGTGGCCAGGATGCGACTTGTCCTTGATGATGCCGCTGGCCTTGCCGAGGCAGCGTGAGGTATAAATGGAGTCAATGGAAGGGAGGTTGGTCTGTGTGATGGTCTGGGCTGCGTCCACAAACCAGATAAGGCCCCCTCAATTCCCACTCTCTGCCTTCTGCCACTCAACCAATCTTCTACCCAAGCTGGTGCCTTGCCTCTGATATCATGGGCTCCTATCTTGTTTAGCAGCCTTAAGGTGTGGCACTTCTGACTCCGGTGATTTTTGAAAGTTCTCTTAATGCCTCCACAATCTCTACAGCTACACCATTCAGAACCCTGGTGAGTGGTCCATCTGGTCCAGGTGACTTATCCACCTTTTAGCTTCCCAAACACTCGCTCCTCAGTAATATTTAAAACATTCCTTACCTTGGGACCCTGTACCAACCTGATTTTCCCAGTCTACTTCCAAATTGAAATCCCCCACGACCACTGTAACATTGTGTCTATACATACATTTCAGCTTCTGCCTCTCAAACTGCAGGTTGGATTCTATCATATTATGATCACTACCTCCTAGGGGTTCCTTCACCTTAAGCTCCCAAATCAAGTTTGGTTCATTGCGTGGCATCAAATCCAGGATAGCCTTTTCCCTATGTAGACAAAAGTGCTGGAGAAACTCAGCGGGTGCGGCAGCATCTATGGAGTGGAAATAGGCAACGTTTCGGGCCGAAACCCTTCTTCAGACTGATGTAGGGGTGGGGGGGGTGTTCGGGGGGGGGGGGGGGTGGGGTGGGGGGTGGGGGACAGGGCGGGAAGATGAAAGGAAGAGGAGGAGCCAGAGGGCTGAGGGAGAGCTGAGAAGGGGAGGAGACAGCGAGGGCGACCTGAAATCGGAGTAGTCAATGTTCATGCCGCTGGGGTATAAACTGCCCAAGTTTATGAGGTGCTGCTCCTCCAATTTCTGGTGGTCTTCACTCTGGCCATGGAGGAGGCCCAGGACAGAAAAGTCGGATTCGGAATAGGAGGGGGAGTTGAAGTGCTGAGCCACCGGGAGATCAGGTAGGTTATTGTAGACCGAGCGGAGGTGTTCGGTGAAACGATCGCCAAGCCTACGCTTGGTCTCACCGATGTAGATCCTACAAGCTGCTCTAAGAAGCCATCTCATTGGTGTTCAAAAATGTCCTTATCTTGGGAATCAGTACCAACCTGATTTTCCCAGTCTGCTTCCAAATTGAAATCTTTCAGGGCTACTGTAACTGTTGTCTTTCTTATGTGCCTTTTCTATTTCCGAATGTAATTTGTGCCCTTCATCCGGACTACTATTCAGAGGCCTGAATTTTGTGCCTATCCTCGATTCACTGATGTTTGTTGAGCAAAAGACCAGAATCAAATGCCCTGCTCTTTATTCACACAGCTTCATGGGATCTTTCTGCTCACGTGGGAGAGTAAGTAGCAGGCATGGTTTATTTGCCTCTTTGGCCTTAGCCCTATTTGGCAATACCTCCCTTTCCTGCAATGGCAAATAAACTATCCTCTCCCACCTCATTTCTGCCCTTCAACAATAGAACAGCATTGAATTGGAGCAAGAGTTATGCAGAGGTCAATTTCATGCATTTAAAACTGGTATTCATCTCCATAGTCGTTTCTTCCCCACCCCAATTTTTGCTCTTAAATTAGCCCAAGCATCTGTGCTATGTGTGGACGTCAAAGGTTTGGAATGTGGACCGTCCCGTCTATGCCAATGTCAATGTCAACGCCAGTCTGCAGTTTTCCTACAAGAAATGCATTTGATGAAGAGGTAAATAGACCCCAATCCTCCTCCTGGTTTGTTTAGGGGGGCAGATGCACTTGCAACGTGTTACGAGCTCACTTTCTGTCACAGTCACAAACCTCTCCCCGTAGGAAGACCACTCTCAGAAATGCAAGCAGTGCGGACAGCACTGTTCGCCATTTAGTCTAATTACCCTGTGAGCAATGGAAGTCCAGCTCTCTTCAAGAGCAGTTCAGTTCAGTTTATTGTCACGTACACCGAGGTACAGTGAAAAGCTTTGTTGTGTGCAAACCAGTCGGTAGAAAGACAATACATGATTTCAATTGATCCATTTACAGTGCACAGATACATGATAAGGGAATAACGTTTAGTGCAAGGTAAAGCCATCAAAGTCCAGTCAAGGATATTCTGAGGGACATCAACAAGGTAGATGGTAGTTCAGGACTGTGCTCTGCTTGTGGTAAAATGATTCAGTTGCCTGATAACAGCTGGGAAGAAACTGTCCCTGAATCTGGAGGTGTGCGTTTTCACACTTCTGTACCTTTTGCCTGATGGGAGAGGGGAGAAGAGGGTGTGGCCAGGGTGTGACACGTCCTTGATTATGCTGCTGGCCTTGCCGAGGCAGCATGAGGTATAAATGGAGTCCATAGAAGGGAGGTTGGTTTGGGCGATGATCTGGGCTGCGTCCACAATTCGCTGCCCTTTCCTGGCTGTAAAATAATCTCCTTTCATTAATAAGCGAGAAAAATAGTGTTCAAGTGCTACCAAAATGCTAAAATGTCAACCTCTACTCTTGCAGGCATAGTCCTCAATGCGACCTCGCAGTCTCGTGCTTCAGGATGGTTATTTGATGCTTATTTGAAGCTCGCTGGCAATTCCTGGCATTTTCCTCATTTCCTCTGGCTCTCCGGGCAAGTAATTCTCAGGCAACAGTGAAGTGGGCGCATGTGCGCATGTACCGGGCTCTTCTCGAGTGTGCGCATGTGCGGGGGCTTTTCCCGAGTGTGCGCATGTGCAGCGATTACGGGCGGGAAAGGCCTGCGGAATCAGCCATGTTTGCCAGACGTTTCGGAGTTTATGTATTAAAGAAATAAGTTGCTTAAAGCTTAAATAAAGTTAAGAAAATTACAAGTGGCGTAAAGTTTCATTTGCCTCACAACAATTTAAGCAACTTAATCTTAGAAGTCAAGCAGTCAGACATCGGGATGGAGAAACTATTGAAACCACAATGCTTGCATCTGGATCCCAACTCACCTGCTGCTGCAAAGGATTGGAAGAACTGGCTTCGTATACTAAATAACTTCTTTCATGAGTGTGGCAATGATGCACCAGACAGACTCAAGACATTAATAAGCACCGTCTCTTCTGGTGTATACGAGTACATAGAGGAATGTACAACTTATGACTCTGCTATTGATGTACTAAGCAGACTCTTCGTTAAGACACCCAATATGATATTCGCTCGCCACCTCCTTGCCACTCAGAAACAAAAACCTGGTGAGACACTTGATGAATTTTTACAAGAACTTCAAAGACTTAGTAAAGACTGTCAAAGCAGTTACGGCTGATCAATATCGACAGGAACTTATTTGAGACTCTTTTATCAGTGTTTGGCATCACCCTTAATATGACAGAGACTATTAGAAAAAAAAACCTTGGATTTACAGTCAGCTTACAATCAAGTTTACTCTTTAGACTTGGCTCCGAAAAATTCTGATGCTTATGGCTCATCTAATGTGTATTCTGCTGCAACTACTCCAAAAGAATTTCACCCAAGTACTAATATGGAACAAGCTGAAACAATTTATACTGATAAAGGTGCCCTTGCTGCAGCATATAATTATTCAAAAAGGAAGTGTTACTTTTGCGATTTAGCAATGTTACAAAATTTTGAGATTTTAAAAATCAAGTCTGCAATTTATCCCATCAGATAAAACATACAAAGAAGTTTAATTTTACACCTAATTCACTTTCATATCTTCAGTATTAAAAACATTATGGCCATTTTCATACTCGGAAATTAGCATCTTGTTCCCTATTGCCTTTCCATTGACTTAACACAAAAGTTGTGATCGAGGACAATCAAAAGCCCATAACTTTCTTAAAAATTAAGAGAACTGAAAGAAATGTTCAGTTATTATAGATTGAAGCATTCTGAAACTAATATGAAACAATCTTTCTTGGATGCACTGAAATTAAAGCATATAATTATTTAGTTACCCAATTGTAGCTAATTACAAAATTCAATTACTAGATCTAAACATCTATCCATTTCTTAAGAAAATATTAACATTTTTTTTAAAGCCTAATAGCCCTGTCTCACGGTGCGAGTTGACCCACGAGGTACCCCGAGTGAAAGACTCGTGGTTGTGTACGAGACTTCAAGTTTATGTTCAAGTGTTTAACCGAGTTCCCACGGGTATGTCATTTCTGCGATGCTCCAAGTTCCTCCTCCGAGTTACCAAGTTCCTCTCCCATTACTCTTGAGCCAACCGTGAATTAAGGTATGTTTTAATAAAGCAACAATGTTAAAAGACATCTCCATCCTGTGGCTGTGAGTTATTTCAGCGCGGCCGCATCTATTGATACGACCTACAAAGGGAAAATGCGCACCCTCCAGCAACCAATAACGTGGTAAGTGCATTTCCTGGTGCTTTATGTTTTTTCAAATACTGTATTTCCCGGGGTGGGGGGAGAGCTCAGTTTTTGGGGAAGTCTGGCGTTGTGAAGGAGGGGATTGGGGTCAGTAACCCACTTGCCACGCTCCAGTCTGAGTGCAGGTAGATGGGACTAGGTGACAGTAAACGGCACGGAGTAAAAGGGCAGAGATGGCCAGTTTCCGTGCTGTCATAGCTATATGGTTTTATTGTTGCCGGGGAGTGAATTCGCTTGGGTGGCTGCCGCAGCGCTCCGGGCACAGACAGCAGAACTGGCCGCCACTTCCGAGGAAGGAAGCAGCTCGGGTGACTGACTTTGAGCGATATTTTGACTATATATGAGAGATTTAGATTTGAAATGCAGGGGGATGATATTTCGCGGAATTACCCAGCAGTAGGCAACCCAGGAACCACGCAAAGTATATATACATATACACATACACAGGCCTGGGGAGGGGAAAAATGAGGACACGGACGTTTAGTGGGGAATCTCATTGGTTATTATGTGGGAAGGAAGTCCAGATGCTGGTTTAAAGATAGACGAAATGCTGGAGTAACTCAGCGGGACAGGCAGCATCTCTGGGTAGTGGTCTAAGGAAGGGTCTCGACCCGAGACATCATCATTCCTTCTCTCCGGAGATGCTGCCTGTCCCGCTGAGTTACTCCAGCATTGTTCGTGTGTGTGTGTGTGAGTTACTCCAGCATTGCCCATTCCTTCTCTCCAGAGATGCTGCCTGCCCGCTGTGTTAAAAGACTTCCCACGGTAGACTCACGAATCACTAAGGTAAACGCACGGGCCACCACGTTATAAACGAGTTTAAAATGTTTCCATTTTTAACTTGAACTGTAAATTTGACTCGTGGAAAAAAATCAAACATGTTTGATTTTTTTCACGAGTTACCAAGTTTTACGGGTACCTGCCGTTAGCGCCACGAGTCGCTAAGTTGCTCGCAAGAGTTCCGACGTTCCCGCTACGTTTAGTGTACGTGATTACCGCGAGTGACAACTCTGGGTCACTCGTGGGTCAACTCGCACCGTTTGACAGGGGTTTAAGTGTCCAAATATCATTCACACAAGAATTCACAATATAACATGATTTTTAAATCTAATTGTCATTAATTTATAGGCCTAATGCCTTGGCTGTTTTTCAGAGAAAGATGGACTTGTTCAACAGAAAAACCTTAAAGATACTTTCCCTTATCTTGATAATATAACTATTGCAGGAAAAGACCAAGCTGAACATGATGAAAATATACAACGTTTTTAGAAGTTGTACCTTCTAAAAATCTAACATTAAATGAGACTAAGTCAATAACATCTGATTCATCAATTGATATTCTTGGTTATTGGGTTGGAAATGATATAATCAAGCCTGATCCAGAAATACTCCGCCCACTCCAAGCGATACCTGTTCCAGCTACTTTAAACTCTCTACGAAGGGTTCTTGGGATGTTTGCATATTATGCTAAATGGATACCAAATTTTTCTGACAAAATTCAACCTTTGATTAGAGCTAAATCCTTCCCCCTTGACTCTACAGCAATTGGTGCCTTTACTTCTTTAAAGAAACAATTGGAATCTGCGACATTGGCACACAAAAAACACACTACTAACTCAAAAAAGCCATTGACGAGGATCTCCCCTTTGTTGTTGAATGTGATGCCTCTGATTTAGCAGTATCAGCAACATTAAATCAAGGAGGACGACCAGTGGCTTTCATGTCTCGTACTCTCCAAGCTAGTGAATTGCACTACCCACCTTCGAAAAGGAAGCTACAGCAATTATTGAAGCAGTGAGAAAATGGAGTAATTTCCTTGCTCGCCAGCACTTCACTTTGATAACAGATCAGCGTTCAGTAGATTTTATGCTGGATAATCAGAAACGAACAAAGATTAAAAACAGTAAAATTCATGAATGGAGGATTGAATTATCTGCATATAGTTATTCAATTGAGTACCGCTCTGGGAGGGATAATGTTGGTCCGGATACATTAACTCGAGCATTTTCTGCCTCTGTTCATTCTTCTGCACTCACTGATCTTCACAATGGGCTGTGTCATCCTGGAGTCACTCGTTTGTTACACTATGTTCGTCCCAAAAACTACAGAAGATGTGAAGATGACGTGTGCTTCATGTAGAATCTGTGCTGAATTAAAACCAAGGTTCTTCCGTCCTGAAGAAGGAAGATTGATCAAAGCTACTCAATCTATGGAACGTTTGAGTATTGACTTCAAAAGGCCTTTACCATCCTCCTCTCGAAATGTTTATATACTTACCTTAATTGATGAATATTCGAGGTTTCCATTTGCCTTTCCTTGTCCAAATATGTCAGCTGCTACGGTTATCAAATGTTTAGATCAAATGTTTTCATTCTGTGGATTTCCAAGTTATGTACATTCTGATAGGGGCATCTCATTCATGTCAAAGGTTTTAAAGGACTACCTTTCTAATAGAGGAATTGCAACAAGTATTGGAAATGGTCAGGTTGAGAGGTGTAACGGAATCATTTGGAAAGTAGTGGAACTGGCTTTAAAGTCAAATTACATACCAGATCAGCAGTGGGAATGTGTTCTACCAGATGCATTACACTCCATCAGATCTCTACTGTCAACTGCTACCAACACTACTCCACATGAGCGGTTCTTTAACTTCAAATGGCGTTCTTCTAGTGGTACTTCTCTGCCATCATGGTTGACTAGCCCTGGGACCGTGTTGCTTTGTCGTTATGTCCGATCAAATAAGAACGAGCCTTTTGTTGATGAAGTTGAACTGACTGATGTCAACCCATCTTATGCAACTATCAAGTATCAGGATGGACGCCAGTCAACTGTCTCACTTTGTGACCTTGCACCATGTCCGTCTTCTCCATCAGCTCCGTCACTTCTTGATAACACTAATCGAGAACTTCCTCCAACACTTCTAGCATCCCCTATGGAAACTTCTATAAGAAATTCTAAAATTGTAAATCTAAATAACAATATGAGTGAAGTTGATGACCAAGCAATATATGTACCACCAGCTATGGAAAAACCATTATCTCCTGAAGCTCCAGTGCTGCGATGGTCATCAAGACATTAAACCTCCTGACCGTCTCAACTTATAAATAGGAGGGGAAAATGAAGTGGTCGCATGTGCGGGGCTCTTCTAGAGTGTGCGCATGTGCGGAGATTACGGGCGGGAAAGGTCAGCGGAATCAGCCACGTTTGCAAGACGTTTCTGAGTTTATGCGTTAAAGAAATAAGTTGCTTAAAGCTTAAATAAAGTTCAGTAAAATACGAGTAGTGTAAAGTTTCATTTGCCTCACAACAAACAGCAAGGGCAGCACTGCACATGCAGTCCTTCCTAAACATCTGCTGTCATGGCTCCTTGCTTTTGTTTGCACTGTCAATAGTCTTAGCCCATTACTTGCAAACACATGTAGGCAAGGAGATGATGTTTAAGATCTGTAAAAATGTCAACTATTCAAAGGAGAGGGGTTGTAAGGATAAACTGTAACTGCAGGCAAGTCAGTTGTTCTTAAGGGTGTTGGGGGAGAGTTATGGCAACAAAACTCAGTGCCTAATCACCAATTATTTGATGAGTTAAGGGCCTGTCCCACTTAGGCGATTTTTTAGGCGACTGTCATGGTCATAGCAGGTCGCCGAAAAACCAACGATTGAACCCCCCTACGACAATGTCTACGAACTACCACCTAGTCTACGTCAAGCTACGGCAAACTACCAACAACAGGCGGCCCATTAGGACGTCCACCTATGACCACACCTACGATAACCTACGTCAACACAGGTGACAAGCTACGACAGCACCCACGTCAGGAGAAGTCAAGCTACGCTCATTGGTGTCAACCCACTGTCGCCGAAATACTTTGAACATGTTGAAAATCCAGCGGCGACCAGAAAGACGCTACTACTCTTTGGGCAACTGAGGAGACTACTCATGACCATACAGGCGACACTTTGGCAACCATGTGGCAACAGCCTAGTCGCCTCTAGTCGCCTAAAAATTATCCTAAGTGGGACAGGCCCCTAAATTAGCAAAGGACAGAATGACCATAAGATCATCAGAGAGAGGAGCAGAATTAGGCCATTTGGCCCATCAAGTCTACTCTGCCATTCAATCATGGCTAATCTATGTCTGTCTCCTAACCCCATTCTCCTGCTTTCTCCCCATAACCTCTGACACCCGAACTAATCAAAAAAACTATCCATCTCTGTTTTAAATGTATCCACTGACTTTGCCTCCATAGCCATATGTGGCAAAGAATTCCACCCTCTGACTAAAGAATGTTTTGTCATCAGAATTGAAGCCCATAGAATAAAAGGGACTGTGGTATCATGGACAGATATTAGCTCAGTAAAATGAAGCAGGGGATTAGGTTTAGGTTTATTATAGTCGCATAAATCGAGGTACAGTGTAAAGCTTTTGCATGCCATCCAAACTGGTTGGATAATACTATACTTAAATATAATCATGTCAAACTCTAGAAAAGTAGATCGAGCAAAGGGGAAGACACAAAGTGCGTAATAGGGTTCTCAGCATTGTAGAGAACCAGCTCCACAGGCAAAGTCCAATGTCCACAATGAGATAGAGGAGAAACTAACAAAGGTGAAAGTGTCTTATGGAAGGACCATTCAGGAGCCTGATATCAGAGAAGAAGCTGTTCCTGCGTCTGGAGCTTTCAAGTTACTGTGCCTTCTGCCAAATGGGACATGGGAGAAGGAATGACTGATGTGGGACAAGTCTTTGATTATGTTGGCTGCTTTTCCCGAGAGGGCATGAAATGTAGATGGGGAGTCTGGTCTGTATGATGGACTAGGTCACGTCTACTACTCTTCGCAATTTATTGGGGCCTTGGACAGAGCTGTTCCCAAACAAAGCTGTGATGCAACTCAACTGAATGCTTTCTATGGTGCATCTCTGCAGGTTTATAAGACTCATGAGCGACATGCACATTTAATAGCAATACTATTACTACCACTACCTACTATTACTACCACTACTATTATTACTGTTACTATTACTCCTATTCCCACTATTACTACCATTACTACTACTACTACTACTAGTATTACTTCTACCATCACTACTACTACTAGTATGTATTACTACTATTATCTGTAGCTTGTAAGTCATTAGAGACATGCAAATTTAATAGTAATACTACTACTACTATTACTACCACTACATCTACTATTACCACATCACTATGATTAATATTACTACTAATACTACTCTACTATTACTACAACTACTGTGACTACCACTACTACTACTACTATTATTACTGCTACTATCACTACTAATAATACTATTTCTACTAATAATAACATTGCTACCACTACTATTATTACTACTATTACTGCTACTGCTATTATTACCACCACTACTACTACTAAAATTACTACTACTATTATCACTACCACTACTACTATTACTATTAAGTAGAACTGAAAGATTATTTTTCAGACAACTGAAATTGTTCCTTGGGGGTTGAGACCAGGTCCAATGCTTTTCTTCACGTATGTTAACAACTTGTAAGCAGAGAATCTTGTTCCTGTGCTGGACTTGAGTCTATATTGCACAATTCCCCAAATCAGTAGTTGACGCAGAACTAGGGATTATAGAATATTGTGAGGAGGATAATAATAGACGTCAAGGTGACATGGGTAGGCTGACGGAATAGGTAGAAAAATGAAAGATGAAATTTACTGCTGAAAAAATCATACGTGTTGAGTTTTTTTAAATTACATGATGGTATAATTCTGAAGGAGGTGCATGATCACATAGATCTGGAGTATTGATGCTTGG
Source organism: Okamejei kenojei (assembly GCA_035221665.1). Lineage (NCBI taxonomy): Eukaryota > Metazoa > Chordata > Chondrichthyes > Rajiformes > Rajidae > Okamejei > Okamejei kenojei. Next base: position 8,582,843 of record CM069132.1, on the reverse strand, counting down.
ATTGTTAAGGTGGCAGGTTGAGAATGTGATTAAAATAGCATACAGGATAGCAGGCTTTATAAATAATGAATAGGATAAAAGCTGTCGGATGGAAAGGTATTTAAAGTCATGAGAGATTTATTCCAAGAAGACTATTGTAGCGGCTTTATTCAGACATAATAGATTCGAAATACATACACGTTTGGTCCTCTAACATAATGTCATTGCTGCTGCAGCTGAGTGAGGATGTTGTCTCGAGCTTAGCTACCTGTCAACTGGGGTGATCTCAAGGTGAAATATGCTTGAATGTAGCAGGACATTCCCCTTAACCCAATGACGTCACGTGAGAGTCCTCGTAACCACTGATGAGGGTTCGTCCGCAAGTGGACTGACTATCAGCTGACGCCACAGGACCCCCCCAGAACCGGAGGAAGGAATAGAACGCATCTCATCGGCCAGCAGGGGATCGTGTCCTGAGAAATACGGCACCGGCTGGGAGAAGTCGGCAACAATGTAAACAAAGAAGGAAAAAAAAAGAATAAACTAATTACTAAACCCAGCGAGGTCATTACTGTGTAAAAAATGAAAAGAAACAAAACAAACTACAGTGAGCAATCAGTCCAAAGTGGTAGGAAAGTTTAAATTGTCCAGTGTCCAAGGTGCAGGATGGAAAGCTGTGCTGGAAAACTTGAGGTTGCAAGTGACAGCATCCGACCTGAAGTGGCGATGTTGACCAAGGACCCATCTCCGCGAGAGACCATCTCCGCGAGGAGACCAAGGACCCATCTCCGCGAGAGACCATCTCCGCGAGGAGACCAAGGACCCATCTCCGCGAGAGACTATCTCCGTGAGGAGACCGAGGACCCATCTCCGTGAGACCATCTCCGCGAGGGAGACCAAGGAACCATCTCCGCGAGGAGACCAAATGTTTTAATTTTTTTGCACAATACGTGGGACTATACCTGTTTTTAGTATAAAAATATTGACTATGGGTAGAGAATAACATTAAATACAATCGATTTAGATGCTCTGTCTCCGCAAGGGGACCGTCTCCGCAAGGAGACCAAAGACCCTTCTCCGCGAAGAGACCAAGGACCCATCTCCACGAGGAGACCAAGGACCCATCTCCGCGAGGAGACCACATTTTTAATTTTTTGCACAATACATGGGACTATACCTGTTTTTAGTATAAAAATATTGACAATGGGTAGAGAATAACACAAAACATAATCAATTTAGATGCTCTGTCTCCGCGAGGGGACCGTCTCCGCAAGGAGACCAAGGACCCGTCTCCGCGAGGAGACCAAGGACCCTTCTCCGCGAGGAGACCATCTCCGTGAGGAGACCGTCTCCATGAGGAGACCAGGGACCCTTCTCCGCGAGGAGACCGTATCTGCGAGGAGACCCTCTCTGCGAAAAGACCAAGCACCTGTCTCCGCGAAAAGACCAAGGACCCATCTCCGCGAGGAGACCAAATTATTAATTTTTGCACAATACATGGGACTATAACTGTTTTTAGTATAAAAATATTGACTATGGGTAGAAAATAACACAAAACATAATCGATTTAGATGGTCTGTCTCAGCAAGGGGACCGTCTCCGCGAGGAGACCAAGGACCCATCTCCGTGAGGAGGCCAAGAACCCTTCTCCTTGAGGAGACCAAGGGACTGTCTCCGCGAGGAGACCGTCTCCGCGAGGAGACCAAGGACCCGTCTCCGCGAGGTGACCAAGGACCCGTCTCCGCGAGGTGACCAAGGACCCGTCTCCGCGAGGAGACCAAGGACCCTTCTCCGCAAGGAGACCAAGGACCCTTCTCCATGAGGAGACCAAGGGACTGTCTCCACGAGGAAACCAAGGACCCATCTCCGCAATGAGACCAAGGAACGTCCCGCGAAGAGACCAAGGAACTTTCTCCGTGAGGTGACCAAGGGACTGTCTCCGTGAGGAGACCAAGGGACTGTCTCTGCGAGGAGACCAAGGGATTGTCTCTGCGAGGAGACCAAGGACCCTTATTAACGATGAGACCAAGAAACGTCATGCGAAGAGACCATGGACCCTTCTCCGCTAGGAGACCAAGGGCCTGTCTCCGCGAGGAGACCAAGGGCCTGTCTCCGTGAGGAGACCAAGGACGCGTCTCCGCGAGGAGACCAAGGACCCGTCTCCGCGTGCAGACCAAGGACCCGTCTCCGCGTGCAGACCAAGGACCCGTCTCCGCGAGGAGACCAAGGACCCGTCTCCGCGAGGAGACCAAGGACCCGTCTCCGCGAGGAGACCAAGGATCCATCTCCGCGGAGACCAAGGATCCGTCTCCGCGAGGAGACCAAGGACTCGTCTCCGCGAGGAGACCAAGGACCCATCACGAGACGACAATCTCTGCGAGGAGACCAAGGACCCTTCTCCGCGAGGAGACCAAGGACCATTCTCCGCGAGCAGACTGTCTCTGCGAGGAGACCGAGGGCCCGTCTCTGCGAGGAGACCGAAGGCCCGTCTCCGCGAGGAGACCGAAGGCCCATCTCCGCGAGGAGACCGAGGGCCTTCTGTGCGAGGAGACCGAGGGCCTTCTGTGCGAGGAGACCGAGGGCCTCCTTACCCGTAGATGTGCTTGATTGCTAAATTTACAGAGGCCAATTAACCTGCAATGTTACAACAATTTGAGATTTAAAAAATCAAGTCTGCAATTTATCCCATCAGATAAAGCATAAAAATAAGTTTAAGTTGACACCTAAAGCACTTTCATATCTTCAGTATTAAAAAAGCTATGGCCATTTTCATACTCGGAAATTAGCATCTTGTTCCCTATTGCTTTTCCATTGACTTAACACAAAAGCTGTGATTGAGGACAATCAAAAGCCCATAACTTTCTTAAAAATTAAGAGAACTGAATGACTTTTCAGTTATTCTAGATTGAAGCATTCTGAGACAAATATAAAACATCTTACTTGGATAACCTGAAATTAAAGCATATAATTAGTTAATTACCCAATTGTAGTCAATTACAAAATTGACTGTTGTGACGGAAATAGTAATAAACACCCAGACTGCGTTGAAAATTCAAAAATGTGACATTTTCAAGATCAGAACTGTAATACTATTGTATTATTTGCTGTAAGTCTGTAACAGATAGGTAAAATAAATTACAATTACTAGCAATAGACCAAGTCTTTATCGAGAAGATCTGTTGCTAGCTGGTACATTGGCATATCATAATCAGTAGCATCCTCATACTCCTCAGATTGTAACCAATAAGCAACTCTGTACACCTTGTTTTTCCTCAACTTTTCAATTTTGACATTGTAAACTACAAGTTTTTGCTCTTCAAACCACGCATGACATGCCTTTCTGCCCACTACTTTCCCATTAAGAATGTCCTGTAGATTCCATTTCTTAAGAAAAGGATATTTTTTAAATAGCCTATGTATCCAAATAACAAACAAATCCCATTCAGACAAGAATTCATAATATAACATGATTTTAAAATCTCACTGTCATGAATTCATACGCCAGATGGAAGGAATTTGATGTTTAAATCCCATAAATTAATCTAGAAACATCCACTCAATATAATCAAAAAAAAAATTTTTTTGCACAATACATGGGACTATAACTGTTTTTAGTATAAAATTATTGACTATGGGTAGACAATAACACAAAATAAACGATTTAAATGCTCTTATGACATAATTGTTAAAAAGAAAGAACATTTAAATCATCTTGCGAGTGGGCTTTTCTGGGCACGCGAGGTCTCTGCGAGGAAACCAAGGACCCGTCTCCGTGAGGAGAGCAAGGACCCGTCTCCGCAAGGAGACCAAGGACCCATCTCCATGAGGAGACCAAGGACTCATCTCCGCAAGGAGACCAAGGACCCATCTCCGCAAGGAGACCAAGGAGCCATCTCCGCGAAGAGACCAAGGACCCATCTCCGCGAAGAGACCGTCTCCGCGAGGAGACCGAGGACCCATCCCCGCGAGGAGACCAAGGAACCATCTCCGCGATGAGACCAATTTTTAAATTTTTGCACAATACATGGGACTATACCTGCTTTTAGTATAAAAATATTGACTATGGCTAGAGAATAACACAAAATATAATCAATTTAGATGTTCTGTCTCGGCGAGGGGACCGTCACCGCAAGGAGATCGTCTCCGCGAGGAGACCAAAGACCCTTCTCCACGAGGAGACCGTCTCCGCGAGGAGACCAAGGACCCTTCTCCGCGAGGAGACCAGGGGCCTGTCTCTGCGAGGAGACCAAGGACCCATCTCCGCGAGGAGACCATTTCTGTGAGGAGACCAAGGACCCTACTCCGCGAGGAGACCGTCTCCGCAAGGAAACCGAGGAACTGTCTCTGCGAGGAGACCAAGGACTCTTCTCCGCGAAGAGACCAAGGACCCATCTCCACGAAGAGACGAAGGACCCATCTCCGCGAAAAGACCAAGGACCCATCTCCGCGAAGAGACCAAGGACCCGTCTCCGCGAAGAGACCACATTTTTAATTTTTTGCACAATGCATGGGACTATACCTGATTTTAGTATAAAAATATTGACTATGGGTAGAGAATAACACAAAACATAATCGATTTAGATGCTCTGTCTCCACGAGGGGACCGTCTCCGCGAGGAGACCAAGGACCTATCTCCACAAGGATACCAATTTTTCAATTTTTTGCACATAACATGGGACTATAACTGTTTTTGACTATGGGTAGATAATAACACAAAATATAAACGATTTAGATGCTCACGACAAAATTGTTCAAAAAAGAGCGTTTAAATCATCTTGCGAGTGGGTTTTTTAGGATACGCGAGGTCTCCACGAAGAGACCAAGGGCCCATCTCCGTGAAGAGACCAAGGACCTATCTCCGTGAAGAGACCAAGGACCCATCTCCCCGAAGAGACCAAGGACCCATCTCCGCGGGAGACCATCTCCACAAGGAGACCAAGGAACCATCTCCACGAGGAGAGCAAGGACCCATCTCCGCGAGATGACAATCTCCGCAAGGAGACCAAGGATACATCTCCACGAGGAGACCATCTCCGCGAAGAGACCGATGACCCATCCCCACAAGGAGACCAAATTTTTAATTTTTGCACAATACATGGGACTATACCTGTTTTTGGTATTTAAAATATTGACTATGGGTAGAGAATAACACAAAATATAATCAATTTAGATGCTCTGTCTCTGCGAGGGGACTGTCTCCGCAAGGAGACCAAGGACCCTTCTCACTGAGGAGACCGTCTCCGCAAGGTGACCAAAGATCCTTCTCCGTGAAGAGACCAAGGACCCATCTCCGCGAAGAGACCATATTTTTAATTTTTTGCACAATGCATGGGACTATACCTGTTTTTAGTATAAAAATATTGACTATGGGTAGAGAATAACACAAAACATAATCGATTTAGATGCTCTGGCTCCACGAGGGGACCGTCTCCGCAAGGAGACCAAGGACCCATCTCCACGAGGAGACCAAGGATCCATATCCGCGAAGAGACCAAGGACCCATCTCCTCAAGGATACCAATTTTTCAATTTTTTGCACATAACATGGGACTATAACTGTTTTTGATTATGTGTAGACAATAACACAAAATATAAACGATTTAGATGCTCATGACAAAATTGTTCAAAAAAGTGCGTTTAAATCATCTTGCGAGTGGGTTTTTCTGGGCACGCGAGGTCTCCACGAAGAGACCAAGGGCCCATCTCCGCGAAGAGACCAAGGACCCATCTCCTCGAAGAGACCAAAGACCCATCTCCGCGAAGAGACCAAGGACCCTTCTCCACGAGGAGACCGTCTCCACGAGGTGACCAAAGACCCAACTCCGCGAAGAGACCAAGGACCCAACTCCGCGAGGAGACCATCTCCACGAGGTGACCAAAGACCCAACTCCGCGAGGAGACCAAGGACCCAACTCCGCGAGGAGACCAAGGACCCAACTCCGCGAGGAAACCAAGGACCCAACTCCGCGAGGAGACCATCTCCACGAGGTGACCAAAGACCCAACTCCGCGAGGAGACCAAGGACCCAACTCCGCGAGGAGACCAAGGACCCAACTCCGCGAGGAAACCAAGGACCCAACTCCGCGAGGAGACCAAGGACCCAACTCCGCGAGGAGACCAAGGACCCAACTCCGCGAGGAGACCAAGGAGCCAACTCCGCGAGGAGACCAAGGACCCAACTCCGCGTGGAGACCAAGACCCAACTCCCCGAGGAGACCAAGGACCCAGCTCCGCGAGGAGACCAAGGACCCAGCTCCGCGAGGAGACCAAGGACCCAGCTCCGCGAGGAGACCAAGGACCCAACTCCGCGAGGAAATGAAGGACTCTTCTCTGCAAGAAGACCATCTCCATGAGGAGACCAAGGACCCAGCTCCGCGAGGAGACCAATTTTTTCAATTTTTTGCACATAACATGGGACTATAACTGTTTTTAGTATAAAAATATTGACTACGGGTAGACAATAACACAAAATATAAATGATTTAGATGCTCATGACAAAATTGTTCAAAAAAGAGCGTTTAAATCATCTTGCGAGAGAGACCCATCTCCGCGAAGAGACCAAGGACCATCTCCGCAAAGAGACCAAGGACCCATCTCCGCGAAGAGACCAAGGACCCATCTCCGCAAAGAGACCAAGGACCCATCTCCGCAAAGAGACCAAGGACCCAACTCCGCGAGGAGACCAAGGACCCAGCTCCGCGAGGAGACCAAGGACCCAGCTCCGCGAGGAGACCAAGGACCCAGCTCCGCGAGGAGACCAAGGACCCATCTCCGCGAGGAGACCGACCCATCTCCGCGAGGAGACCGTCTCCACGAGGAGACCAAGGACCCATCTCCGTGAGGAGACCAAGGACCCATCCCCATGAGGAGACCATCTCAGCGAGGAGACCAATGACCCTCTCTGTGAGGAGACCATCTCCGCAATGAGACCAAGGACCGTCTCCGCGAAGGGACCAAGGACTCTGCTCCGCGAAAAGACCAATACATGGGACTATGACAGTTTTTAGAAAAAAAATATTGAGTATGGGTAGCGAATAACACAAAATATAATCGATTTAGATGCTCTGTCTCCACGAGGAGACCAAGGACCCATTTCCACGAGGAGACGAAGGACCCATCTCCGCAAAGAGACCAAGGACCCATCTCCGCGAAGAAACCATCTCCGCGAGGAGACCGTCTTCACGAGGAGACCAAGGACCCATTCTCCGCGAGGAGACCAAGGACCATTCTGCGCGAGGAGACCAAGGACCCATCTCCGCGAAGAAACCATCTCCGCGAGGAGACCGTCTTCACGAGGAGACCGTCTCCGCGAGGATTTAGATGCTCAAAAAAGAGCGTCTAAATCATCTTGCGAGAGAGACCAAGGACCCATCTCCGCGAAGAGACCAAGGACCCATCTCCGCGAAGAGACCAAGGACCCATCTCCGCGAAGAGACCAAGGACCCATCTCCGCGAAGAGACCAAGGACCCATCTCCGCGAAGAGACCAACTCCGTGAGGAGACTAAGGACCCATCTCCGCGAGGAGACCAAGGACCCATCTCCGCGAGGAGACCGCGATGAGCAAGGACCCATGTCCGCGAGGAGACCAAAGACACATCTCCGCGAGGAGACCACCTCTGTGGGGAGACCACCTCCGCGAGGAGACCAAGGACCCATCTCCACGAGGAGACCAAGGACCCATCTCCACGAGGAGACCAAGGACCCATCTCCACGAGGAGACCAAGGACCCATCTCCGCGAGGAGACCAAGGACCCATCTCCGCGAGGAGACCAAGGACCCATCTCTGCGAGGAGACCATCTCCGCGAGGAGACCAAGGATCCATCTCCGCGAGGAGACCAAGGACCCATCTCCGCAAGGATACCAATTTTTCAATTTTTTGCACACAACTTGGGACTATAACTGTTTTTGATTATGGGTAGACAATAACACAAAATATAAACGATTTAGATGCTCATGACAAAATTGTACAAAAAAGTGCGTTTAAATCATCTTGCGAGTGGGTTTATCTGGGCACGCGAGGTCTCCACGAAGAGACCAAGTGCCCATCTCCGCGAAGAGACCAAGGACCCATCTTCTCGAAGAGACCAAAGACCCATCTCCGTGAAGAGACCAAGGACCCTTCTCCACGAGGAGACCGTCTCCACGAGGTGACCAAATACCCAACTCCGCGAAGAGACCAAGGACCCAACTCCGCGAGGAGACCAAGGACCCAACTCCGCGAGGAGACCAAGGACCCAACTCCGCGAGGAGACCAAGGACCCAACTCCGCGAGGAGACCAAGGACCCAACTCCGCGAGGAGACCAAGGACCCAACTCCGCGAGGAAACCAAGGACCCATCTCCGCGAGGAGACCATCTCCACGAGGAGACGAAAGACCCAACTCCGCGAGGAGACCAAGGACCCAACTCCGCGAGGAGGACCAAGGACCCCAACTCCGCGAGGAAACCAAGGACCCAGCTCCGCGAGGAGACCAAGGACCCAGCTCCGCGAGGAGACCAAGGACCCAGCTCCGCGAGGAGACCAAGGACCCAGCTCCGCGAGGAGACCAAGGACCCAACTCCGCGAGGAGACCAAGACCCAACTCCCCGAGGAGACCAAGGACCCAACTCCGCGAGGAAGACCAAGGACCAACTCCGCGAGGAGACCAAGGACCCAACTCCGCGAGGAGACCAAGGACCCATCTCCACGAGGAGACCGACCCATCTCTCGCGAGGAGACCCGTCTCCACGAGGAGACCAAGGACCCATCTCCGTGAGGATACCAAGGACCCATCCCCATGAGGAGAACCATCTCAGCGAGGAGACCAAGGACCCTTCTCTGTGAGGAGACCATCTCCGCAATGAAGACCAAGGACCGTCTCACCGCGAAGGGACCAAGGACTCTGCTCCGCGAAAAGACCAATACATGGGACTATGACTGTTTTAGAAAAAAAATATTGAGTATGGGTAGAGAATAACACAAAATATAATCGATTAGATACTCTGTCTCCACGAGGAGACCAAGGACCCATTTCCACGAGGAGACGAAGGACCCATCTCCGCGAGGAGACCAAGGACCCATCTCCGCTAAGAAACCAACTCCCGCGAGGAGACCGTCTTCACGAGGAGACCAAAGGACCCAAAAAGAGCGTTTCCACGAGGAGACGCAGGACCCATCTCCGCGAGGAGAACCAAGGACCCATCTCCGCGAAGAAACCATCTCCGCGAGGAGACCGTCCACCTTCACGAGGAGACCGTCTCCGCGAGGATTTTAGATGCTCATGACAAAATTGTTCAAAAAAGAGCGTCTAAATCATCTTGCGAGAGAGACCAAGGACCCCATCTCCGCGAAGAGACCAAGGACCCATCTCCGCGAAGAGAACAAGGACCCATCTTGCGAAGAGACCAAGGATCCATCTCCGCGAAGAGACCAGCTCCGTGAGGAGACTAAGGACCCATCTCCACAAGGAGACCAAGGACCCATCTCCGCTAGGAGACCGCGATGAGCAAGGAACCCATGTCCGTGAGGAGACCAAAGACACATCTCCGCGAGGAGACCACCTCTGTGAGGAGACCACCTCTGCGAGGAGACCAAGGACCCAACTCTACGAGGAGACCAAGGACCCATCTCCGCCCGAGGAACCAAGGACCCCTCCACGAGGAACCAAGACCAAGGACCCATCTCCCGAGGAGACCAAGGACCCATCTCCGCGAGGAGACCAAGGACCCATCTCTGCGAGGAGACCGTCTCCGCCGAGAGACCAAGAACCATGGGGGCTCCGCGAGGAGACCAAGGACCCATCTCCGCAAGGATACCAATTTTTTCAATTTTTTTGCACACAACTTGGGACTATAACTGTTTTTGATTATGGGTAAAGACAATAACACAAAATATAAACGATTTAGATGCTCATGACAAAATTATAACAAAAAAGTGGCTTTTAAATCATCTTGCGAGTGGGTTTGGGGACTCTGGGCACTCGAGGTCTCCACGAAGAGACCAAGTGCCCATCTCCGCGAAGGAGACCAAGACCCATCTCCTCGAAGAGACCAAAGACCCATCATCCGTGAAGAGACCAAGGACCCTTCTCCACGAGGAACCGTCTCCACGAGGTGACCAAATACCCAACTCCGCGAAGAGACCAAGTACCCAACTCCGCGAGGAGACCAAGGACCCAACTCCGCGAGGAGACCAAGACAAAGACCCAACTCCGCGAGGAGACCAAGGACCCAACTCCCGAGGAGACCAAGGACCCAAGCGAGGGAGACCAAGGACCCAACTCCGTGGTAGGGGGAGGAGGGGGGCGAGTATACCAAGGACCCAACTCCGCGAGTAGACCAAGGACCCAACTCCGCGAGGAGACCAAGGACCCACTCCGCGAGGAGACCAAGGACCCAGCTCCGCGAGGAAATGAAGGACTCTTCTCTGCAAGAAGACCATCTCCATGAGGAGACCAAGGACCCATCTCCGCGAGGAGACCAATTTTTCAATTTTTTGCACATAACATGGGACTATAACTGTTTTTAGTATAAAAATATTGACTATGGGTAGACAATAACGCAAAATATAAATGATTTAGATGCTCATGACAAAATTGTTCAAAAAAGAGCGTCTAAATCATCTTGCGAGAGAGACCCATCTCCGCGAAGAGACCAAGGACCATCTCCGCAAAGAGACCAAGGACCCATCTCCGCGAAGAGACCAAGGACCCATCTCCGCAAAGAGACCAAGGACCCATCTCCGCAAAGAGACCAAGGACCCATCTCCACGAGGAGACCAAGGACCCATCTCCACGAGGAGACCAAGGACCCATCTCCACGAGGAGACCAAGGACCCATCTCCGCGAAGAGACCGCGATGAGCAAGGACCCATCTCCGCGAGGAGACCAAAGACACATCTCCGCGAGGAGACCACCTCCGCGAGGAGACCACCTCCGCGAGGAGACCAACCACCTATCCCAAGCGAGGAGACCAATCCACTCTCCCCGGACCCATCTCCACGAGGAGACCAAGGATCCATCTCCACGAGGAGACCAAGGACCCATCTCCACGAGGAGACCAAGGACCCATCTCCACGAGGAGACCAAGGACCCATCTCCGCGAAGAGACCAAGGACCCATCTCCACGAAGAGACCAACTCCGTGAGGAGACTAAGGACCCATCTCCACAAGGAACCAGGACCCATCTCCACGAAGAGACCAACTCAGTGAGGAGACTAAGGACCCCCAACATCCCACAAGGAGACCGCGTTGAGCAAGGACCCATCTCCGCGAGGAGACCAAAGACACATCTCCGCGAGGAGACCACCTCTGTGAGGAGACCACCTCTGCGAGGAGACCAAGGACCCATCTCCACGAGGAGACCAAGGACCCATCTCTGCGAGGAGACCATCTCCGCGAGGAGACCAAGGATCCATCTCCGCGTGGAGACCAAGGACCCATCCGCGTGAGGAGACCATCTCAGCGAGGAGACTAAGGACCATTCTCTGTGAGGAGACCATCTCCGCGATGAGACCAAGGACCGTCTCCGCGAAGGGACCAAGGACTCTGCTCCGCGAAAAGACCAATACATGGGACTATGACTGTTTCTAGTATAAAAATATTGAGTATGGGTAGAGAATAACACAAAATATAATCGATTTAGATGCTCTGTCTCCACGAGGAGACCAAGGACCCATCTCCACGAGGAGACCAAGGACCCATCTCCACGAGGTGACCATCTCCGCGAGGGGACGAAGGACCCATCTCCTCGGGAGACCATCTCCACAAGGAGACCGACCTATCTCCGCGTGGAGACGACCATCTCCGCGAGGAGACCATCTCCGCGAGGACGACCATCTCCGCGAGGAGACCATCTCCGCAAGGAGACCAAGGACCCATCCCCGTGAGGAGATCATCTCAGCGAGGAGACCAAGGACCCTTCTCTGTGAGGAGACCAGCCACGCGATGAGACCAAGGACCGTCTCCGCGAAGGGACCAAGGACTCTGCTCCGCGAAAAGACCAATACATGGGACTATGACTGTTTTCAGTATAAAAAGATTGAGTATGGGTAGAGAATAACACAAAATATAATCAATTTAGATGCTCTGTCTCCACGAGGAGACCAAGGACCCATCTCCATGAGGAGACCGTCTCCGCGAGGAGACCAAGGATCCTTCTCTGTGAGGAGATCAAGGACCTGTCTCTGCGAGGAGACCAAGGACACGTCTCTCCGCGAGGATAAGACCTCTCCGCGATGATAAAAAATTAAGGACCCATCTCCGCGAAGAGACCATCTCCTCCGTGAGGAGACCCAAGGACCCAAATACCGCGAGGAGACCGTATCCGTGAGGAGACCAAGGACCCATATCCGCGAGGAGACCGTATCCGCGAGGAGACCAAGGACCATTCTGCGCGAGGAGACCAAGGACCCATCTCCGCGAGGAGACCAAGGACCCATCTCTGCGAGGAGACCACGGACCCATCTCCGCGAGATGACAATCTCCACAAGAAGACCAAGGACACATCTCCGTGAGGAGACCATCTCCGCGACAAGACCAAGGATACATCTCCGCGAGGTGACCGTATCCACAAGGAGACCAAGGACCCATCTCCGTGAAGAGACTGTCTCCGCGAGGAGACCAAGGACCATTCTGTGCAAGGAGACCAAGGACCCATCTCCGCGAAGAAACCATCTCCGCGAGGAGACCGTCTCCGCGAGGAGACCAAGGACCCTTCTCAGCGAGGAGTCCGTCATTTGCACAATACATGGGACTGTGACTCAAAATATAAATGATTTAGATGCTCATGACAAAATTATTCAAAAAAGAGCGTTTAAATCATCTTGCGAGTGGGTTTTTCTGGGCACTGCGAGGTCTCCCGCGTGGGACCAAGGACCCTCTCTGCGAGGGGAACCAAGGACCCGTCTCCAGTGAGGGGACCAAGGACCCGTTCTCCGAGGGGACCAAGGACCATTAATCTGCGAGGAGACCGAGGACCATTATCCGCGAGGAGACCAAAGGACCCAGCTCCGCGAGGAGACCAAACCCCACTCCGCGAGGAGACCAATTTTTTAATTATTTGCACATAACATGGGACTTATAACTGATTTAATATTACGGGTAGACAATAACAACAAAATATAAATATTAGATTGCTCATTACAACATTGTTCAAAAAAGAGCGTTTAAATCATCTTGTTGAGGGAGGTTTTTCCTGGGCCAGCGAGATCACCCTGAAGAGACCAAGAAATGTTCCAATCCCCCCTCCGGAGGAACAAAGGACCCAACTCCGCGAGGAGACCAAGGACCCAACTCCGCGAGGAGACCAAGGACCCAACACCGCGAGGAGAACCAAGGACCCGTCTCCGCGAGTGGACCAAAGAACACGTCTCCGCGAGGGGACCAAGACGCATTATCTGCGATGAAACCAAGGACCATTATCCGCGAGGAAACCAATTTTTTTTCAATTTTTTGCACATAACATGGGACTATAACGGTTTCTATAATAAAAATATTGACTAGTTTGACCCACTCTCCGCGAGGAGACCAAGGACCCAAGCGCCGCGAGGATACCAAGGACCCACTCCCATCTCCGCGAAGGAACCAAGGACCTAGCTCCGCGAGGAGACCGACCCAGCTCCGCGAGGAGACCGACCCAGCTCCGCGAGGAGACCAAGGAACGAGCTCCGCGAGGAGACCAAGTCACCAGCTCTGGCGAGGAAAAAAATACCCAAGGACCCAGCTCCGCAGAGGAGACCAAGAAACCACTCTGCGAGGAGACCAAGGACCCAGCTCCGCGAGGAGACCAAGGACCCAGCTCCGCGAGGAGACCAATTTTTTATTTTTTTGCACTATACATGACTGATACCTGTTTTTTTTATATAAAAAATATTTGACTAAGGGTAGAATACCACAAATTATAATCGATTTAGATGCCGCTGTCCTCCCCTAAAATCCCCGAGGGACCGTCTCTCCGCAAGATACCTTTGCACAATACATGAGACCAAGGACCCAGCTCCGCGAGGATACCAGACCCAGCTCGCGAGGAGACCAAGACCCAACTCCGCGAGGATAACCAGGATCCTGCTTCCGCGTAGGAGACCAAGCACCCAGCTCCGCAGTGACCAAGGGCGCAGCGCCGCGAGAGACCAAGGCCCAGCTCCGGCGAGGAGACTAAGGCCCCAGCTCCCTGCGAGGAGTCCAAGGGCCCAGCTCCGCGCGAACCAAGGAGCCAGCTCCGCGAGAACCAAGGAGGCCAGCTCCGGCGAGGAGACCAAGGACCCCAGCCACCGTGAGGAGACCAATTTTTTATTTTTTTTTGCACAATACATGTTATAACTTTTTTTAGTATAAAAAATATTGACTATGGTAGAGAATAACATCACAAATTATAATCGATTTAGATGCCTGTCTCCGAGGTGACCGTCCCCGCAAGGATAACCATTGCACAATACATTCGACTATGTATTTGCAAACGATTTAGAAATGCACTTCTGAAATAGTGTTAAATAAAAAGAGCATTTAAATTCATCGTGCGAGTTGGGTATTTTTATGAGCAACGCGAGGTCTCCGCGAGGGGACCAAGACCCGTCCCCCGCCGAGGGGACCAAGGACCATTATCCTGCGAGGAGAACCAAGGACCATTATCCCGCGAGTAGACCAAGAACCAGCTCCGCGAGGAGACCAATGTCCAGCCCGCAAGAATCCAGCTCCGCGAGGAACCAAGGACCCAGCACCGCGAGGAGACCAAGGACCCAGCTCCACGAGGAGACCAAGGACCCCCGCTCCCACGAAAGGAGAAACCAAGGACCCAGCTCCGCGAGGAGACCAAATTTTTTTGCACATAACATGGGACTATAACTGTTTTTAGTATAAAAATATTGACTACGGGTAGACAATAACACAAAATATAAATGATTTAGATGCTCATGACAAAATTGTTCAAAAAAGAGCGTTTAAATCATCTTGCGAGTGGGTTTTTCTGGGCACGCGAGATCACCCTGAAGAGACCAAGGACCCAGCTCCGCGAGGAGACCAAGGACCCAGCTCCGCGAGGAGACCAAGGACCCAGCTCCGCGAGGAGACCCAGCTCCGCGAGGAGACCAAGGACCCAGCTCCGCGAGGAGACCAAGGACCCAGCTCCGCGAGGAGACCAAGGACCCAGCTCCGCGAGGAGACCAAGGACCCAGCTCCGCGAGGAGACCAAGGACCCAGCTCCGCGAGGAGACCAAGGACCCAGCTCCGCGAGGAGACCAATTTTTTATTTTTTTGCACAATACATGGGATTATAACTGTTTTTAGTATAAAAATATTGACTATGGGTAGAGAATAACACAAATTATAATCGATTTAGATGCTCTGTCTCCCCGAGGGGACCGTCTCCGCAAGGATACCGTTGCACAATACATGGAGACCAAGGACCCAGCTCCGCGAGGAGACCAAGGACCCAGCTCCGCGAGGAGACCAAGGACCCAGCTCCGCGAGGAGACCAAGGACCCAGCTCCGCGAGGAGACCCAGGACAAGCTTTCGCAGGAGACCAAAGGACCCTGCACCGCGAGGAGACCAAGGACCCAGCTCCGCGCAGGGACCCAGCTCCGCGAGGAGACCAAGGACCCAGCTCCGCGAGGAGACCAAGGACCCAGCTCCGCGAGGAGACCAAGGACCCAGCTCCGCGAGGAGACCAATTTTTTAATTTTTTGCACATAACATGGGACTATAACTGTTTTAGTATAAAAATATTGACTACGGGTAGACAATAACACAAAATCTAAATGATTTAGATGCTCATGACAAAATTGTTCAAAAAAGAGCGTTTAAACCATCTTGCGAGTGGGTTTTTCTGGGCACGCGAGATCACCCTGAAGAGACCAAGGACCCAGCTCCGCGAGAGACCAAGGACCCAGCTCCGCGAGGAGACCAAGGACCTAGCTCCGTGGCGAGGAGACCATGGACCCCAGCTACCGCAGGAACCAAGACCCAACCTTTTCCGCGAGAGACCAATTTTTTATTTTTATTGTTCACTAATACATGGACTATAACTGATTTTTTAGTATAAAATATTGACTATGGTAGAAATAACTCAAATTATTAATAATCGATATAGATGCTCTGACTCCCGAGGGACCGTCACCGCAAGAAACCTATGCACAATACATGGACAATTATTGAGACACGATATAGACCTCCTTATGACATAAGTGTTAAATAAAAAGAGCATTTAATTCATCTTTGCGAGTGGGGTTTTTTAAGAGCACACGCGAGTCCTCCGCAGGGACCAAGGACCCGTCTCCGCGAGGGGACGCAGGACCATTACTGGCGAGGAGACAAGGACCCATTTATCCGCGAAGGAGGACAAAGGACCCAGCTCCGCGAGGAGACCAAGGTTCCAGCTCCGCAAGAACCCAGCTATCACGCGGGGGGAGGAGAGCCAAGGACCCCAGCTCCGCGAGGAGAACCAAGACCCAGCTCCGCGAGGTATACCCAGGTACCCCTAGCTCCGCGAGGAGACCAAGGAACCCCAACCTCCGCGAGGAGAACCAATTTTTCAATATAATTTTTGCACATAACATGGACTTATAACTGTATTTTAAGTATGAAAAATATTGACTAGGGGTAGACAATAACACAAAATATAAATGATTTAGGATGCCCCATGACAAAATTGTTTTCAAAAAATTCATTAAATCAACTTGCCGAGTGGGATTTTCGCGCACGCAGATCACCCTGAAAGAGACCATGGATCCATCTCTGCGAACACACCCTACCAC